>CM056491.1:29096595-29646029 GCA_029783415.1 Anisodus acutangulus
TAGACTCCAGAGGCAGTGTTGAAACCTCCAGTTTAGCATTCACTTCGCTGCGAGTCTCATTAATCAAGACTATGTCATCTGCGATTAACATACACCATGACACCTCTCATTGGATCTATCGCGTTAGGCCATCCATCACCAAGGCAAATAAGAATAGACTAAGAGTTGATCTCTGGTGCAACCCTATCGTCACTGGGAAGAGTTCTGAATCCCTTTCTACTATCCGTACCTTAGTCTTGGATCCATCATATATATCCTTGATTGCCCTAGTGTACGCCACAGGTACACCTCTAACCTCCAAACATCTCCATAGAACCTCCCTAGGGACTTTGTCGTATGCCTTCTCGAGGTCGATGACACCCATATGCAAGTCTCTCTTCATCTCCCTATACTGTTCCACCAACCTCCTAATAAAATGAATGGATTCAGTAGTCGAAAGCCCCAGCATGAATCCAAATTGGTTCTCATAAATAGACACGCATCTCCTCACCCTCATCTCCACGATCCTTTCCCAAACTTTCATAGTGTGGCTCAGCAGCTTGATACCCCTATAGTTGTTGCAACTCTGGACATCACATTTGTTTTTGTAAAAGGGAATCATTATAATCCACCTCCATTCTTCGGACATTCTTTCCGTCTTTAAAATGATGTTAAACAACTTAGTCAGCCACTCCAAACCTGCCCTGCGTGCGCTCTTCCAAAATTCGACTAGGATCTCATCAAGCCTGGTCGCTCGTCCCCTGCGCATCCTGCGAACATCACCCTTAACCTCCTCAACCTTAATGCGTCTACAATACCCAAAATCCCGATGCCTACCAGAATACTCCAAATCTCCCAGCACAATGTCTCCATTTCCTTTTTCGTTCAAGAGTTTATGGAAGTAAGACTGCCACCTCCGCCTAATATGCGTATCCTTCACTAGTAATTTGCCATCCTCGTCCTTTACCTCACGCGATCCATGTCACGGGCCCTCCTCTCCCTTGCATTGGCTAGTCTGTACAACTTCTTATCCCCACTTTCTCCTCTAATTCCGCATACAGTCGTTCAAAAGACACCGTTTTTGCCGTCGTAACTGCTAGCTTTGCCTCCTTCCTTGCCATCTTATACAGTTCCCTATTCGTCAACTTCTCCACCTCATCATTGCATTCTACCAATTTTGCATACACCATTTTCTTCGTTTCCACCTTCTCTTGAACTTTACCATTCCACCATCAGTCCCCTCGGTGCCCACCATGGTTACCCCGCGAGGCCCATAACACTTCTCTAGCTACCTTTCTAATGCAACTAGTCATCCTGTCCCACATATCGATCGCATCCCCACTACTCCCCCAAGCCCCCTTGGCCATTAACTTCTCCCCATCGCATTTGCACTAACCATGGTCAAACTCCCCCATTTGATTACTAACCTGTCATCCACAACCATCTTCTTCTCCATCTTCAGAGGATAACATTAGAAATCCCATCGTTTTCTAGGGAAATAAATTATTCACAAAGACGGGAGCATATTACACCAGCTTCTTCAATCTGTAGAACACCTGAAAGATATTCGTAAGCAGTCAAAAGATTCCTATTACCTTGTTACCATTAGATTCTTCATCACACCAATTATCCCAGGATTAAACATTTCCTAAGAGATTAAGATTACTAATTTCTTTTCACACCATAAATATAATTTTAACCTACAAGTAACTTCTTATAACAAAACCTGACCCAATTACCTCGACAGAAACAACAACAAACCTGTTACTATTGAATTAACGATTAAACTACACCAATAATGTAAATATTCTTTACTCTGTTCATATATATAACCTAATACAGGAAGAAAAACTTTTGCTTTCTCTTACCCCTGTTTGGATGGTTGTTTACCGTGGTTCATTATTGTATTATTTTCAATTAAACCATGTTTGTTTTGATTGTTTTTAAAATTATATTGTATGGTATTGATCCCGTTGTAATTTTGTGGTTATATAATCATGAAAACCCCCAATTGTTTAAACCACGAATTTGATGGTTTTTCTGTGGTTATGTATTTTTCTACCCATTATACCCTTACTTATTTTCTAAAGTTTCTATTTTATCCTTTACCCTAGTTTTATTAATATATATAAGCTATTGTGTTTAACTTTGCCTCCAACTCCTAACGTCTGTTCCTCCTCCAATAGTGAACTCCTCTTGCAGCAAAATTCTGCAAATTACAGTAAGTTCTCTATTGCTCTTTGTACTTTATTTTTGAAAATCTTGTGTGTCTTCATTGAAGTATTTGCGTGAAAAATATGAACACACTAATTTTAGCTGTTGATAAGTTTATATGTTCCACCTTCAAATTTGTTCTATGTTTCCGTTTAGTTCCTGTTGTTAATTAGCAAAGATAATTATTTTGGTTTTCTTTTTTGTGCAACAATATATAATCATTGGGAATGTGTACAGCAAATCAAGAGTTAGCTTTAATCTTTCGACGCTCTGGGGAGTCAGTTAGTCGTCATTTTCATAATGTCTTGCGAGCTATTTTGTGGTTGTATGATAAATTTATTAAACAATTGGATGGCTCCCAAGTTCCTTCTGAAATTGCAATCAACAAAAGATTCTACCCATACTTTAAGGTGAACACAACTACAATCTTTATAGTTTGCATATGTCAAAATATTAATTCATACTTATAATGACAGGATTGTATTGGTGCAATTGATGAAACACATATACGTGCTAAATTTTCACAAGATGAAGCACCCAAAAATCGTGGGAAAAAAATTATCCAACACAAAACGTTTTGGCTGCATGTACGTTTGATTTAAAATTTACGTACGTGTTAGCTGGATGGGAAGGGACAACATCTGATTCAAGAATCATGAAAGAAGCACTAACTAGACGAGAACCATTAAAAATTTCAGAAGGTAAATATTAAAAAGTATTTATTTAAAAGAAAAATATATTTTGAACAAATAATTAAAAGTTTTGATTTTGTCTTTAGAAAAATACTAGCTTGTTGATGCCAGAATCATGTTGAGAAGTGGGCTTATCACGCCTTATAGGGGAGAGCGGTATCACTTGAAAGAGTATTCAAGAAATCCACCTCAAAATCCTCGTGAATTGTTTAATCTGCGACATGCATCTTTGCGTAATTCTATTGAACGAGCATTTGGAGTTCTTAAAAAGAGATTTCCTATAATTGCTAGTTCAACTGAGCCATCATATGGTATTGATACCCAAAAACTTATTATTTTTGCATGTTGTATTTTGCACAACTATCTAAGAGACGTAAATTCAAACGATGAATTACTTGCAGAAGTGGATGCTGAATTTATGAATAGTAATAGTGTGTCTGAAGAACCGTCAAATTCGACGGAAAGCAATAACGAAACACAGAGATGAGAGATGATCCGAGATCACATGCAGCCAACATGTGGTCTAATTTCCAAGCTTAATTTTTTTGAATGAAAATTGAAATAATATTGAATTGTTATGTCATTTACTTTATCTAATGTTCAATTTGATAGATTTGTGTGTTCTTAAATTCACTGTTTGAATTGCATACCTTATGTGTAATACAATTTACTTTATGTGTAATGAATGTTTTTTTTTGTATCCTTTGAATTTGAATAAATGACGTATATTATTATCTAATTATTTATATTAATTATGTAGTTGTCAACTATGCTGAAAAAGTCAAAGGCGCCCTTGAGTGATACAAATGCTTATAACAATTTTTCTATTGTTTGGTCACACGTCATGGATGATACGTTAATTGATGCATACCATCATAAGCATATTAGCGAAAATAGGGTTGGTGGAACATTCACTACACATGCAATGAATAATATATTAAAGGAACTCAAGCAAAATTTCCTGAGAAAATTTTCACAAAGGAGAAAATTCACAATCATGTCAAGGCTATTAAAAAAATACTTTAGCAAGTGATATGATATATTTATAAGTGGTGGACTGAGTGGGTTTGCATGGGATCCCACCACAAATAAGTTGTGTGCCGAATTTGAAGTATGGAAATAATTAATTCATATAATTTTTGTCTATTAACTTTTTTTCTTCTTATTCGTGTACAATGATACTTTTCAATTCTTTATTAATGATTTTTGAATATGTAGGCTAATACTGGAACTGTTGAATGGAGGGACAAGTCAATCATAAATTTTGATAAGTTACTTGAACTATATGGAAAAGATAGAGCTATTGGAAAGCATGTTGAGACTGGACCAGAAATGTTGAGAAGAAGTGCTCATTGTAATGTGAAAAGACCAAGTACTAGTTCTGTGACTATTGATGATATAGATGAACTGGTTTCTGAGAATGCTGCCTTCCTAAAAAATACTGAGGAATATGGGAAAGATGAGCAAGAGCAACCAACTCATGCTGCCGCCAAATTGAGTGTCTCTTCAGGAACACCGTTAGCTAATAAGAGTAAATGGGCAAAACAAAATCATGTTGGAGAGATGGCTACTTTGTTGAGAGGCGGGATGGATCATCTGGCAAGTGTCATCAGCCGTCTTTCAACACTATCACCCATTCCAGAATCTGAGATATGGCAAATGGTAAACGCTATGGATTCGGAACAAACTATGATCATACGAGCTTATTTATATATTTGTCGACATGCAGACTTTTGTTGAATGTTGATTGACGTCCCATGGGAAGCACGCAAATCACTATTATTGTCCGCGATGATTGATGAAAATTGAGTTAGACTAGTATTCTTGAACTTATTTTTATCTAGTAGTGAACTTTATTAGTAATTTATATTTTTATGCAACTCATTTTATGTTTTGGTTTTATGGATTTTATCCGACATGAATTTCATAATATTTATGTCAAATTATTATTATTCAAACTAACGTATTTGGCTGTTATTGCATAGTGATAGTCGTTCTCCAATTGATTAATTTACATGTAGTGCATTATCATTGTACTTTATCATGTTTTATCAATTTTTATGAGTTTATTTATCAACTTGTTAGTCTGCCTCTCCGACTTGAACAAACATTGGTATTCGAAGTTAAAAGGTCAAAGAAAAAAAGAAGAGATGAAGGACGTTTATTCTGTCTTTTAATTGGGTTATCATAGTAATTATTGTTAAATAGTTATAGTAGTTAAGGGTATTTTAGTAAACTTACATGTTTTTATACAGTATCATACAGTCAAATCAAACAATAAATATGTTATTAAACCACGACAAACGCTACCATCTATCCAAGCATTGAATTCATTAATACAACACAATACAACATAATACCATACTATACAACACAATATTGTACATTAATGAACCACGGAAAACAACCATCCAAACAGAGGGTAAGACTAACACCTTTATGCTATCTCTACTTTCTTTCTAGAGTTAATGGTCAAAATCACACCTGAACTATCACTTTTTTCGCGAGTTTCACACCCAAACTATCAATTATTCTTTTTTCCTACATGAACTTTCACCATCTATATGTTAAAACACACCTACTGATAGTGAAGGTAGAAAAATGAAATAACTGATACTACCTCCGTTCCAAGATACTTGTCGTCCCTACTAAAAATACTTGTCATTTTATTTTACTTGTCATTTTATTAACCATGATAAAATTAAGTAGCTTTTTCTCATTTTATCCTTGTATTAATTAGCAATACTTAAGAGGTTCACATCCTTGATGGAGTAAATATTTATTGAGAATAATAAAATATGATGAAATATGTTAGGAGGATAAAATACTCAAAATGTTAGCCTTATAAATGATTTCTTAAGGGGCGTGTAAATAAAAAATGTCACAAGTATTTTGAGACGGAGGGAGTAGTTGGCTTAATTAGCTTCGAGGTGTGTTTTAATAACTAGTGATAGTTTAGAGAGGAATAGGTAATACTAGGGAACAACTGATAATTGGAGTGTAAAACTCACAAAAAAGTGACAATTTATATGTTTTTGACTATTAACCCTAAAATCCGTTGAACCGAAAAAAATCGAACCGAACCGGCGATTCGGTTTTTATTCGGTTAAAATATTTTAAAAACCCGATTCTTTAAAAAACCGAACTGAATCAGGATTAACTAATTCGGTTCGGTTCTTTAGAATTTTGATGAACCGAACCAAAAACCGCGGACAAATTTGTAATTAATCTTATTTTTTATTTTATGCTACTTCTATATCTTGAATCATAGTCATTGAAGCCAATTTATGAAGCTTTTATGGAAGTCGAATGCGGCATGAACTTAATTATCATATCACGGAAGCGTTGACATAAAATGTAGGGAGAGAAAGTAGTTGTAAATTGGTGCAACTATAAATGGTTATAACTCTGCACTCGAAGATCCGTTTTACCCAAAAAAAATTTGATTTTACGTATTTTTTTGAGACGTAGCCGGTCAATCCGCCGTAAGAGCCGCCAATTTTTAGAAAAACGTCCGTTTTCCCAATTAATTTGTGTTTTCTTCCAAATCCGTTTCTAATTTTTCCTTTTCTTTAGTAAAGATCTCACGATATACAATACATTTCAATGTCCAAATTTCGTGGTAATGTAGGTGAGAATGTCAATTTCAGTGTTGGTAATTTAATTTTTTTTAAAAAAAAAATCCCCCGACCCGTTTATTTTATTTCAGTGTTGGACTTTTATTTTGTGGGGATGTAAACTTTAATTTGGAATTTTTTACATGTTTTAAGAATATATGTGATGCAGACTTTATATTTTTGGACTTTGAATTATTTTTTTGGATTTATATTTGAATTGAAAAAATCAATATAAACCGATATGTTCGGCGATATAAACCGATATATCGATTTTTTTTTTAAAAGTTTGATTCGATTTTTTAAAATAAAAATCAAATTTTATTCGGTTCATATTCTTTTTATACAAAACCGAACCGGTATATGTCCCCCTACTTTACATTAATCTTATAACTCTTATTCCAAAAGGTGGAATCTCCCACCCCAGGAGCCCCCACACCCCGGTCCGACAGGTCTGTGAAGGAGGTAAATCATGGTGACTCAATTGATTTCAAAGGTTAGACCAGTACCACGCTGCGCACAAGGGGCCCTCCTTTATTTCAAGAAGAAACCCCCACATTAATCTTATAACTCAAAAATAGAAACTTTAAGGGTAACTCAGACGAAAAAGTACTAAAAATTTAAAAAAAAACATTTTTTTAAGGAAAAATACAAAAAGTATTGAATTAATTACCTGTTCCCCCGTGAGAAGGGCGTACAACTACGACTACACATGACACAATGCACACGTCATGATCCAGTAACCGTAATAAACGCTGTATCTAAATAACAATCCGCTTCAAGTGAAATCCCATTCAAATAAATAAACTGTATTGGAGAAAGCGAAGCACGTTAATTAACGTATCCTTTCAACTTGCAACTCCTCTTTACCATGTTTTATACGCAATATAAAAAGATAAGCAAATTTCGTTTGTTACGTGATACTTTTTATTTATTAATTAATTTAATAATATGTTTTTTGAATTTAATCCATTTATTTATATGATATAGTTTAATTGAACATGAAATTTAATAAATAAAGAAAAGTTTTAAATATTGTGATATAAAACAAATTAAGTATATTTATGTGTTTATATATCATCTCGTTAAATATAAAAAATAAAATTTAAAATTAAATTATTATCAAATAAAAAAATATGTCATTCTTTTTTAGATTGATTAAAAAGAAAAGTATATAATGTAAAATGGGACACAAGAGTATTAATTTACTTTTAATCACACAAATTTCTTTAATCTAATTTAGATCACAAATTTTCAGACATCCATATTCAGTTAAACATCATTATCATTATATAAATTAGTAGGATGGTTAGTGGTTAGTACAACTTTTCTTTTTTCTTTTCTTCTTTGGGAATAAATGATAAAAAATAATAAAATTGCCGGCCCGTTAGAAGGGTCCAGGCTGGAGTTCCGTTCCAGGGAATTAAGATCTATTTGGCCCACATGTGACCGTGTTTCTTTTCCTAGGTACCCACAGGTTACCGTTGGGCGTTGGCTTATCCTTCTTTAGATAATTTTCGTATAATTATTAGGGAGCTCATTTAAGAAAATGATTACCCTATTACACTAAAAAATATTTTTTTTCAAAAGCGCTAAATGTGTTTTTCAAAAAAGTAATTTTAGTTAGAAATAACTTGTGTTTGGATTGTTAATTTTAAAAAAATACTTTTGAGCAGTAATTAGTGTTTGGTAAAGCTTCTAAAAAAATGTTTCTAGGTATACTATAACACACTCAGTATAGTCCCACAAGTGAGGTCTGAGGAGAGTAGAGTATACACAGACCTTATTCCTACCTTGATGAAAGTATATTTATGTCCTAGAGACAATCTGTATTAGGACAAATATATTTTATACACATTCATATTATTATTAATGGAGATTAATATTTTGGCATTTGCAATTATTGAATTATTAATTGATTGTTTATAATATTCCATAATATGCATCCCTGGAGGTTACGCTGTTATTAATAATGTGAGATATTAATATTATAACGTAACTCTTAAAATAGTCTCGACTAATGATCATCGAGAATGGGATATCGATGATATGTGATAAGTCGACATGTGGTCTGCATCACATCCTTAGAGGATGTAGTATGTCTCACTTGCTACGAGTAATGGCTACTCGTGATGGACACATAGATACTTCGGAAGTATTGGTATACCCTGCTGATATACTGTTTGTTATATTTGTCTAAAGTATGATCAGCGTGTGGGAGATAGAAGTCCTTAGAATTGAGGTCAATACGCACCTTGTCTACAAAGTAATGTACTTTGATCATGTCCTAAGCTCAAATGCCTTATAGGTTGAGATACAACTTGTATTAGGTACATTACGATGTGGATTAAAGGTGGTAGTTGAGCCAAGATTAGGATTAATTCTTCTAATGTATATTCGAGAGAACACTCAGATTCTAGTGATATTAGGTTTACTAAGTCATTGGCCAACACAATAGACATATTTAGAATATGGTCTAGTTGTCAACTAATATAGATGAGATACAATGATTAAGCCATTTGGATAGACACTTGAAAATTCCTAAGCTTGATCGGGTGTGTCGTGAATGAAAGGATTTTATCTTACCACATAGAGGTTAAGTTTACCGGATTCGTGTAAACGTACTTCACATATTGAGTTCGTCTTGTGGCGCCATCTAGGAGTTCCGCGTAGACCTTAATTTGATTAATGTCGATATGTGAAGGCCAGTAGGGTCACACTATTGTCTTTTCGATCTAAGGATGTATTGAGAGAGTATTAAATATTCGATTTAGAATCGAGATATTTAAATGAATAATGATTGTTTTAATTAAGTCAAAATTAGATTTTAGATTTAACTAAGAATGTGCGGAAAATAAATCAAGACGATGTAGGGTCACATCAAGCGTCGCGGCACTCACAACATAGGGTCGCGGCGCTAATGACCTAATTTGTCTCGATTTATGGGTTAGGCCCAAGGTCAAACCCTAATCCGGTTTGACCTAATTTTCACATATAAATACAGACATTCATTTCATTATTCAACACTCTAATTTCAGATTATTATTCTAAGTCTTAGAGACTTAGAATCAAAACACTCTCTCGAACCTCTACCGGATTTCCTAGCTTTCCGAAAGAGAAATACATTGAAACTTCGAGCTTGCAATCGAAAGGACTTTCGCGTGCGAACCCACAGTTGATAAAGATTTTAGATAATACAACCTGTAAGTGTTCATGTTTCATGTTATATGTCTTTGATTGTCATATAACCATACTAGAAGTAATTGTTGGGGTAAGTAAGAACAAAATTTTAAACTTTCGCTATGCCTTACTTATGTGTTTTGAACCCAACAAAATCCTATAGTGGTATCAGAGCCCATGCTGGTTCAATGGTTATATAACAATTGAATAAAATAATAATATGAGTTAAATATAAAATTGAATTAAAATAAGGCTTCTTGAAATCCTACATGTCTTGACAAAATGTTAACCTTTTGATATCACCCTAAATTATCCCTTACGCTAACTCGAGGAAGTCATTCCGCTCTAACTTGAACTAAGCCAAAAGTGCGTTGTCCGGCTCATTGCACTGTCACGGCTAAGAACGGGTAAAGACAGATGATGGCCGATGCGTTCATTATTGATAATGATGGATGATGATAAAGGACCTGTGATTTGATCCCTAAATTGGATTTAGGGCTCGAATGATTTTAAAAAATCAACACAGAAACATTTTGTCAGGACGTCGGCGTCGCGACCCTATGGTAGGGCGTCGCGGTGCTTACTAGGGTTTTTAAGGCGGTACCGTGGCTCCATGGTGGAGCGCCGCGGCCCTAATGCTTCGTTTATTTTAAGTTTCGGACTTTCTGGACATTAGGCGTCGCGACCCCATGGTGGAGCGTCGCAGCCCTAATGCAAGCCGAAGATTTCTGCCTTGCAAGCGCCTTGACCCCATGGTGGAGCGCCGCAGCGCTAATGCATTGCAAAAGCAGAAATTCGGTTTCTACCTCACTGGCGCCACGACCCTAATGATTAGCGACGCGGCCCCATCGGTCTGATTTTTTTTTTGTTTAGATTGTTTAACCCATAATTATTATTATACAGTATATTTGATAAGTATACTGTTTATGTGCTAAATGTCAAATATTTTGTCATTTAAATTACTAAATAAGCGTCTGCTATAACTGTCTGGGCAGGCGGCTCCCAGTATTTGATTAAACCATTTTATATCATGCATATTAGGTTGACGGTTCCCAACTATATGTGTCATTAGTTTTGCATGATATTAAGATGTCATATTGGATATGGCATAAAAGAGTTGATCTTGGTTAAATCCCTCAATTAAAATGTTCCCTAAAATTTTAATACAAGTCTCATTTGAAATGAACACGTCGTCCGTTATAATTGATTGTAGTGCAAAATCCTTTTCGGCGAGATGAGTATTTATGCCACAGCATTTGCTCTAAGTCTACGAGGACTTAGACTCTTTCATAGATGCATGTTAAATGTAGAAGTGGGTGATAAACCTTCATGAGTATTTACACCACAGTGTTTGCTCTATAAGGTAAAACTCACTTAGATACATAATTGCAGTCGCATAACATGGTTGACTTGCTAGGTTGTCTTGGCGCCACAATGTCGGACAAGCTGATGGACGCAGATCGATTGTTTAGAACATTCGGTCAAACATGAATTGCAAATTATTTATAATTGGTTTAGAGACCTACCAGGTTGTGCTGTTGAAGTTATCAGCCACAACAAACGCGGAGATAGGATGAACCTGGATCATGGCCCATTATGACCATATTTGATATGAGTTTGTATTCTTCCATGGGGTCGAAGAGTATGTTAAAATAGTGGGAGCTAATTAAACTAAATGCCATGTTAATTAGTTAACGAATGTGTTCAATAGAAATTATATTAGAGTTATTTCAAGTCTATTTGTTTCTTCAGTCGTATAAAATATCGAATCTATCACTGAAAATGTTGATCGAGACAAATAAGTTGACTGGATCAAATTACCCTGACTGGTTAAGAAATCTGCGATTGGTATTAAGACTAGAAAGAATTGAGTATGTGTTAGACACAGTATTCCCCACAGTCCCTGCTGAAAACTCTAATGAGTATGCCCTGTTTGACAAGGTGGCTTATCAGAAACATTTGAACGATGCTACCTTGGCAAAATGTATAATATTGTCTTCCATGACTATGGAGTTACAGAGGCAACATGAAAACATGGGCCCCAACAAAATACTAGAACACTTGAAGAGTCTCTATGAAAAATAGTCTCAAACAATGGAGTATGAATTACTGAGAGACCCTTTCAAATGTAAGTTGAACGAAAGGGGACAAGTGTCAGTGCATGTTCTAAAGAAGGACTACACAACTCCAAGAGGAGGCAAAGCACTAGGTGCTTCTACCTCTACTGGACAAGGTATGTTTGTCATTGAATTAAATATGTCTATAAGTAACTCCCACTGCTGGGTACTGGATACCATTTGTGGCTCGCACATTTGTAGTAATATGCATGACCTAATTAACAGCAGAAAGGTTGGACCTTGGGAGGTAGACCTGCGCGTTGGAAATGTAGCATGAGTAGATGTTGAACGCGTGGAAAATATAGACTAGATTTACCTTCAGGCTTTTGTTTAGAAGTAAATAATTGTTATTTTAATCCCTCATTAACGAGGAATATCATTTCTATCCCAATGTTAGACAATGAGGGGTTTTCCTCATTTATTGCCAATGGCAGTTATGTACTGTCTTTTAATGGTTTTGTTTGTGGAAATGCTCCGCTTGTGGATGGATTGTATATTTTAAACTATAGTCGTGAAATTTTCAATGTGCAAAATAAATGAGCTAAGATAAGTAATTCAAGAAACCCCACCTACTTATGACACTGTAGTCTTGGTCACATCAATGAATCAAGGATAGCAAGATTAAGAAAGTTAGACTACCTAGAACCATTTGACTTGAAGTCCTATGGTAACTGTGAATCTTGCTTGAGAGAAAAGATGACCAACAAGCCACTTTCTAGGAAAGGGGTGCGAGCCAAAGAGGTACTTGAGTTGGTCCATACTGATGTATGTGGGCCATTTTTAACTCAAGCTAAGGGAGGCTTCCCTTACTTCATCACCTTTACATATGATTTCACAAGGTTTGAGCATGTGTATCTTATGAAACATAAGTCCGAAGCCTTTGAGAAATTCAAGGAGTATAAGTCAGAAGTAGAGAAGCAACTTGAAACAAGTATCAAGATACTTCAATCAGATCGAGGAGGTGAATACTTAAGTAAAGAATTTCTGGATTATTTCAAGCTTCATGGAGTCCAATCACAATGGACACCTCCTGGAACGCCACAGATGAATGGTGTTGCTGAAAGGAGAAATCGAACCCTATTAGATATCGTTAGATCCATGATGAGTTTCTCAGATCTACCAACATACCTTTAGGGCTATGCATTGCAAAGCTCAATTTATATTCTGAACAGGGTTCCTTCAAAGTCAGTAGAGAAAACTCCATATGAGATACGGAATGACAAGAAACCAGCACTTAAACACATGTGACCATGGGGGTGCCCTGCATATGTAAAGAAGATGCTTACTGACAAGTTGGAAATCTAAAAGTGAGAAATATTATTTTGTGGGGTATCCAAAGGAAACCAAGGAATACTATTTCTATCTTCCTGGAGAACATAAGGTCATTGTTTCCAGAAATGCAACTTTCCTTGAAAAAGACTATGTCTACAAGGAACGGAGCTGCAATAAGATAGAACTTGAAGAAATTCTAGAACCACAAGATAACACAGAAGTTTAACCCTTGTCAAAAGACCTAGACAAGGATTCAGTAGGAGTATTTGGTGAAGATTGGGTACTTAGAGTACGCCCTTCAGCCAGTGGGAGTGCTGTGAGAGATAGTTCAGAAATACAAGACTCTCATACACAACCAATGGAAGATGAGACAATGGCGGTACATCATTTCATTCAGGAAATACGTGAAAATGACATTCCTAAAAGCTCTCAAGGTGATGGATTGTCCAGCACACAAAGACCTTCTCACAATCAGAATACAACAAACACTGAAACGCAGAATAATCAACTCCGTAGGACCACTAGAACTCATCGTCCGCCTGAAAGACTTAATCTCCTTGTTGAAACACACAATGAGATAGATATTCCTAATGACGATGAACCTACAGCCTACATCGAAGCTATGTTAGACATTGATTCGCAGAGATGGCAAGAAGCCATGAAATCTGAGATGGACTCGATGTACATAAATCAAGTTTGGAACTTAGTTGATTTGCCAACAGGGTTAGACCCATAGGATGCAAATGGGTCTTCAAGAAGAAGATTGATGCATATGGCAAGGTACAGACTTATAAGACAAGATTGGTGGCTAAAAGTTATAATCAACGGCCTGGGGTCAATTATGATGAAACCTTTTCACCTGTTGCGAAAATTAAGTCCATTCAAATTTTACTTGCAATAGTTGCATATTATGACTATGACATTTGGCAGATGGACGTCAAAACTGCTTTCCTCAATGGTAATCTAGTTGATGAGGTGTATATGAAACAACCTGAGGGTTTTTTGCTTGAGTCCAAACCAAATGTTGTATGCAAGCTACAAAAGTCTATTTATGAGCTTAAGCAAGCCTTAAGGAGTTGGAACATTTGCTTTGACAAGGCTATCAAATCATTTGATTTCGTCAGAAGAAAAGAGGATCCATATGTTTATAGTAAACACAAGGATAAGATTATTACCTTCATTATCATATATGTATATGACATATTGATAATGAGAGACAATAAGACTCTCCTGTAGTCAGTCAAGGAGTGGTTGTCCAGTACCTTCATGATGAAGGATTTAGGTAAAGCCTGCTACATTCTGGGAATTAGGATCTATAGAGATAGACCTAATAGATTGTAGGGGTTGTCACAGTCAGTCTACATAGACAAAGTGCTTAGACTTTTTCTTTGGAAAATTCCAAGAAAGGCGGTCTACCTATGGGACAAGGCATCAAGTTATCTAAGAAGGATAGTCATTCTAATACTATAGAACTTGAACGCATGAAAAGGATCACATATGCTTCGGTTATAAGATCTATCATGTATGCCATGACCTGTACTAGGCCAGATGTGGCCTTTGCAGTAAGTATGACTTGCAAATTCCAGTAGAATTCTGGGGAAGAACACTGGAAAACAGTCAAGAATATTCTTAAGTATCTTAGATGAACTAAATATTACTTCTTAGTCTATGGTGGGGAAGAAAAGCTAGCTGCTACTGGGTACACTGATGCTAGCTTCCAAACGGATCTTGATGAGTACAAATCTCAGTCTGAGTACACGTTCATTTTCAATGGTGGAGGAGTAAGCTGGAAAAGTTCCAAACAAGCTACAACTGCTGATTCGACAACAGAAGCTGAGTACATTGCTGGATCGAAAGCTGGTAACGAAGCTGTCACGATTTCTGAGTTCCTGAAGGAACTAGGGGTTGTTCCAAGTGCCACTTGTCCAATAACGATTTATTGTGACAACACTGGTGCGATTGCGCAAGCTAAGAAATCAAGATCAACAAACAGAAACAAGCATGTACCAAGGAAGTACCACATACTCAGGGAGATGGTAGAGACTGAAGAGATTAGATTAGACTATATTCCCACAGACGATAATCTAGCTGACCCATTCACTAAACCATTAAGCTTAGTCAAGAATAATGATCATTTTGAGAATATGGGCATTAGATATGTTGGAGATTGGCTCTAAGCCAAGTGGGAGATTGAAATTATATTTATGTCCTAGAGACAATCTGTATTAGGACAAATGTACTTTATACACATTCGTATTATTATTAATGGAGATTAATATTTTGACATTTGTAATTATTGAATTATTAATTGATTGTTTATTATATTCTATAATATGCATCCCTAGAGGTTACCCTGTTATTAATAATGTGAGATATTAATATTATAATGTAACTCTTAAAATAGCCTCGACTAATGATCATCGAGAATGGGATATCGATGATATGTGATAAGTCTACATGTGGTCTGCATCACATCCTTAGAGGATGTAGTATGTCTCACCTGCTACGAGTAATGGCTACTCATGATGGACACATAGATACTTTGGAAGTATTGGTATACCCTGCTGATATATTGTTCGTTATACTTGTCTAAAGTATGATCAGCGTGTGGGAGATAGAATTCCTTAGACTTGAGGTCAATACGCACCTTGTCTACAAAGTAATGTACTTTGATCATGTCCTAAGCTCAAATGGCTTATAGGTTGAGATACATCTTGTATTGGGTACATTACGATGTGGATTAAAGGTGGTAGTTGAGCCAAGATTAGGATTAATTCCTCGAATGTATATTCGAGAGAACACTCAGATTCTCAGTGATATTAGGTTGACTAAGTCGTTGGCCAACACAATAGACATATTTAGAATATGGTCTAGTTGTCAACTAATATAGATGAGATACAATGATTAAGCCATTTGGATAGACACTTGAAAATTCCTAAGCTTGATCGGGTGTGTCGTGAAAGGATTTTATCTTACTACATAGAGGTTAAGTTTACCGGATTCGTGTAAACGTACTTCACATATTGAGTTCGTCTTGCGGCGCCGTCTAGGAGTTCCGCGTAGACCTTAATTTGATTAATGTCGATATGTGAAGGCCTGTAGGGTCACACTATTGTCTTTTCGATCTAAGGATGTATTGAGAGTGTATTAAATATTCGATTTAGAATCGAGATATTTAAATGAATAATGATTGTTTTAATTAAGTTAAAATTAGATTTTGGATTTAATTAAGAATGTGCGAAAAATAAATCAAGACGGTGTAGGGTCACGTCAAACGTCGCGGCACCCACAACATAGGGTCGCGGCGCTAATGACCTAATTTGTCTCGATTTATGGGTCAGGCCCAAGGTCAAATCCTAATCCGGTTTGACCTAATTTTCACCTATAAATACAGACATTTATTTCATTATTCAACACTCTAATTTCAGATTATTATTCTAAGTCTTAGAGACTTAGAATCAAAACACTCTCTCGAACCTCTGCCGGATTTCCTAGCTTTCTGAAAGAGAAATACATTGAAGCTTGGAGCTTGCAATCGAAAGGGCTTTCGCGTGCGAACCCACAGTTGATAAAGACTCCAGATAATATAACCTGTAAGTGTTCATGTTTCATGTTACATGTCTTTGATTGTCATATAACCATACCAGAAGTAATTGTTGGGGTAAGTAAGAACAAAATTTTAAACTTTCGATATGCCTTACTTATGTGTTTTGAACCCAACAAAACCCTACACTTGGGAGGTAGAGAAACTATTTCTAATAGATACTCAGCTCAGGATAAGTGCTTCTAAATATATTTTTCTCAAAAGTGTTCTTACAAAAAGTGCTTTTGAAAAAAAAAGGTTATTTCTACTACTCTCCAGAAACATTTATTTTCTCCCATCAAGTTGGCCAAACACTTTTTTTTGAAAAAAAACACTTCAGAAAAAGTAAATAACTTTGGCCTTCCAAAAACTTAACCAAACATGCTATAAATATGCTTGTAATATGATTCGGAAATAGATATGTTTTTTAGTTCTTTGTAAACAAACCCTAATTATACTATGGAAATATAACACAAATATTAACTTGAATCAATTTTTATTTTACTAGGAAGTACTTAATTTTTTTAAAAGTATGAGATATATTAGTAACTAAATATAAGAAATAATATATTTTTTATTTAGCATATTTATTCACAAATTTGATTAAAAGGGGATAAACTATCTTTAAAATACGTAACATTCCAAACTTTTGAATAGGAAATGACACACAAATGACTTATATTAATAATAATAATTTATTGCAATTCAAACATGTCACATTTTGTATCTTTTTTTTTAAAATTATGTTAATATTGTATCATATAGGAACTTCTCATTTTTATTTTTATGTTCTTATTTATTAATATTTGGTTTTAAATTATCTTAAAATTGATTTAGTTATATGATCGTTCATTTATATAGGATTTTCATAATTTCATTGTATAAGAGGTTTAAAGGAATAGGGAAATATTATTATGGTTTCTATATATATAGGAATTTGAAAGTATAAGGGATAAGTGTTTGATTTAAAATATAGGAAACAGTTAATTTATATTAGATAAATATTTAATATTATAATTACCTCTAAAAAGGAAATTAGGTAGAGACAGAACAACTGAGCCAACGAAAATCAAACTCATGCATTGTAATTTGAATTGTAAAATATTTTGATTCTTCTCCTCTATTCTGATTTTATAGTGATTTAAAATATAAGTATTTAATTAAATTTTATAACTATTTTTCCAAAAAAATAATAGTAAAAAGAAAACAGAAGAGATATTTTCTACTATACTATAAGAGGGAGTTAAGCCCCATCTCCGTCAACATGGCAGCCTATCTCAACGGCATTTCTGGTATTATGGAAATTTCATGCTTTGGTTGTGGTGTACTAAATGTAATAAAGTGTGCACCTTTTCCTTTATAGACAAAAAGGTACCCAGCTTTTTAAATCTCCTTTTCATCGTGGGCCCCACCTCCAAATTACATGTATCAGCCTTTTAATGTTATCATCACCATGTGGGCTTCACATAAATTTACCATTAGTCCATTACAATTTAAATATCCAGCTCTATATTTTACTTACCAATTAATTACGAGTACTAACTAGCTGGCCAGTGGGCCGGGCTAGGGACCATCGGACCGGATTTGGCTGGATCGGGGCGGGATCGGGATAGGCAGGATTTGCCGAAGTCCCACCCCGATCCCGATCCCATCGGAATCGGGTCGGTTAAGGATCGGGATCCGGGCGGTTTTTTTTTTGTACTTAATTTAAAA
This sequence comes from Anisodus acutangulus, assembly GCA_029783415.1. NCBI lineage: Eukaryota > Viridiplantae > Streptophyta > Magnoliopsida > Solanales > Solanaceae > Anisodus > Anisodus acutangulus. The sequence continues at coordinate 29,114,960 of CM056491.1, forward strand.
AATAACATATATATAAAAAATTCAATACTTAAACAAGACAAGATAGTGTAATAAAAACACCCCAAGACTGTTTTTGTGCCTCTTATATTATTTAATAGACATATGATTTTTTTTGTAATACAAATACAATTGTCAAAATTGCAACTTTATGGTGTTGTTCAAAAGTTGTAAATTACATAGTAAAATTACAATTAAAAAAATTACATTCTGAAAAAAACCTGTTCGAGTTTCTTGATAATTTCCTGTGGTTCTTCGGTTGGAATTGATATTTGTTGGTCAAATTGATCCACGTCGCTTCCACCACCTTCAGATAAGATTTCGTTGAAGTTTTCGTCTTCTTCTTCGTTGATCTCCGGTTGACCGCACCTTCTCCGCTGCGCTCGTATCCAATCTCTGAATAATACTACAATCTCCAAGCTGTCTCCGGCTAATGAGTGTATGTGCTATCCTATTTGATATCTACAGGCAGAAAAAATGCTTTCAGACGCCGTTGATGACGCGGGAATGTTCAAAACATCTTGGGCCATCATTAAAAGTGTCGAAAAGGTCTTCTCATTCCCCCTCCAGTATTTCAGCAAGCCTTCACGTCCTTCTTCATTGAGAACTGCTTGGTACGGTACAGAACCGTGCAAAACAAAAATATCAAACTCGCTAATTTGGTTAGTAGCGGTACGGCTGCACATTCTATTTCTGAGGCTTTCAATACTAGCCGCAGAAACAACATGTCTTTTGTGAGGTTGTGTTGAAGAAGAAGAAGATGGTATGGAAGCCGGTAGGTTGCTAGCACTTTCTTGTTGGTAAAACCTATATACTTTTTTGCATTGTCTTCTACGCTAGACAACACTTCTTCTTTAATTTGTTCAATAGGTGGTGGGTGATTTGGATTTTTGGGACTTGGAGGTGGTAGTACTTCTATACAATCGTAAATAGTTTCAATAAATGATTTAGTACCATCTATTTTAATAGTCGGATTTAATACAACACCAATAATATAAATAGTGGAAATAGGAATAAAATATTTTTTTATTTTAATAATCATTTTTTAATAGCTTCCTTATAAGCCGGTTTTTTCATATATTCACTAAGTAATAAAAATATTAGAGCTATATAAAACAATATAGTTGAAATAGTAGGATAATATATACCGGAAAATTCTTTTGTTGCTTGAATTTTTTTTCTAAAAATACAATAAGTTCGGAAATTTTTACTCAATCGCTATCTACAATCATATCAGCTGAATTTTGATTATGAGAGTTAAAAAATAAAGTTATAGGTTTTCTATAGTCATAAGCAATAAGTAGTTGCTCGTATAAAGAATATCACCTAGTGGATACTTCTTCTGAAATTTTTCTATAAGGTAGTTGGCAATCGTGACAAGTTATTTTATATTCTCTTCTTCGTTGTATTCTATTATTTTTTAAAATAAAGTTTATAGCAAATTGTATTTTACTAACAAAGTCTTGAAAAAGTGATAGACCATCCTTTACAATTAAGTTATATATATGGCACACACATTTTATATGAAAATGATCTAGAAAAGATGGAGTTAAACTATTTTTTAAAATTGTAATAGCGTAATTGTTAGAAGAAGCGTTATCTAATGTAATAGTCATAATTTTATCAGTTATTCCCTAATAATCACACACTTGATAAATATTTTCTGCAATAAAAGTGTCAGTGTGCCTATCATCTATATATCTATACGCTAAGATATGTTTTTGCATAGACCATTTATAATCTATCCAATGACAGGTTACCGTTAAATAATCATGGCCGTTAGTACTACGGCCTATATCAGAAGTGATAGCCACTTTTCCATTAAAATGATATAATGAATAACGTAAATACTGTTGATATTCATGTGCGAATTTAAATACATCTCTCTTAACAGTTGATCTAGGAAAACCGTTAAAAGTAGGATTAAACATATCTCTAATGTAATGAATAAAACCGGGAGATGAAGGAAATGAAAAAGGCAAACCCTCCACAACAACTAATTTTGTTATTGCTTCCCTATCTCTATGTTTATTGTATTTAGGGCCTACAATTCCCCCCGTCATAGGGTTAATTTGACCATGTACTTGGTCTGGGACAGTATCAGTATGTGAACATTGTCCCGTTGGAGTGGATGTTTGCGCACCCGATTTTGAAGCCTCGTATTGGGCATACCTAGCTGGATGAGCCCTTGCTATGTGTCTCATTAAACCCCCTCGTCCCACCGTGACCTTTTCCAATTTTAAATTTTAAAACATCTTTACAAATTTTACATCTAGCTACTTGATTCTCTACGTCCCTATCAAAAAATGTCCATGCATCTGATTTTAATGGTTGTTTTGCTGGACCTCGTCTCATACTAGGGGGAATAGGATGCATTTCAGTTGAAGGTGCACTAGTGGGTGTGTTGCCATCTACATTAGTGGGTGTATCATCTAGATCATCGTCGAAATTAATGTCTTCTTGTGTTCCAGAAAATAGCTCCTCGTCTAAATCTAATGGTATTGTAGGAAAATGTTCAGTATCAATAAAATTATCATGTATAGAATAGGATTCTGTCTAGAAATAGAACCCTTGCCCTTGTTTCCCCTACTAGAAGAAGCATGACCCCTACCCGTAAGTATATGTTTAAATCCTTCCATTATAAATTTATAATTATACTAATAAATAATTAAAGTAACTGAAATTAAGTGCGCTAAATAAAATAAACAGACAATAATAATTTAATGAAGGAACGAATGTACCAAACGCCGACGTAATGTCGACGTGTAATCGAGAGGTTGAAAATTGAAACTTTGCTCGATGGAAGATCCTCAAGCTAGTTGCCAACTTCACTCCCAAATGAATAAATAAAATTGAATATTTAGTAGACAATGTAAACTTGTAGAGAGATAGATTGAGAGATTGTAGGAAGATTTGTGAGAAAGATGAAGAGAAAATGAGGTATTTATAGTTGGAAAATTGAATTAAAGTGTAAATATAATAACTTATGGGTTAAAAATAAATATTAATGGGGTAGGGGGGTTGGGGGAGGGGAGGAGGCCAAAAATGGCCGTTGCACAACGGCCAAAATGTAAAATGGACGTTGGTGCAACGACTATTTTTGCAAAAAGGGGAGTTTCGGGCGGGATCGGAGCGGGACCGGGATCGGGTCGGGACTGGGGCGGGCCGGGACGGGTCGGGACGAGACCATGTCCCGTCCCGGTTCGAGTCCCGATACCGCGATTTTTTTTTAAAAATAGTCGGGTTCAAGGCGGGACCGGGCCGACCCGGCCCACTGGCCAGCCTTACTCCTAACTGTGAAGTCGTACTGCCATTAATTAATTCTATAATAAATTTGGAGCTGTTCATTTGTGAAGTGTTTCTAATGATTCTTATAAAAATTTGACTTTCATGTAATTAGTTTCGTTTAAAAAATAATTGAGGTTTTAAGTTTGAGCACATGGAAACTCCTAAAATTAAAAGGGATTTTGACTTATATACCCTTAATTATGATTTTCATATCTTTTTAGGTTGATATAGTTATTATGGGGATATGAAAACGTGTTACGGGCAAATTTAGAAAAGAGAATTAAATATTTTCTTAGTTTTGTAGAACATCAATTATTTTGGACAAGAGGGAGTAATTCTTTATGAGCTTTTTACTAACAAGGAGTAACATTTCCAAGAATTAAAAATAATTCAATGCTAACAAAGCAATTACTCAAACATGCACCAGTTCAAATCCATATTAAGAAAAAAAATCAAGAATGATAGAAAATGAGAACTTGGACTTAATCCAAAGAGACAACTACCCGGGATTGATCAAACCCCTAAGACCAAAAAAGTCAGATAGCTCAAGAATCAAATAGGGTAAAACTAAAATTGCACTTGAAATTCATTAAGATATAAAAATTAAGAATTGCATAACATAAAAATGTGATAATTTTATTAAAAAAAGGTAGGCTTTGAAAAATACTTGAAAAAATGTAACGCCATGACAAATATGAAAGTGTTATACATTTTGTCTATAAATTAGATTTTACAAAAGCATCTTACAGGAAATAATATCAAAATTTCTCAAATTTTGAAATTGTTATGTATTCAATCAATATATGATGTTAAGTTATTTGCGCTTTCATTATTTTCTGGAGAAGCACAAAGTAAGCAAATGTACCACTTAACTAAAAATAATTTCAGAGTAACCAATTTGCTTTGGATATAATGTGATTCGTTGGCAATTATATGTTAAATACAAAGCATTTGCTAATGTGTATCTCGTATCACCTTTTATGACAATTTTTTTTGTACTCGCAGATTAATGATCTTTTTTAAAAAATAGCTATTCTGTGAATTAAATTCTAGAAAATTAAATTGCAATTTAGACGTACAGATTTCTTTATGTTGGAAAATGTTAGGAGCAGTATATTATTTCATTAAGAAAAGTATTATATTGGGCCCGTGCAATGCACTGGCATTCCTTTACTAGTGTAAATGATACATGCGAGAATTTGTATTTGTCATTTTCTCTATGCAAATAATCAGTGGACATAACAAACCATTTGCTCTATTTGTCCTTCTCCGGTTGTCTAATTATTACTGGCATCCCAAAAAAATTAAGATGCATATCCATATTATGAGGCAAAGATAAATGTCACCTGACTAAAGGACAAAATATGGAAGCACTCAGTTTCTTGTAATTTGTTCGTTTGTAGAGCTTTTGATGAAAACGCCTTTTTTGCCTTTTTCCTTAAGTCATAGTTTCATAGAAGTTTTCAATTTTTTTTGTGCTTATTCAAGAGAAATATTCATGTGCAATTGACTACAATATTGGCTCAGAATGCCTAGGATAAGTAGCACTTTGTGCTGCATGAGATGTAAAACTTAGTACTCCTATTATAAACTTTATAAAGGGATACGTATTTGGATGATGTTCACTTACAAATCAAATGTTGTTAAGTTACCGTTGCTAATTTTAAAATAATAGTAATATATTATGGGGCAAAGTCAAAATCTTCAAACTTGAGTTAATTAGTGAGATGGAACTAGGTCCGAAGCGCATTATATCTGGAAGGATGTTACCGCTTGGAGGAAGTAATGTGACGAATGTCAATTGGCAGCAACACAACAGAAGTGATTAGATAGCACACCTTATCATTACTCTGCAATTTTTCGTTAATCGAGGGAAGTCGAAAAGTTGCCATCGTTTCAATAAGGTGACGATTGAAATAGAAAAATAAGTGGATGGTATTCTTCGAAGTCTCCCGCCAAAATACAGAGTTTCGATTGGTCATCAATTCAAATTCACTTCCTGGGAGCACGAGACCTACGTCCAGAAAGTGCGGGGACTATATGTATGTGACAAAATTCGTATAAGACAGCTGTACGAATTATAGTGTGACACGTGAAGCACGGTGCTGAGTCAAATCCATGTCAACCTGATACACTACAGGTTAGATACGAGCGGTACCGGGAGCTTCATATGCATGGCTGGTACCGGTGACTCAGAAGGTCAGGAGAACCATTTGAGTCTCAATAGACATCCGTTACTAAATCGGTTGTACGCCTTCCAACAGAGCATTGATGACATTTATTGAGATACTAATTGTCCAATTATTACAACATTAATTCCTCTACATTAGTGAGAGCATATTTTGTGGGGTGTGTACCCGTATAGCATATGTATAAATAGGGCACATAGTTCCATTGTAAGGATATGATATTCAAGTTATTACAATACACTTACTCATATTCTCTCGATTATTGTGCCTACATGCAAGTTGTCGAACTTTACCCAGAAGCTATTATAAGGCTCGGGCTAATTACTACTTTCTTAATCTTACTATTATTTATTCACAGTATATTTTATCTAGAATTATTATAAAATCGGTCACTTAAGATCCACGTGTCCTTGACCACATATACAAATTTAACTGTACTGTTTTACGAGTAAACAAGTAGAAAGGAAGAACATGACATAAGTTTGAAAAAATATGCAATAAGGAATAATGCCAAGAAAGAAGACTCGGAGAATATTCAAGATATGCATCATTTGTCATATGCTCAATCTAAAGGAGTGTCAAGTGATGTTTTTTATAGTCTCAATCATAAATTTGAATCTAGAAGTCCTTTCTACAGGGCAAATGAAGTCCTTGGAGCATATTCTATGCCTAAAAAGAAAAGTTCTTTACTACTTATAACAATGAGCATTTAAGTGGAGTGCAAGGTAACTTGACTATACTTAATTATACCTCTTGTGTTAGTAGTGATAAAAGTGTGCCCTGTGATAAATCTTTGGGAGCTAGCATTGTTTAAAGAACTTGATTAAAATCATGTTGGTTCTAGTAGTCATTCTCTAAAGGAGCTCACTCTTACTTCTACTTGTGAAACTGTGTCACCTCTTGAGAAAAGTATTGTATTTTCTAATTGTGATAAAAGTGATATTTCTTGTGTTGAAAATGTTGTGGGATCTAGGATTGGTGCTTTTGATGAATTTGTTGACAGTAGCACTTCTTTAGTAAAAAATGCAAATGATGAGGTTGTGCTTGTAAATGAAGATTTGCTACTAAGGAGATCTGTATCTACTTGTTTGAATGAAAAAGAAGAATGTACACAAAAGCATAGTATTTTCTACAGTAAATGCCTTATTTTGGAAAGGATGTGCACTTTGGTGGTAAATGGTGCTAGTTGTGATAACTTGGTTAGTGCTACCTTGGTGAATAAATTAAAGTTAAAGACTTTTAATCATCCTAGACTATGCAGGTTGCAATGGTTAAATGAATGTGGTGAACTGAAAGTGAGTAGAATGGTGAAAATTCTTTTCATGATTGGAGACTATAAAGATGAAGTAACTTATGGTGTGGTGCAATTATATGTTTGCCGTATTATTCTTGGGAGACCTTGGATGTATGATAGAGATGTTATGCATAGTGGAAGGAAGAATCGCTACATATTGGAGATGGAAGGAAAAGTGATCAAGCTTGAACCGTTGGAGCCAAATGAAGTGTTGAAAGAGCAAGTGAATTTGAGGGCGTCCTTGAAAAATACTATAAGAAAAAGTGAGGATGAGAAATAAATGATAGAGAGAAGTAAGGAAGAGAAAGGTGACAACTTTATAGTGGAAAAAAAGAGAAAAAGTTGAGTGAAGAGAGTGAGTTATCACAAGAGAATAGAGAAGAGATTAAAAAGAAAATGAGAGAAAAGAAAGAGGAAAAACAAAATATTGAGAGTGAGGATCTTCCTTAATCTAGTGTTACTAACCTTTCTACTTTTTCTAGTTTTTTTGTGTCTTGTGAAGAAACTCTTGGAGAGAAGCATTTGAAGGAGTAATCAAAAGGAGAAAATTCATCTTCGGAGAACTCAGAAGAACAAGGTACCTTTTCAAGAGAATCTATGGGCTTAGTTGAGCAAAAGCAAGGTAATGAAAATTTATTTGAAGAGTTTCAAGGTAAAATGGCTAAACTTTCTCTAGAAACTTTGAATGACTTTGATTTAAGTTTGAGTTTAGAAGTTAGTCACAACATTTTTTAGCATAACGATTCTTTAACTTGTGAGGATGATTCATAGTTTATTGTGAGCATCTACTAGTTGAATTGAGTTGCGGAGATAGTGTTGATTATTCTTGTGAACTTGATAGTAAGTTGCAAACTAGTGATATTAACATTGATGAATTTGGAGAGCCATGTGTTGCTAATGTGCTTGACCATAAAGATTGCATTTTTATTGAGGCTTTGCGTGAATCAATTTGATTGTGAATCTTTGACTAGTAAGAATGAGTTTAATATTTACTCATATGATGTTCCTCCTATATTATGAAGAAAGTCATGACTCTTTTATAACTACTTTTACTTCATTTGATGAGATACTTGATGTTAATAGTGGTTTGAGTTTTGACAATATTATTTTGTATCATAATGACATGACTTCTTCTCATCGAAGTGTATGATAATCAGTGTATGATAATCCTTTATGTGGATTTGAAATTGAGGATGTTGAGGAACGTACTAGTGAAAAGAATGAGTTGGGAGAGCTTCTTAAAGTTAGTGAACTCTTGTGCAAAAAGAAAGGTGAAGTAATTGATACTAGTACTAGTGTTAATTTTTTTACTTACTCAATTCCTAACTTTGAAAGAACATTCTTGATTGATTATGCTATTTCTTGTAGGGTGAAATGTCATTCTTTTAAAGAACCTACTAACTTTTTGATTCAATTGTGAAGGTTCAATCAAAAAAATTGTGTAAGGATAATGGGAGCCTTGAGTTGCTACTTTGGTGTATAGTGTGTCAAGAGATTTTCAAACTTATTAAAATTAAGAATGGTATATTTGAATGGGTACTTAAATTTGGATTATCAAAATTCATTGAGGTAAAATACATTGATATGCTTTTGTTTGTTAATGCTTCCAAGTGTGCTTCATATGTTTCATTTCTTGAATTTTTTTATTGTTTTGATAAATTCAATGAGAATTTTGTTCCTTTTAGTCAAGTACATGTTATTTATAATATGAAGATGTTCTTCTTTGATTTCTAAGATACTTGGTTATATCATAAAAGTGTGCAATTTGAGTGGAAGTTTATGAAACTCTCTTGCCTTTGCTATGTATTGCTTGGTCAAATTCGTGATTTCATTCTTATTCTCGCCATTATTGCAATTTTGCAAGGATCAAATTCAAGGACGAATTTATTTAAAGGAGGGAATGATGGGATATGAGGTGACAATCATGAAATTGGAGGCTTCTTTTCAAATTTCAAGATCCATAATATGATTATGTGGTTATTTAATGAGTGGAGAACATGGTTCAAGAGAATGAGAAGCCTAAAAAGGAAAGAAGACATGTCTTTAATTTTAAATTAGGATGCCCAAAATTAAAGGATATTTTAGCATTTTTGTTTAGATAATAAATCCTAGTGTAAATAGGTTATTATGTCTTTCTTTGAAGGATAGATTATGTTGGATGACGAGTGTAGATTACTTTTTTGAGAGTTTGGAATTTGTCTCATACCTCCTCTTGAACATGTCTTGCGTTACTACAAGTAGATAATTCATGTATGAGTTCATATTTCTTCTCCTTTTTAGCTTATATCTTGTATTTGAATGTTAATTTAATTAGTTCTTAGATTCTTTTCATTGTTTCTTTGAGTTAATTGATTGCATTTCAATTCTAAATTAATTCTTTCTTTCTTGGTATCCTAGATTTAAGATTATTGATTACATTTACATATGTCTAGATAATTAATTACTTAGGTGTGTGTTTGCCCAGTCTTCCTATCCTTTATTGCTTTCTATAGTTGTTCTTGGTGTTCATGTGGGATTGAAGAATCCATTTTCAATTTCTTTGAATTCCCGATCCCATTTCACATCATAACTTTGTTGACTTGTGAACTAAGATAACTCCCTAAGGGTTAATTGGCTAGAAACTGATTTAGTTGGTATTTTGGGCCGAGTAAAATATTGATCCAGGCCAATTAGTGATTCTCTTAAAGGGGTGATAGATTAGAAATAATAGTTTTATGCGTATTGTTAAGAAAACTGATTGTTCATCTCGTTTCCTTTCTCTAAGTTTCTCATCCCAATCTTGTTTTCTATTCTTAAATTTTCCCTTAATGATTGTTACTCGTTAATTGCTTATTATTTTCCTTTATCAATTGTAATTCGTGTTCTCAGTACTTATAATGTACATTAGTATTGTCTTGGTTATTCCGGGTTTATTTTATTGGTGCTTTCATCCAGAGGTCTTCACTAGAGTATCAAATATCTCGAACAATTTAAGATTCAATTAAAGTCGTGAATGATCCGTGGTCAAAGGATCTCGCTAAAATTCGTTCAATGTTACAGGAGTTGGTTGGAAATATTGCAACGAGTGTGGATGTTATGGATTTCTCACGATGAACACTAATTTGAATTCTACGAAATTATGTCTTGCTTCGTTCTATCTCGATGGGGAAGCTTTTACGTACGTTTATTCTGGAACAAGCAATTGACAGATTGGGAGCATTTTACCGCGAAATTCAGTAAATGACATCTCGAATCACCGGAAGGTTGCTTGGCCAATCTCTGGCAGGTACTCTCCGTGATCAAGTACCTAAGTCGTTTTGAGGATGTTTCTGTTGGATACGTAAAACAATACGGGAAGTAAATAAATATTACAAGTGTTCGAAAGGATAAACAAACAAGCCAATGTTCAGAACTGCCGCAAGCTTGTTGAGTCTTAAATCTTGATAACCTGAAATCAAGAAACACTAAATTTGAATTGTTACAACTGTGGCTGAGTCGAGAGACGACTCTCTGTCCTTAAGACAAGATTGCCCCGTATATATGCTTTTACGTTAACGGGCAATAGTCTCCCAAGATAAAACAACAACTAATCAACACTACAAAACAAATAGGTTGATTCTCACAAAGAAAACAAACATGAAACGACTTGCTGAATAATAGAAAAAGGAAGAAAGAGTTTTTATTTTCGTCCAACATTTCTGCTTACGTTTTGGACTGACTTTCTCTTCTGTTTTGTCTCTGTGTATATAGTGTGTCTCGTTTTTCTGTGTATATATCTGTGTTTCACAATTGAGCCAAAATGCATAAATATATAGCATAAGGGAGGCTTCTCAACTGCCAAGACATGACTGTTAATGACCATAGAATGAGGGAATTAAACAGCCAAGTAATGGTTGTTTATGGCCATTGAAAGAGGGTGTAATTCAGTCAAGCAATGGCTGGTTAATGCACAATAACACCCCCAAAAATCAACTTCAACGGTAGGCAGAAACTTTCTGCCTTCCATCGTTCCCAAATTCAACATTCCAGAAACTCCAGGGATCAAACTGTAAATATTAAACAATTTGGGGTCCAAAGAGATAATATCGGACGGGACAGGCGGGCGGCGGTGCGCGTGTGGGCTTAGCCTTGAACCCAAGCACATCTAGGTCCTCCCTCCTTTAAACACATGGGTTACCCCTTGGGGTTCCAAACCCTTAGCCAATTTTGAGACTTATAAAGAGAGCAATTCTTCCTTTTCCCACCGATGTGGTAGATTTGTCCCACACCATATTTCCATGCCTCAAACACCTTACTTCGTGGACAATATCTCTTTCATTTCTCAACGAAATTTGACGATTGTTGGCCCTACGGTCATCTACTCACTTAGTAGATTATGCAAGTGTGAAGAGACAAAGCCTCCAACATGCAGAACCCTAATGTTTAATTCATTAAATATGGGTGGACGCACCTCCCCACAAAAGACAAATTTCCAACAATCCCCTCTTGAAAGAAATTTTGGCGCACACACATGGTGTCTACTTTCAGCAATCTTTCAGCGAAAAGATATTGCATCTCGAGAGGTAGCTTCTGCTTTGAACCTTCCCTAGTTGAATACCACCGGACTTACTTACTACGCGGTGAACGTGATGTCTTGAATCGTCAGTTTTTAGTATAAGTCAAGACAATGATACCAACACAATAACTTTTCTTGTTTGTTTTCTTCTTATTGTTTTGTCCGTTGTGGCCATGGACACACTTGGATTCTTAAGTGCGTTCATTTGAGGCGGCTTGTCCTCGCACTTAAATAGGTGATCTTCTACAAGGTATCCTGCTATACCCCACTTCACGAGTGTTAGGAATCATTAAAAGTTTCCCCAACCTTAACCTCAACCGTTTGAGGATCGTTAAAGGTTTGGAAGCTTAACCTTTACCCACCATGCATGTAGCACTTTAATCTCTATCGCGGGAACAACTTTGGATTCATGTTTCCCTACAGAAATCATCATCCGAAGTGCTCTTGCTTCCACCAAAGCGCTCAACTGAACCTTTTGCAGCTTAGTTTTCCCATTGAACCAAATTCTTGGGATCTCCAGTCAGTATGGTTGGGCTACCACCGCAAAGGTTCGTATTGTTTGGGTTTTAAGCCCATTTCCCTAGACAGGCAGAACACTTGATCTCCGGGTAGTCCCTTAGTTAAAACGGTTCGCTATATCCTTTGATTAGTAATCAAGGAAGTGACACCCGTGATGATCAACTGTCATACAGTCTTATGTCTCTGACAGATCCTGACAGATATGTTCAGACGCCGTCATCCGTGTCCTTCCTGAAGTCGACCGGCTAGCCACAATGTATAACTGCTGAAGGCAAGGGTTTCTCCCAATAAGGGACATCCTCTAAGAAGTCGTGAAGTTACTCAACTTCTTTCATGCTTTGTATAAAGCGATAAACTCCGATTCCATCATGAATCAGCCGATGCAAGTTTGCTTAGAGGCTTTTCCAAGACCCACCATACATATTTACTTGTGGCTTTGGTGTTCTTCATATCTGATGTCCAGTTTGCATCACTGTGTTCTCCCAGAACTACTGGACATCCAGAATACCATGATCCGTAGATAAGCGAATATTTCAGATATCGTCATATCCGACTTAACGCCTTCTATTGATCATCAGTGAACCTTAGTTCAACTGATCTGCTTTGTAGGCCGATACCAGGTCGGTTGTAGTGTGTAACATACATTGAACTACATGTGACCTGCGCATATCGCTCCTTGTATATGGGTGCACCATGATTTCAATCAGTTATATGATTCATATCCATTGGTGGCTTCAACGAGACTGTCAACTATCTCACAACTGAGTTTGGAGTTAGACCAGTCCGTTAGATGTCTTAGAAATCCCAATTCCTAAGATGTCATCTGTGATACCCCTATCTTTCATATCGAGACTTTGTTTCAATATGACTTCCACTCTCAGACTGTTGGTTTTCCAACTGTTGGCTTTCTAACTTCAGAGTCAATGTTTCTGTGGTCAGATTCATTATTTCTGTTTTATCTGAAACTTCCAAGACCAAAATGTAAACATTTCAGGGACCAAAATGAAAGTTCAGGAAGAAGTCCAACAGTCTAGCAAACCAACTCTGATTCTCCCCTTCCAACTCTCCGGTTAGGAAGGTTGTTTCAGCATCCATGCCATGCAAGACTGCAATGGCCTTGGATGTTAAGATATTCACAGGTAAGCACGTGTACAAGCAGCCGAGGCCTTATACTCGTCAGTAGATCCATCTGCTTTGTACTCACTTTTGAGTATCCTTTTTTCACAACCCAAAGGTTCTTTTTCCGGAGGAAGATCAACCATTACAAAAGTAAGTTTCTATATGATGGAATCTATTTCTCTCTTTGTAGCTTCTTTCCAACCATTACACAACCTTGAAGATCAACCATTACACAATCTAAATTATTTCGTGAAAACATTTTTATATTCCTCCTTACTTTAAGCCATTTTTAATCAGACATCATTTAATCTTATTTTTGACAAGGAAGAAAAGTTACTTATCCCAATTTTGGATTTTGGCCCACTTCAGTCACTTCATCGAACTGAGTGTCCATTTCCTCCTTACCATAATTCAGATCCTTTGTCTGGGACAGATATAGGCCTACTACTACAAGATAGAATCATATCTTCAGCCTTCTCCTCTTGTCCCAGTTGACATCTCCAGCCTCTCGTGGGCGCTTGTTCCCACCACTCTCAGTAGCGGTGACACCATGAACACGTTGACCTTGAACAGCATAATCCAAACCCTCTTCAACCAGAAAACCACAGCCATATCCAGATTTGGTAACACAACTTTTGACCGACATCTTTCGAACACTAATACAATCTTGTCTTAAAATTGTTGGATATGTAAAGCAATACGAGAAGTAAATAAATATTACAAGTGTTCGAAAGGATAAACAAATAAGCCAATGTTCAGAACCTGCTGCAAGCTTGTTGAGTCTTGAATCTTGATAACCTGAAATCAAGAAACACTAAATCTGGATTGTTACAACTGTGGTTGAGTCGAGAGATGGTTCTCTGTCCTTAAGACAAAATTGCCCCGTATATATGCTTTTACGTTAACGAGAAATAGTCTCCCAAGATAAAATAACAACTAATCAATACTACAAAGCAAATAGGTTGATTCTGACGAAGAAAACAAACATGAAATGACTTGCTGAATAATAGAAAAAGGAAGAAAGAGTTTCTGTTTTCGTCCAACGTTTCTGCTAACGTTTTGGACTGACTTTCTCTTCTGTTTTGCCTCTGTCTATATAGTGTGTCTCGGTTTTCTGTGTATATATCTGTGTTGCATAATTGAGCCAAAATGCATCAATATATAGCATAAGGGAGGCTTCTCAACTGCCAAGACATGGTTGTTAATGGCCATTGAAGGAGGGAATTAATCAGCCAAGTCATGGCTGGTTAATGCACAATAACGCCCCCAAAAATCAACTCCAAAGAGATAATATCAGAAGAAGACCCAAGACCCGTGGCCCGAGCTAGGACGGGCGGCACGCGTGTGGGCTTAGCCTTGAACCCAAGCATATCTAGGTCCTCCCTCCTTTAAACACATGGGTTACCCCTTGGGGTCCCAAATCCTTAGCCAATTTTGGGACTTATAAAGAGAGCAATTCTTCATTTTCCCACTGATGTGGTAGATTTGTCCCACACTATATTTTCATGCCTCAAACACCTTACTTCGTGGACCATTATCTCTTTCATTTCTCAACGAAATTTGACGATTCTTGGCCCTACGATCATCTACTCGCTTAGTAGATTATTCAAGTGTAAAGAGACAAAGCCTCCAACATGCGAAACCCTATTGTTTAATTCATTATATGGGTGGACGCACCTCAAATCAAAGGCAAATTTCCAACAGTTTCGTCTAATATTGGTGAGCCAGATGTACTTTCCCCATTCCTTGCAAATGTTCATCCACGGTGGAGCGATATAACCAAGTCTCCTTTTCCTCAAAACTATGATGAGCAATCTGAGTGCAAAAGCAAAACGGATAACCACAAGATGTTCGACAAAGTGATAAATAGTTGTTTCCCCAAGGTATTCACTGTGGCGCAACCGGATGCTCCAATCGAAATGCCGGATAAACATGTTGCCTTAGAAAGGATGCAGGAAACGGAAATTACAAGTAACTGCTAATGTAAGAATTGAAATTACAATTCAACTAGAAAACTAAAAATTACAAAGATGTTAAACAAGAAAACTGGAAATTGTTTTTGTTTGCTGAGTCGAGTGTGGCACTCTGTCCTTAAAACAATATTGCCCCGTATGTATCCTTTATACGTCCTGGACAATTCGTCTCCCAAGATAAAACAACAATGGAACAATTGAGCAAAGGAAACTCAAGAGCTACCGTGAAGAATATTGAGTAATGAAATGATGCTTGGAAGTTGTAGGAAGAAGTATTTTTCTGCTTGTGTATTTTCGAGTAGTGTAAGTATTGCTCAACAATGGTGCAAGAGGTGTTTATATAGGTGAAGGAGGGGCTGTTTGACTGCCTCCATAACAACCATTATTGGCCAAATAATGACCATTATGGAGGTAGTAAAGCCACCAACTAAATGGTGAGAAAGACCAACGGATTGACCATTATAGGAGGAGTAATTCAGCCAACTTCAGGGACCAAACTGTACATCTTGAAACTTCTGGGATCAAACTGTACTTCTGGCAAAGTTATTTGGCTCAAAAATATAATATCAGTGAACCGGACCGGACGGGCGGCGGCGGCGCGCGTGTGGGCTTTTCTCGAACCGAAGCACATCTAGGTCCTCCCTCCTTTAAACACATGGGATACCCCTTGGGGTCCCAAACCCCAAACCAATTTCGAGTCTTATATACACAACAATTCTTTCTTCTTCTACCGATGAGGGAGAATTGCTCACACACCACACTTTTCCATGCTTCAAACACCTTACTTCGTGAACCAATATCTCTTTCATTTCTCAATGAAATTTGACGATTCTTGGCCCCATCAAGTTATTCACGCATTTAGTAGATCATGCATGTGTGAAGAACCGGATTCTCCAATATGCGTAACACTAGTGTTTAAGCCGTTAAAGTTGGTCGGTCGCAACTCCCGCCAAAGGCTAATTTCCAACAGATGTTATAGGTCCTGACAGCAGCGACATCTACTATTTTATGGAATCCCAAAAGAGATATGTTAGAGAGGTATGTTACTGCAACTTCTGTGGATTGTGGCTCTTGTAAACAGAAAATTAAATTTGCGTCCTTTGAAGACATGTGTCTCGCTGATTTTTTCTTGGAGCCTGAGATGGTTGATGATCTATGTCTTGATAAATTCTTTATGGAGAATGAGGATGGCATACAATAAGTGAACTGCCTTAGGATGAAATAAAACCCGAAGTTAAGCATGGAAAATATAATAGGGGCGTCGAACATGATGATGGTATTGTAATAATGATGAGTGTAGTACCACATATTACTTCTTTGCTGAAATTTTATAGTCCTCGCAAGGATTGTTCAACCACAGTTGTGGACGACTTCACGGAAATTGTTGGAAAATCTTCTTGTCCTATTGAAAATACTTCCATTGATCAGTGTCTTTCGCATAAATTTCCATTTAATCATGGTGTGAATCTCTTTGTTGTTACTGTTCATGGAATTGCGCCGGCTCTTTCTATATGAGATCCAGGAGTAAACTCCAAGTCCATGGATCTAACAGGTTATACAATGAATGTGGAGCCATTACTTTTGTTGAGATCTACTGACATGTTTTACTACATTAGGTATGCTAACTGTATGACGCAAGTGTGCTTGCGTGGGATCCCGGACGGAGTTGTTGTATGCATTCCTCCATTTTGCTATCTGATCTTGCATTGGAATTAGCTACTTCTCTAAAATTTAATTACTATTACACTCACTCATAAATGAATACTTAGAATAAGAATGGGAGAAGACCTACAGGGGATTGCTTATGTTCCGTTATTTTAGTGAATGAGTTTGGCACATAATTTAATTTCAGAGCGTGAGAAAAATCAATATCCTGCGATAAGTGTTGATAGTATTATTGTAATGACTTGTCTGGTCGTTTTTAGCTAAAGACTATTATTTGACTATTTTACCCTTCCCGTAGTCTCTATGTGGGGTTTATGATGTGAGGGGATGGGTGGCGCGGATCCCGAGGTCTATTTATATTAGTTTCTCATTTGTGAGCAAACACTTTGGTGTAAATACCCACAAAAGTTTATCGTTTACCTTTACATTTAAAACACATCTATGAAAGAGTCTGAGTCCTCGTAGACTTAGAGCAAATGCTTTGGCATAAATACTCGTATCACCGAAAATGATTTTGCACTCTAACAATTATAATGGACGGCGCACTTTAATTTAGATTTGTGTTTAAAATTTTGGGGAACATTTTAATTCAGGGTTTTAACCAAGATCAACTCTTTTACGCTATATCCAATATGACATCTTAATATCATGCAAAACTAATGACACATATAGTTGAGAACCGTCAACCCAATATGCATGTTATAAGATAGTTTAATCAAATACTTGGCGCCGCCTGCCCAGACAATTATAGCGGACACTATGCTAATTATTAAATGAAAGCATTTAAACACTTAGCATATAGTTCGTATATTAGTCAATAATATACAATTAATAATAATCATGAGTTAACTTGTCTAAACTCTAAAATTTAAGTCTAATCCAAACAGCCCCTTAAACATTTTCTGATTTTCAGGATATTTCTATAAGTTCTAGATTTTCACAATTTACAGTTTAGTCCCTTAAGAATTTAAAATTTTAATTTTGAACCCCTTTAAATTCAGAAAATCCAATTTTAATTTGCAGAACATATTTTCAGATTTCAGGGACCTGTCTGTAATTTCCAAAATTTTAAATTAATTACAGATTTGCCCCAAGGACCAAATCTGATGATTTTTAAAACTTTTCCAGGGACCAAATTGCAATTCCAAAAACTTCTAAAATTTTCAGATTTTCCCCAATGGCTAAATTGCAATTTCGGAAACCGCCATCAGCCCGGCGTGAACAAGGCGGCGATGGGTTGTTCACGCAACATTCACGCCTGATCGCCACCAATGTTCACGCTGAACAAATGATCGCCGCCATTGTTCACGCCAAACAAAGGTTCTGATCGCTCACTCTTCCGGATTTTTTTAATAGGAGCCTCGGTGCCGCGGTGCTCCATCGTGGAGTTGCGGCGCCCCCTTCTCACAAGCAAGAAATCCACATTTCCGAAACCCTAAAACTAGTTCAGGGTCAAATTTTTAGATTCATCTTCGTTACCCTTCACTATCAAACAACACGTTCATCGACCATCATCCAATTCCTTCTCGTTCTTCGCTTTAGTGCACCATGTTCGCAATGAACCTGATACACACATTGACTTAGAAAAGTTAGATCGGAATGACTTCCTCGATTACATCATTGTTTAATAGTTTGGGAGACAAGGATGATGTGCTTTTAAGATATTAGATTTTCAAGCTTTAAATGACATAAATTTCAGATTTAAACAAATTCTAACATATATTATTATTAACTAATTACCTTATAATCATACAAAACAGCCCTGACTCTTGATATCACTGTAGGGTTTTGTTGGATTGTTGTATGCAGCGGATATTGAAAACTTATTTCAAACCCAACAAACGTAGAACTGTTTGACTATAGGGTAATTTAAAACCGTAAACATAAGACTTGAATGGTACTTACATGTTTACAATATCTGAAATCTTTATCAACTGTGGGTGAGAACGCGAATGCCCTTTCGATTGCAAGCTCCAAGCTTCAATGTATTCCTCCTTTGGAAAGCTAGGAAATCCGACAGAGGTTCAAGAGAGTGCTTTAATTCTGAGTCTCTAAGACTTAGAATAATGATTTGAAAATCAAGTGTAATGAATAATGAAATGTAGGTCTGTATTTATAGGTGAAAAATTAGGTCAAATCGGATTAGGGTTTGACCTTGGGCCTGGCCCAAAAAATTTCAGCACATTCTTAATTAAATCCAAAATCTAATTTTGACTTAATTAAAACAATCATCATTCATTTAAATATCTCGATTCTAAATCGAGTATTTAATACTCTCTCAATACATCCTTAGATCGAAAGGACAATCGACATAGTGTGACCCTACAAACCTTCTCATATCGACACTAATCAAATTAAGGTCTACGCGGAACTCCTAGACGGCGCCGCAAGACGAACTCAATATGTGAAGTACGTTTACATGAATCCAGTAAACTTAACCTCTATGTGGTAAGGTAAAATCCTTTCATTCACGATACACTCGATCAAGCTTAGGATTTGCCAAGTGTCTATCCAAATGGCTTGATCATTATATCTCATCTATATTGGTTGACAACAAGACCATATTCTAGATATGTCTAATGCGTTGGTCAACGACTTAGTCAACCCAATATCAATGAGAAGCTGAGTGTTCTCCGAATATACATTCGAGGAATGAATCCTAATCTTGGCTCAACTACCACCTTTAATCCACATCGTAATGTACCCAATACAAGTCATATCTCAACCTATAAGACATTTGAGCTTAGGACATGATCAAAGTATATTACTATGTAGACAAGGTGTGTATTGACCTCAAGTCTATGGACTTCTATCTTCCACACGCTGATCATACTTTAGACATGTATAACAAACAATATATCAGCAGGGTATACCAATACTTCCATAGTATTCATGTGTCCATCACGAGTAGCCATTACTCGTAGCATATGAGACATACTACATCCTCTAAGAAAGTGATGCAGACCACATGTCGACTTATCACATATCATCGATATCACATTCTTGATGATCATTAGTCGAGGCTATTTTAAGAGTTACATTATAATATTAATATCTCACATTATTAATAACAACGTAACATCTAGGGATGCATATTATAGAATATTATAAACAATCAACTAATAATTCAATAATTACAAATGTCAAAATATTAATCTCCATTAATAATAATACGAATGTGTATAAAGTACATTTGTCCTAATACAAATTGTCTCTAGGACATAAATATACTTTCAATTTCACCATCATCATATAACCAATATTTTTATTTATTTTTCTCCTTGAACTTTGCTTTGTACATATTGTCATTTTTGTGTTTTTTTCTCACTTTGTTCTCATAACTCATGAGTTTTTTTAATTGATCACTATACCAATTGTTGACACCCAATTTTGTCCCGTCTTTTCCAAATTATTTGCAATTTTAAATATTTTAACACCTCAAAAACAATTTTAATCTATATACATACATGCATATATATATATATATATATATATTATTCGCATTTTTTACTATCATTTGCATTTTTATCATAATCATTAGTTTTATTCAAAAATTCTATGTTATTTTATTCTCGCAAAATTGCATCGCATTTCCATTTTTTATTAAGCATTAAACATTTCACAAATATTTTATTATTATCGCATCGTTATTTTATTTTAAATAATTCACATCTTCTACAAAACAAAAAAATATTTTTTTATATTAAACCCCTTTCATATTTTTAATCCATAACCCATTTCATTTTTCCAACCCAAAACAATACAACTTCCCCTTTTATTTTTTCAACCCAACCGGCCAACCCAAAACCGAAGCCCAACAACCATCTTTAATCTCCCCTCACCCAAAATAAATCAATACCCCACAAAACAAAACAAACCCCCAATTTTTACCCACACCAAAACAAGCCCAAAACCAAATTCCCTTTTATTCAAACCCATTTCCTTCCCTTTATTTCCCCAATTCCCACAACCCACAACCAAAGCCCAACGCCCACTCCCAGCCCAACCGCCATTAGCCAAATCCCAAACCCGTCGCCCAACAAACCCGCCCATCACCCTTCCAACCCAACAAAAACCGACCGGTCGCCGCTCTTTAATTCCCCTAAACGCCCCCCACCCAAAAATCAAAATCAAAAACCCTACACCCCCAACCCCGAATCCGGCCACCCTACACCCCCGCCTCTACGCCGCCGCACCCTACCCCGTCACTTCACCACTACCACCACCCTACCCCGACACCGAATACATGCCCAAGAAATCGCGCCCCAAAAATCAGCTTTTGGTCCCCTTTATTTTGAAATTTGAATTGCTTAAGGGGGTATGAGGGGTTTGAACGTTGGGGTGAGTACCTATAAATATCCCCCTTGTTCTTCATTTTTAGGGGTCCGAAAATCTTGTCTTTGGGGTCAAAGTTGAGAACTTTTTGGGTCCAGAAATCTGTCTTTGAATGGGGATTCTGAGAATTTTCGAGTCATTTTTAGGTCCGAAATTTAAGAAATCCGAAATCTCCTTAAAGGTTTGGTATTATATTTTGTTTGTGTTGTTCTTCACTAAAAAAAAGGAGGCAATCCGAAATCTGTGTTTGTTCTTGCGTGTGTTCTTCAACTTAAAGATTCCGAAATATAGGTCGAAATTATTGTTTTTTTTTTTGTGTTGAAGAATCTGGATTTTTAGCTATTTTCACTATTTTTTCGGTCTAGGTCGGGTCACTGCCGGGTCGGGTCACTGCCGGGTCGGGTCACTGCCGGGTCGGGTCATTCCGGGTCGGTTCAAACATTAGAAAAATCAGAGAGTCAGCATCCAAAATCAGCATTCCAAAATCGACAAAAGGTCAGATTTCCAAACAATAACTTCTCTGAGCGGGTCGACGATTCGAAACGACGCATCGGTCGCTGCCCGGAGAAAGTAAGGGTTTATCCCTCTTTTTTTTTTTCTTTAATTTATTGTTGTTTTAGTATTTACTTAGTGAAATTATAATGTAGATTAGTTCGTGATTAGTATAGTGATACATGTGATGCTCGTTTTACTTTAAAGATCATGATTTGTGGTAGTTAAGGTCTGAATATATTATTGTGGCCTGTTTTTGTGTGTCTCTATGATCAAATGAGTAGTATAATATAGGTTCAGCATTGATAATTTATCGATATGCTTGTAAATCTATGTGTATGAGTTTGGAGTAGTGAAAAGTGAGAGATGGAGAAAGTATTGTGTTGTGTGGATGTTTTCTCTGGTTACTTGTTGATTATGCTAGGCGAGATAATATTGAACCATGCTTTATCTTATCGAAGTTCCTTAACTTATTCACTTCTTGTAGGGTATTAGTTGCTTATTAGATGTGATATGCTAAGCTAGTTGACTTGTCATATGCTTGATCATCAACCGATTATATACACCCTGTTTTGAGTTGTCAATATTTACTATGCCTAATGGATATTGTGATAAGGGTTAGCTCATACATAAGAGACTCTCGCTCATCTCAACCTCTAAGTGTTTATTTCCCATTTATATTATCTTATATGTCTAATGAATCAAGTTACACACATGCTTTGTATATTGAATGATTGAATCAACATCTGCATTAGCATGATATACTTCCTGATTTACTTGTGTCATATCAAGTTGTACCCTCTGTTGCATTCACACTTAGATAATAATGAATGGTTTCATGTAGTAAGACATGTATAGGGAATAATTTAGTATTGAAATTATCTAACTATAAATGGAGGAATCTAGCAAATGGCTTGAGTAGGACATGTTTAGGAATAAAATTCCTTGGTCTGTTGCTGGTTGTGCACACATGCTTAAATTATCTACTTAGGATTATTGTGTTTGTTTCTATAGCTGTATGAATCTGTCTATGTGAGAATGCATAGTATTTTATATGAAACAAATTGTTAAACATGAGATATGTTGGAAATGATCCAAGATTTGATATGTCACTATTGTCTAGTCTCCTTGATATATGTTAAGGTGCTATAGTTGGTTTGGATTGATTCCCTCCTTGTTAGTTTTCTGTGAAATCTGGAAAATATTGAGACCTCCCTTTTTACTTTTGATTGAAAGCATGAACCCTCTGTGTTGGTTTAAGAAGGTTGTCGACAGTTATCTTTCCATTTTTATTTTTTCATTCCTTGTCTTGCCAACTATTAAATTAAAATTTACTAATCCTTTACTTTTCTTTCGTTTTACATGAAATGCATCGGGAGTAACGAAGAGTCTCGTTATGAGACTCATCATGACTTCGTCTAAAATTAAGACCCGCATCCACATTCCTTGCATTCTTCGGCCTCGGGATTCCCAAACAAATAGGGCGAGACGACATCGTCATCCGCTTTAGTTTCCTTCCATTGTTATTCTTTATTTTCGTTATTTTTATTTGGGTCTGTAATAATTATTTAATGCTTGTGTGATTGTTAGGATATTTAGAATAATTAGGCCGATGAAATTGAATTCGAGGCCGCATTTTTGTTTCTCTGTTTTATTATTTTTTACTGTTTTAAACCAAATACTACACTTAGGCCGATGAAATTGAATTCGAGGCCGCACTTTATTTTCGTTTCGCTTTCGCCATCGCTTTAAACATCCATGCAACGGATATTTATCGCTTTTACTAAACATCCCGCCTTCTCGGGATTGCCTCATTTTTTCTCGCTATCGCTATCGCTCACGCTCACCGCCATCGCTCACTGATTCTCGCTTTAATTTAATTTCACTGATTTGAACACGATACTACACCGCCGATGAAAAATATCCGTCGATTTTGAGGCCTCCACAAATAAAGACGAAATATAACTTCGGGCAATGATGAGGCTTAAACCTTTTTCCAAGATCAACATGTTTAGTAGGCGAGGTGACTAAAATAACCAACAAGTTATATATTCGCAGCCACGACGTGATTATAGTGATCTTTTCTATTTCACCCGAGAGACCAACACGTTTAGTAGGCGAGGCAATCAAAATAAACCACATTAGTCATATGTTTGCAGCCACGACGTGATTGGAATGTTCTTTTCAAAATTTAAGTCTGAGCCCTCCGTGATCAAAACATTCACCGCTTGAATACGAATATGAAGTTATTTGTATTTAATCTGTTTCTAATCGCTTGTTCTTGGCAAACTTGCGGGGATTAAAGTAAATAAAGGCGATTATTCTCTGAGTTTATTTATTTTTAATTCAGCTTTTGTCCCGCTTTGTATTGTAATATTATTTATCGCGCTTATGTAACTATTGAAATGCTTAGAATAGGCAAACTTAGGATTAATTCATAGGGTAGTTTAAGATTTGAAACCCGTCGCTAGCTTATTTATTTGTAGGCTCGGTTAAATTCAAACTTAGAAATTTTCCGCTAGTTTATTTATTTTAGGCTCGTCATGCATATTTAAAATTTTCAAAACAAACTTTGATCATTTTCTATTCATTTTATTAATTGTACAACTAAAAATGATTTTCAAAATTACTCCTTTGGCATTACAAATGAATTGTTTTTCTCCTTATTATTGTCACAAATGCATACATGTACAAAAATGCATCTCTTTCATTAATTATTTGCAAACATCTTTTAACTTCATGCTACAAACATGCATTTTTCTAGCAATAATTAACCTGAGTTTGACCGGATAACCGCAAGTTAGCGGATCTTAAAGGATGCCTAACCCCTTCCCTTTAGGATAATAAAGAACCCTTATCTAGAATCTCATTAGTTTCGCAGACCTTAAAAACGGAGTTTACATTGCAGCATTTAGTTTAATATTTAGGTGTCCTAATTCACCGTAAAAGATAATTAGGTGGCGACTCCTCAACCCTTTTTACCCAGGAATCACCCATACGTCTGTGCTCCGCTTTGACCCGAGCAGGTCGAAAAACGGGCGCGACACCAATTATTTTCTTTAAAGTTCAGGATGTGGTTTTCGCATTTCAGGATCAGATGGAAACTCTCAAATTAGGTTGGAGCAATTTAATTTTAAATATTTTGAATATGCATTTACAGTAAAACAAAGGCACTTGAATGTTTCTCTTTGTTAACTACTTTTTGGTATTTGTTCTGTTGGATTTTGAGTTATTAAAAATTATTGTATTGATTCAGTAGAGAGTTTAGACTGAAATCAGTTAAAGATAGTGATCAAAAGTATATATAGAGAGAATATAAATGAAATTTGATGTGCAAAAACTTTTTCACTTATCTGTTATAATTATTGTCATAGTTTCATAATAAATCATGAAGAAATATTTGATCAATAGAGAATCGTCTTCTTTTGCAAGGCATAAATTATTTAGTTATATTTTATTTTTCAGAATAAATTTATGATATAAAGTTAAACATTAGAAATGTGAAGTGACACCTCTATTAGCTCAAGAAAGTAATTTATCTTTTTTCTTATTTTTTACCTTTTCTTCTGATCAATAGAGATTTTTTTACACGGCATATTTATTTATTTATTTATAGAGAGAGAGACTTATCTTTTTTGTCATTATTTTATCTTTTCTTTTCATTTATCCTGTTAAATATATGTTAATCATTTTCTTCCTTTCAAAAGGAGTGTAATAGTTGCAACAATCAAAATGGTGCAATTAAAAAGTAATAAATAATTTCTTTAAATTCTATAATAAGAATATAGAACGTGAACGGCTAAAGGATTATTCAAGTGTGACCGTCTAGGCTTCTAGACTTATTATGCAATTAATATATTTAATTTGCTTCAGTCATAAATCGTGAAAGGTCAAGGGATTATTCATATCCCTTTTGTTCATACTAATTTTCTCACATAGGCAATTGGTATCAGGTCGATGCAGTACTCAGAGCGAGAAATAGAGTTCTTTTTTAGTAAATTTATCGTTTTTATATTTGTTAGCATGTTAGTTCTACTTTTATGCATTTATATTGTAATTTTTCTTTTGCTGGTAGAAACAAATGTTTTAAGCTAAATTTAAACATAATGTATATACCTTTATTTATTTATTTATGATAGCAAAAAAATTATTCAATTTTTATAATTATAGGAGAAAATATATGTTGTAATCGCACGAAGTGCGGATCTTTTCACTAATATTCCGATAAACCAAATGGATATCCAGCTTTTGTGTTTTGGAGTGGTAAGTGTGAGTCTGTTGGAATTTTGATATCACTTTTCTATTATGGGTTATGCAATGAGTTGCACTTGTTTTTTAACTTCTAATACTCCTTACTTTAAGATATTTTTAGTATATTCAGTCTGGCTCTACTTGGAGAATTTGAGAAACGACTGTATAGCTGGCCTTTTGAAATTTCAGCAGTAAGTTATTTCTATTAACAACCTTTATTACTTGATAACGGTCAACTTCTTGTTGTTGGCAAATTATATCTCCCAAGATAATTGTTAGTGAATCTTGAACATTAAAGTTAATATTTACAGGAATGATGTCGTACCTGAAAAATGATTTACATGTATAAGACGATAAAACATGTTTTTAGGTGGGAGCTTTTGTTTAATTTTCCGTTATAACTTGATTATTGTGAAAGTTTTTTTTTGTTAATAGAAAATGGGTTTGACACTTTTTCTTTAGGCTTTCAGGAGACTTCTATGGGATATGTAAAGCACGTACGGGAATAGTAAATAACTATTACAGTGATCTAAAGGATAAATAATAAAGATTACAACAACAAGTTGTCAATCTCTTAATCTTGAATTGGAACTCCAAATCTGGATCTTGTATTCATAAATACAAGAACATGAACAGCTACACTTGTGGCTTGTAGATCTGTTGAGAATCCGAACGGTTAGAGTCCTTTGAGATTCTAGTTCACACCTGAAACACTTAGCAACCAATTAGATAATCACAACACCACCGGCTGAGTCGAGAGATGGTTCTTTGTCTTTAAGACAAGATTGCCCCCGTATATAGGCTTTACGGAAGTGTGCACAATAGTCTCCAAAGATAAAATAACAAACTATCAAATGTGCAAAGCCTACACAAAAGACCTCAGCGAAGAACACGAACAATGAAGATTGCTAAGAGAATGATTGTTTATCAGAAAAACTGATCTCTTTGTGGTGTTGTATACTTGTATGTATATTGTGTGCTTCTATAGAATTGAGACAAATGCCTCAATTTATAGGTGTGCAATATGACCTTTCAAATGCCTCATGTAATGGCCCTTTAAACCACCAACTAATGCAGCCAAATAATGGTTGAGTTATGGAGGAAAAATTGCCATGTTAATGCTCCTCTCTATAATCAGCCAAACTTTTGGACTTCCGTCGAGCACTCACTACCTGGGAAGCGTCGCGGCTCTGCAACATTAGAGTTGAGGCTGCAGTGGCCAAACAGAGAATTAGCGCCACGGCGCTGCAAGGGGGGAGCCCGGCGTTGCGGCCCAGTCCGTGAGGCGTCGCGGCCCTTCTCGGCTCCGCGACCCTTTCCGACTCGTTCCATCTTACACCTCGCACAATCCTTCCTTCATTTACCAACGTAGAACACTTGTTATTTATCCAATAATAACCTTCCATCATTCTATGTCTCAAACATTTCACTTACGTACCAATATCTCTTTCATTAACGAAATTTACGATACTTGGTACTAAGATTGCACGTGTGTGGAAACGACATTTCTGATGTACGGGGCCCCAATTGTTTGAGTCATAAATAATGGGATAAACTTAATTTCACATTAGTAAATATCCAACAATCCCCTCTTGAAAGAGATTTTGGGCGCACAGGCAAGGTGCCTACTTTCAGCAATCTTTCAGCGAAAAGATATTGCATCAGGAGAGGTAGCTTCCGCTTTGAACATTCCCTAGTTGAATACCTTCAGACTTACTTACTGCGCGGTGAACGTGATGTCTTGAACCGTCAGTGTTTAATGTAAGCCTAGACAATGGTACCAACACAATACCTCTTCTTTATTCGTTTCTTCTTATTATTCTGTCCGTTATGGCCGTGGACACACTTGGATTCTTAAGTGCGTTCATTTAAGGCGGCATGTCCTCGCACTTAAATAGATGATCTCCTACAAGGTATCCTGCTATACCCCACTTCACAAGTGTTAGGAATCATTAAAAGTTTCTCCAACCTTAACCTCAACCGTTTGAGGATCGTTAAAGGTTTGGAAGCTTAACATTTACCCACCATGCATGTAGCACTTTAATGTCTATCGCGGGAACGGTGGATTCATGTTTCTTTACAGAAATCATAATCCGAAGTGCTCTTGCTTCCACCGAAGCGCTTAACTGAACCTTTTGCAGCTTAGTTTCCCCATTGAACCAAATTCTTGGGATCTCCAGTCAGTATGGTTGGGTTACCACCGCAAAGGTTCATATTGTTTGGGTTTTAAGCCCATTCCACTAGACAGACAGAACTCTTAATCTTCGGGTAGTCCCTTAGTTAAAGGGTCCGCTATATCCTTTGATTTGTAATCAAGGAAGTGACACCCGTGGTGATCAACTGTCATATGGTCTTATGTCTCCGACAGATCCAATAGATATGTCCAGACGCCGTCATTTGTGCCCTTCCTAAAGCCGACCGGCTAGCCACATTGTATAACTGCTGAAGGCACGGGTTTCTCCCAATAAGAGACGTCCTCTAAGGAGTCGTGAAGTTACTCAACCTCTTTCATACTTTGTTTAAAGATAAACTACGATTCCACCATGAATCGGCCGATGTAAGTTTGCTTAAAGGAGTTTCAAAGACACACTATACACATCTACTTGTGGCTTTGGTGTTCTTCATATCTGATGTCCAGTTTGCATCACTGTGTTCTCCCAGAACCGCTGGACATCCAGAATACCATAATCTATAGATAAGCGAATATTTCAGATATTTGTCATACCCGACTTAACGCCTTCTATCGATTATTTTCAGAATCACGAGTGAATCTTAGTTCAACTGATCTGCTTTGTAGGACGATACCAGGTCGATTGTAGTGTGTACAATACATTGAACTACATACGACCTGCGCATATCGCTCCTTGTATATGGGTGCACCATGATTCCAATCAGTTCTATGATTATATCCATTGGTGGCTTCAACGAGACTGTCAACTATCTCATAACTGAGTTTGGAGTTAGACCAGTCCGTTAGATATCTCAGAAATTCCAATTCCTAAGATGTCATATGTGATACTCATATCTTTCATATCGAGAATTTTGTTTCAATATGACTTCCACTTTCAGACTGTTGATTTTTCAACTGTTGGCTTTCTAACTTCAGAGTCAATGTTTCTGTTGTCAGATTCATTATTTCTTTTTATTTGAAAATTCCAGGACCAAAATATAAACATTTCAGGGACCAAAATGAAAGTTTAGGAAGAAGCCCAACAGTCCAACAAATCAACTCTGATCCTCCCCTTCCAACTCTCCGGTTAGGAAGGCTGTTTCAACATCCATGTCACGCAAGAATGCAATGGCCCTGGATATTAAGTTCTTCACAGGAGAGAACATGTACAAGTAGTCGAGGCCTTATACTCGTCAATAGATCCATCTACTTGGTACTCACTTTTGAGTATCCACTTTCACAACCCAAATGTTCTTTTCCCGGAGGAAGGTCAACCATTACACAAGTATGGTTCTATATGATGAAATCTATTTCTCTATCTGTAGCTTCTTTCCAAAGCAGCGCTTTTGGAGATGATAATTCTGTGTTAATTATCCATGGTTCATTCTCCCATACAAGCTAAAAAGCCTGGAACACGTATTTGTCCCCTCTTTGCTGTGTCTCAGTTCAACATCTAGAATCCCTGAGTTCTGTAGATCTGGAACATTAAGTTTCGGATAGTTAGCAACTTCCGAGTCCTGTAGATCTGGAACGTCTAGTTCCGGACAATCAGGCACTCGCTGGTTCTTGTTAACCTCGAGCAATTACTTCTTTTTCCTTCTCAAGGAAAGTTATCCTCAAAGAATTCAGCATCCTTTGACACCATGAGGCGATAAACACTACCATTATTTGCAAATTTTGGGGATATGCAATCTACAGTCTTAGGTCCAACTTGACCTATTTCGGTATTTCAACCTCTATCAAGCCACCCCACAACACAATATTTGTAGGTGAGATCCTTTCTATGTTTCACATGGAGGGTTATCTTTATCCTTATGTGTAGTTCTGTTGAGAATCGCATTAGCGTTAAGGATCGCCTTGCCCCACATATTTTGGGTGTACGACATTGCGCTTGGCTAACACCGTTAGACTGAGGTGAGTAATGAGCAGTCATTTTATGAACGATGTTTCACATTCTCCCCCCTCTATCACTACGAATTCCTCAATCTGTAGGCTTAGTTGATTTTCAACTTTTGTTTTGTAGCGCTTATCCTCTTCAACAGCTTCATCTTTGCTTTTCAACAAACAAAGAATGCAATACGTTGTACCATCGTCAATGAAGGTCACAAAGTACTTGTCTCCCCCTCTATTTTGTACAAACTTCAAATCACCCATGTAGGTGTGACTAAGTTCTAGAGGAGCGGTGTTTCTTTCGCTATTCCTTTGACGGAATGGAAAAGTGATTTTGCCTCTTCGCCTACCTCACATTCATTTTGAGGGTTTATGTCAACAAAAGGCAACAATTTCAACTTTGTTAGCTTTTGAATGACTTTCTATTTAACGTGTCTTAATCTATGATGGCATAGATGCACAGATTACAAATATATCATTCATTTAGCTACAGACATACTATACCATTCGTAGTTATTACAGACCTGTTGGACTAGTCTCAAACTAGCTTGACCAACAACGTCCCTTAAACCAAGTTTGGGACATGTATCACCTCCTTTTAGAGTGATCCCATTCCATGAAGTCCTATTGAGGACAACCTCTCTAACCCCTTCTACTTTAGAGGTGGCATTGCTTCACATGAACAACCTCTTGCCCGTGGTTAGGGCGTAACCGGATCATCTGTGATCTGGATACTCTGGCCCACTCCAATTGCTTTGGCAGATTGAGTGTCCAATTTCTTTTCTGCCTTTCTTTTGGCCTTCAGATCATTTAAGACCTGGAAACTCTGGCCCACATCACTAGGCGTCCATTACTTTTCTGCCTTTCTTTTGGCCTTTCATATCAATTAAGACCTGTCAACTCTGGCCTACCCCACTAGGTGTCCATTACTTTTCTGCCTTTCTTTTGGGCTTTAAATCATTTAAGACCTGGAAACTCTGGCCTACCTCACTAGGTGTCCATTAATTTTCCTATCAAATGAATTATGTCCTACTCCAATCGCCCGTAGGCATTGTACGACTGAGTGTCCAATATCATCCTATCAAATGAAGGATCTTCTGTCAAATAGTGTGACAGGTTCAACGTCTTAAGATAAGGCATTATCTTTTAGTCTTCTTCCCTTGTGATTGGTGCCCAGGGAAATCCCTGGCGCTTACTTAAGAGTGGTAACAGTTTTCGCACAGTCAGTGGATCTCTCTCATTCGTATGTGCGAACATACTTTACACACTTTTAATAATTACACCCAAAAGAACGGATCTTTTAAGTTTCTTTTACAATAGTCCAATCTTTAATCTGGAAGGAAGAAGATTCAATATCTGATTTTAAAGTGTAGGGAATATAAGTTTTTAATGAAAACACTTTCATATTCCCAACCTTGCTTTACACACTTTTATTCAGATATTAACTAAACACATTATAAATAATGAAGGATTATTAACTTAAACCTTTTGGATTCTGGTCCACTTCAGTTAGACTGAGTGTCCATATCATCCTTACCATAATTCGGATCCTTTGTCTGGGACAGATATAGGCCTTTTGCTATATGATAGAACATCATCTTCAGCCTTTTCCTCTTGTCCCAGTTGACATCCTCAGCCTATCGTGGGCGCTTGTTTCCACCACTCTCGGGAGCGGTGACACCAACTCGTCCTTGATCTTTAGCCGTACTAGCATGACTATCAGTAGTATCTTGAAGCTCAGCATCAGATCCAGAGATCCCACCTTTGACGGAAACAGATTTGTAACTGTCGTCAAAGAGAGAACCAAAACTAGGACCAAATTTGAAAGCACGGTTGTTGACATAGAAAGTGTTTGAACTGTCAACAGAACTCTTTTCAAGAAGAAAACCACAGCCAGATTTGGGACCATATCTGCTGGCAAACATCTTTCGAGCACTAATACATCTTGTCTTAAAATTGTTGTATATGTAAAGCACATACAGGAATAGTAAATAACTATTACAATGATCGAAATGATAAACAACAAAGATTATACAACAACAAGTTGTCAATCTCTTGATCTTGAATTGGAACTCCAAATTTGGATCTTCTATTCAGAAATACAAGAACATGAACTGTTACATTTGTGGCTTGTAGATCCGTTGAGAATCTGAACGGTTAGAGTCCTTTGAGATTCTAGTTCACACTTGAAACACTTAGCAGCCAATTAGATAATTGTGCGCGCCCGTTTTTCGACCTTGCTCGGGTCAAAGCGGAGCGCGGACGTGTCCGGTGATTCCTGGGTAAAATGATTGAGGAGTCGCCACCTAATTATCTTTTACGGTGAATTAGGACACATACATATTAAACTAAGTGCTGCAATGTAAACTCCAATTTTAAGGTCTGCGAAACTAGCGAGATTCTAGGTAAGGGTTCTTTATTATCCTAAAGGGAAGGGGTTAGGCATCCTTTAAGATCCGCTAACTTGCGGTTATCCGGTCAAACTCAGGTTAATTATTACTAGAAAAATGCATGTTTGAAGCATGAAGTTAAAAGACGTATGCAAATAATTAATAAAAAAGATAGCATTTTAAAAGATAGATAAATGTAGAGATTTTTTCAAAATATGCATTTATATGATATCTAAAGAGAAATACATGTAGAGTTGAAAAATATGTATTTGACAATTGATAGTAAAACAATTTATTTATAATGCCAAAGAAGTAAAATTTTGGGAATCAATGAATTGTAAACTGACAAAAGATAAACTTATTCGGAATGATTAATAAAGCGAATAAAGATGACGAAAGTTGTTTTTTTTAAAATCTTGAATACGCGTGACGAGCCTAAAATAAGTAACTAGCGAATGATTTCTAAGTTTGAATTTAACCGAGCCTACAAATAAATAAGCTAGCGACGGGTTTCAAATCTTAAACTACCCTATGAATTAATCCTAAGTTTGTCTATTCTAAGCATTTCAATAGTTACATAAGTGCGATAAATAATTTACAATACAAAGCGGGATAAAAGCTGAATTAAAGAAAGAAATAAAATAAATAAACTCCGAGGAATAATTCGCCGTTATTTACTTTAATCCCTGCAAGCTGTCAAGAACAAACGGTTAGAAACAGTTAAATACAAATAACTTCATATCCGTATTCAAAAGCAGTGAATGTTTTGATCGCGGAGGCTCAGAACTTAAATTTTGAAAAGAACATTCCAATCATGCCGTGGCTGCAAACATATGACTAATGTAGTTTATTTTGATTGCCTCGCCTACTAAACGTGTTGGTCTCTTGGGGGAAATAGAAAAGATCACTATAATCACGTCGTGGCTGCGAATATATAACTTGTTGGTTATTTTAGTCACCTCGCCTACTAAACATGTTGATCTCGGATAAAAAGGTTTAAGTCTTCATCATTGCCCGAAGTTATATTTCCGTCTTTGCAACCGTGGAGGCCTCAAAATCGACGGATATTTTTCATCGGCCGGTGTAGTATCGTGTTCAAATCAGCAAAATTAAATCAAAGCGATAGCGCAGAGTGATAGCGATGAGCGTAAAAACAGAGGCAGAGGAAAAACAGTTTCGAAAATGACGCGGGTCTAGTTTAAAACAAGAAACAAGAGAACGGTAATTTGAATCTTTAAACAGTGGATCGAACAGAAAGCAATGTTTGAAAGGTGCGGTGTTCGATTTAAAAGCGATAAAAATGATAAAAGCGATAAAAGCGATGATTACGAAGCGGGGAGCAAACAAAAACAAACGCCCGAACAGACGCGGTATTTATTCAAAACGAAGAAACAATGATATCCGTCGCGAGAAATCTAAAACAAGAAACTTAATAAAACAATAATATATCCGCTGCGGATATATAAAACGATTAAACTAAAAAAAAGCGAAGCGAAAGCGAAGAAAAGCGCGGCCTCGAATTCAATTTCGTCGGCCTTAATGCGATATTAATAAAACAAGAAACAAAGGCCAAAGAAACGAAGCGGAGCGCTTTAAAATATCTCGACCCGAGTTAAATTCGAAATATTCAATCGGGTCGCTCAGGCCGGTCGATGATCGACCGGATCGATGATCCAAACTCGAATCGATTTCAAAGACCAAATTCAGATAACCAATAACAAGAATATGGAATGCAAGAATTCGAAATATCCAATCGGGTCGACCCGACCGGATCGATGATCTGACCGGATCGGTGTTTCAACCCGGATCGATTTCAACACCCAATTCAGATAACCATTAACAAGAATATGAAATGCAAGAATTAAAATGTTACCCAACCGTCGCCTGACCGTCGATGATCTGACCGGATCAATGATCCAAACTCGAATCGATTTCAACACCAAATTCGGATAACCAATAACAAGAATATGAAATGCAAGAATTACGAAAATGTTACCCAAGGTCGACCCGACCGGATCGATGTTCCGACCGGATCGATGTTTCGACCAGGAATCAAATAAATTCATCAATTTCAGATAACCAATGATAACAACAAAGAATAATGCAAGAAATTTGGAAATTCAAATCGGTCGATTCGACCGACCTCAAGAATCTGACCCGAAATCGATGATCCAAATCAAATTTTAACACCAAATTGAGATAACCAACATACATAAATATGAAATGCAAGAATTCGAAAATGTTACGAACTGGTCGACCCGACACGGTCAACCCGACCAAATCGATGAAGAAAATCAGAGAATCAAAATGGGAGAACAAACCTTTTCTGACTTGATTCTTGAAACAACAAAGAAGCCAATTGCTTGAAATCAAGAACACAACAAAGATTTATATATTGAATCGTTTTTCCAAAAATCCTCGAAAAAATCCCCCAAAATGAAGAACAACATGGGGTATTTATAGGTACTCAACCCAACGTTCCAACCCCTCATACCCCCTTAAAGCGAATTCAAATTTCAAAATAAAGGGAACAAAATCTGATTTTTGGGGCGTGTTCTTGGGGCAAGCGTTGGCGGTGTCAGGTAGGGTGGTGGCGGTGGTGAAGTAGCGGGGGTAGTGCAGCGGCCTTGAGGCGAGTGTAGGGTGTCTGGCGGTTCGGGGGGTAGGGTTTAGGTTTCTTGATTTTTGGTTTTTTGTTTTGGGTTTTGGGAATTAAAAGGGATGGGGTTATGGGCTTGCGGGTTACGGGTCGGGTGAGTGGGCTGAGGCGTGGGTGAGGGTGTGGGCCGATGAAATGGGGATTTAATTGGGGGAGTTTGGGCTTGTGGTGTTGGGTTTAATTTGGGTTGGGTAGGAATTGTTTTGGGTTAGGAAATAAAAAATGTTATGGGTTGGGCTTGAACGAAAATGGGTTTTAGTTTGGGTTGGGTAGGAATTGTTTTGAGTTACAAAATAAAAAATGGGTTATGGATTTAAAAATATAAAAGAGGGGTTTAATATTAAAATATATTATATATATATATATTTTTTGTAAAAGATGTGAATTATTTAAAATAACATAACGACGTGATAATAATAAAATATAATATTTGCGAAATGCTTAATGCTTAATAAAAGGGAAATGCGATGCCATTTTGCGAGAAATAAAATATCATAGAATATTATGGATAACTTATGATTATTATAAAATGCAAATGATATAAAATATGCGAATAATAATAATAATACGAAGATACACACATATATGCCTATATTTTAAAATTATTTTAAAAGTGTAAAAATATTAAAAATTACAAATAAAATCATAAAAGATGGGACAAAATTGGGTGTCAACAATAATCACAACACCACCGGCTGAGTCAAGAGATGACTCTCTGTCTTTAAGACAAGATTGCCCCCGTATGTAGGCTATACGGAAGTGTGGACAATAGTCTTTCAAAATAAAACAACAAACTATCAAATGTGCAAAGTCTACACAAATGACCTCAGCGAAGAGAACGAACAATGAAGATTTCTAAGAGAAGGATTGCTTATCAGGAAAACTGATCTCTTTGTGGTGTTGTATACTTGTCTGTATATTGTGTGCTTCTATAGAATTGAGTCAAATGCCTCAATTTATAGGTGTGCAAGATGGCCTTTCAAATGCCCCATGTAATGGCCATTTAAATGCCATGTAATGGTCCTTTAAACCACCAACTAATGCAGTCAAATAATGGCTGAGTTATGGAGAAAAAACTGTCATGTTAATGCTCCAAAACTTCTCCATAATTAGCCAAACTTTTGGACTTTCGCCGAGCACTCATTGCCTGGGAAGCGCCGCGACTCTGCAACATTAGAGTCGCGGCTCCAGTGGCCAAACTGATAATTAGCGCCGCGGCGCTGCGGCCCTTCTCGGCTCTGCGGTCCTTTCCGACCCGTTTCATCTTACACCTCGCACAATCCTTCATTCGTTTACCAACGTGGAACACTTGTTATTTATCCAATAATCTTCCATCACTCTATGTCTCAAACATTTCACTTACGTACCAATATCTCTTTCATTAACGAAATTTACGATACTTGACACTAATATTGCACGTGTGTGGAAACGACATTCCGACGTGCGGGGCCCCAATTGTTCGAGTCATAAATAATGGGATAAACTTAATTCCACATAATTAAATTTCCAACAACTTCTTTTTATTTTTTAATTCTAAGATTATGTTTTGATATGACTTTTTTAGTTTAGTTTTTGCAAAATACATTTAACATGAACTTTGCTCGGAGGTTGGACAGGCAGGGCGGTGAACGATAATAAATTATTTTTAAAACCATGGTTCTTAAGATCAAAGAGTATG
This sequence comes from Anisodus acutangulus, assembly GCA_029783415.1. Lineage (NCBI taxonomy): Eukaryota > Viridiplantae > Streptophyta > Magnoliopsida > Solanales > Solanaceae > Anisodus > Anisodus acutangulus. The sequence goes on from CM056491.1 coordinate 29,151,403, forward strand.
ATAAACTTGTGTGCTTAGATCATCTTCTCACATAAAATTTAAAGATTTTTAAATTTCTTATGAAAATCAATCTTTTGAATATTTATGATTCGAGTGTTAGAAGACGATTATTTTCTTATAATAAGTAAGAAGATTTTACTATCGCGTGAAGCGCGGCTAAATTCACTAATTAAAATATTAAAGAAAGGTACTAAGTATTTTATGTTTTGCAGGCCTTGAATCACATAATCTTCTATTAAGGATAATTATACATTGGGGGGGGGGGTTTCAAATTAAAAATTAACTCAAATGCCTGAATATCTTCTTAAGGAATTTATTTGTTAAATTCAACCTTGTACGTTTTCCTTTAAATAATCTGTGAATGTTTTTCTTTGTTTGGATACAAGTTCATTAGAAGATTTTTCTATTGTATCACTCTACTTCTCGCATTTTACTTTTAAAAATTAAATTCCTCTAATTCCTCTCTTTTCTTTTTAACATGTACAAAAATTGGAGCATCGGTTGGAGTTATAATAAAACTCCATTTCAGTCCTAAATGGACTGAGTTGCGCATCGCTTGTCCCATGTTTCGCTTAGGATTCTGCATTTGGTGAGTATATTGGGAATGCTGGTTTCCAGAATTGGGAACTCTTCCCTTTTAAATGTTTTGTTCTCTTATTCCATTCATTTGTATTCACTAACACTTTTCTTTGAAGTTTTAAATACCCGTGCAACACCTAGATTTACTAGTGTTTAATTCGTCCGAAAAGATAAATTTAAAATCTGGTATTTCTTAGAAGAAAGAATAATGTGAACTCTTTAGCTAAGTTAAACATTTTGATATATGTTCAAATGAGCTAACCCTTTATGAAGAGTTCGTTTTGCAGAAAAATCATTTCAATATAGCAACCTTTAGCTCAAATTTATTTTATGGGAACAAGAATAGGTCCAAAGGGGAATAGGCTTTCTAAACAAAAATAAATGATTTTTGGTAACTCAAATATGAGCAACGAATTGGCCATGTGGACCAGATAAGGTATATCCTATATTATTTTATACAACACAATAGCATAGACATATATAGCTAATTACTACATACGCCATATATATATATTTACATTTGTATCATACTACGTCATATACAACATACGCCACTTTATATGTGCTACTGCTATCCTGTTTTTTTGCATTAGTCACCATATACAATACTATGTTACTTTACCACATTGCTTTCTTAAGTTATAAATAAATACTTTTATTTTGTAGAACGTTTATTAGGGCTGGACATAAAATACTGAAATTTTAATTATCGAATCGAACTGAAAATTTTAATAATTCCATATTTGGTACGGTATTCAAAAATAAAATTTTAGAATTACGGTATTCGGCTTCGAGTTCGGTATGAAATTAATACCGTTTGGTATTCAATATTTACTGAATACCGAATTATTTATTTAAAAAATCTTGGGTTTTCTGCTCACAAATTCTTCATGTAGGCACTGAAATAGATGGTTATCAAACGCCACTTATTAATATATCAACTGTATTTTTCAAAGTACCAACATTTAATTACTGATAATTTCATATTCATCCAAAAACTAGTTAATACTCGTTAAAGTGTAAAACTGGAAACAACTCATTGATCCGTAAGAGGTGCAGACCACTTACAGATATACAGTGAGTTAAAATTTAAATATGTTGATAATTTCATATTCATCAACCACTCAAAAGGAAAGAATTGCCAGTTACCTAGCATATACAGTGAATGAAAGTTTTACACAAAGCATTGCTTAGTCTTACTTTGCGTAGTTTGAAATTATTTTTGTTATGTTCTCTTCCCTGCTTTCACTTTTTGTATTATGGAGTATCTATTCTCAAGCAAATATATTATCCAAGAATTTTTTGGTTATTGGTATGTCGTGCTTCCACATAAAAAAAAAGGAATAATCGGAGGAACGGTATTAAATTTATAATACAACCGACTCCAACTTTAATATGGTATTACCAAATACCGTACCGAATAAAATAAGATTTATCGATTATCGAATTATCAAACAGAATTTTTTCGATTCGATAGTTGGTATCTACTTTCAACCACCAATTACCGAATTCAAAGTTTGAAAATACCGAACCGAATTTTGAATACCCATCCCTACCGTATATACTCCACCCCTTTTATGAAAAAAAAACATAGTATTTTTTATACACATTAACATTATTTACCACTCGTATTTCTCAATTGAAAAGAAAATGACCTTACCACTTTTTCTTTAAAACTAATAATATAAAAATAGATAATCCCCCTAGTTAATTAGACTAAATATAAGGAACCCTAATGGATTTTAAGGGATGTCTAACCCCTTCTCCTTAGAATAAGCAAAACTCTTACCTAGAATCTCATTAGTTTCGTAGATTTATAGAGTTTACATTACATGACATATAGGTTTTCTAATAAATTCATAAAATTAGATGTCGACTCTGAACCCCTTTAAAATCCAGTAAAGAGTCATAAGTTGTGAACTAGTTTTAATTCGTTAAAAATAGGGTGCAACAATACCAAAAGCCACTAATTCCTCCACAGTCAAGGAGTTCAAGCCTATTTCTTGTTACATTGACAATACAAGATTGTAACTAAAGTGATCATTCACAATCTCAAAGAGGTTATGGAGCAGTTTGTAGATAATGGTCAGGTAGGCTTTGTACTAGAAAGGGGAATCTCAGACAACATAATCTTAAGCCATGAATTGGTTAAAGGTTACAATAGGAAAAGTATCTATTCCAGGTGCACGATGAAGGTTGACATGCAGAAAGCATATGATTTTGTAGAGAGTGGTTATTTTTGGAGCAAGTTCTGTCCGATCTAAACTTTTCAGACATGTTCATTATTTGTGAATATTAGAAAATATTCTCCATATATTTTGTAATTATTAGTGTTATATAATTATGGTAGATATAGGATCATCGTTATATTATGATTCCACGCACTATATATATTTGTATTAATGAGCAAGACTCCCCAAGTAAGATTAATACAATCTTACATGGTATCAAGAGTCAAATCCCTAAAACACTAAAACCCTTATTTTTTTCTTGCTAGCCGCCGACCCCCCCCCCCCTCCCCACACACACATCTAGGCCAACGACTGCCATATTTTTTTTTCTCCTTTCCGATTTTCTTCCTCCTCTTTTTGGCTTCCATGTCTCCTCCCACCTCTCCTAAGGCTTCCGCCGCCTTCTCCTCCACAGTCATCATAGACAACCCCCCAACATCTTCCACTTCTTCTTTCCATCCGGCGTTCGCCGTTACAAATATCAAGAATTTCATTCCCTTAGTTCTTGATCAATAAGATGGTCAATATGCATCGTGGGTTGAACTCTTTCATATTCATGCATGCGCATATAACATGTTTGACCATATTGATGACTCTGTCCCTCGCCCCATCGATGTTGTAGACACGACACTGCGTTGTCTTAACGCTATCATCAAACAGTGGATTTATGGCACCATCTCTAAAGACTTGCTTCATACGATTATGAAAACCGGTGCCTTGGCTCATGAGTTATGGATACGTTTGGAGGAAATATTCCAGGACAACAAGCACACACGTCCGTGTATTTGGAGGAGCAGTTCAACAATACACGTCTCGAGAATTTTGCCAACATGTCTGAATATTACAATTGAAACTTGTTGCGGACCAACTCTGTAATGTGGGGACACTAATTTTCGAAACAAAAATGGTCCTCCAACTAGTTTCTGGCTTACCGAAGGGCGAATACGATACTCTAGCCAACATGATTCAATAAGCCGACCCACTACCGAGCTTCAACAGGGCCCGTTATCAATTACTTTTGGAAGAGACCCGACGTGCTAAACAGGATGAGCATAATCATAAAGCGTTAGCCATTGAAAATTCAGCTGCGAATGACGCCACCACTGCTCCGCCTCTACCGTCGGACAACCAACAACCGCGGGAAATCTGCGGCGATGGCAAAGGCGGCAGACGCCGCAGACATGGCGGCAAATCTGGCCAGCAGCAGCCTAGCAATTTTGGTAACTAGACCACAAGCCAGTGGCCCAACTATCTCGGTTGGGCCCCTTACCCATTTCAGCAACTGCATGCCCATTACCCCTTCCAACATGCGGGTATTTTAGGCCCAGTTCTAGCGCCCCGTCCAGTGCACACTCCGAACTATCATGCCCATGTCGTGCAGGCCCAATAATAACATTCAATCAATGACCTAACCCCCACTGATTTGGGCCAGGCTTTCAGCAGTTTGAACTTGCAACAGCCCGATGAAAATTGGTACATGGATACGGGAGGCACCTCTCACCTCACCCGCTCCTCAGGTAATCTCCCCAAACTATTTCGTCTAAAGTATCCTCAATATATTATGATTGGTAATGGTCATCACATTCCAATTAACGGTTACGGTACCACCTATACACAACCACCTCATCTGTCTTTCTCCCTAAATAACGTCGTGTATGCCCCCAACATCATTAAAATTTTAATCTCTGTTAGGAAATTTACTCGTAACAATTCCATGTATGTTGATTTTGACCCTTTTAGTTTTACTATGAAAGATCTATGTACGGGGACACCTCTTACGAGATGCAATAGTACAGAGGACCTATACCCTTTCCCATCATCTTTCGCTGCTAGCTCCCGCTCACACACCTCCCTCGCTGCTATCTCTCCATCAACTTGACACAATAGGCTTGGACACTCAGGAGCTCATGTTTTTAATTTTCTTAGAAGCAATAATTTTATTCGTTATAATAATTGGAAACTTACCTTTTAAGTCATCTCTAAGTGTTACATTTTCTCCATTTGATATTGTTTATGCTGATTTATGGATATCTCCCATTACTAGCTCACTGAGTCATAAATATTATCTAGTCTTATTAGATGGATTTTCTCACTATATCTGGATTTACCCACTAAAATTCAAGTTAGAAGTTTTTGCCAAGTTTCTTGAGTTTCGAATTTTTATCAAAACACAATTTGACAAAGCAATCAAATCTTTCCAATGTGATAATGGTCATGAGTTTAATAATTTCATATTTCACAAATTTTGTAAAACTAATGGCATGTTTTTTCAATTTTCGTGTCCCAACACCTCCCCTAAGAATGGAAAAGCCAAACGAATCATCCGCACCATTAATAACATGGTTCACAGTCCCCATTTCCATGCCTCTCTCCCTTCCTCCTTTTGGGTCTATGCAGTCAAAATAGTAGAATACATCTTAAATATTTTACCTACTAGTACTCTTCATAACATGACTCCCACCGAAATTCTATACCATCAGATCTCCTCTTATGATCACCTTCAGATATTCGATTGCCTTTGCTACTCAAATCTTGGCTCCACTGCCCCTCATGAAGTAGCACCACGTACCACTCTGTGTGTCTTCGTATGTTTCCCATGTAATAATAGGGATTATCTGTGCTACGACTTATCCACTCGTCAAATCCAAGTCTCTCGTCATGTCACGTTTGATGAGACAATCCTCCCTTTTGCAAACATTCAAAAGTTCCATAATATGGACTATACCTTTCTAGACGAGCCCGACACTTCCCCCGTCACACTCACCGAACTCCATCGTTCCACCTCACCACCCCCATAGTTTAGTCTTAGCCAAACATCACTAACACCACCAGTTCACTGTCGGCGTACTCCCCGACCTGTCTCATCACTGTCTCCAGTACCAGTCGGCTTACACAACAACCAGTCTCTATGTTACCACTACTGGCTGCCGCTACTCCCGTCAACCATACCAGCCCTGTCATAGCTCCACCCAGATACCGTCACTGTACTAGCACACAGACCGCACCATTCCAACCCCATCAATATCCTCCCACCCATTCCCCGTCATCGGTATTGTTGTCAGGCCACCCATGCCACATCAATCTACCCAGATATTTGCACCCATGCAACCCGATGTCGTGCCCAGAAATAACCCACTCAATACCTTGCTCCATCAACCAACCCTGTCAATAACCCGACATCATTGCACTGCTCAAAACTGACGTAACCCAGAACTGACTCCCCACTAAAATACCCAACATACCTCTACCCCCACACACCGTATGGAAACCCGTGCCTAACACGGGATTTTCAAACCCAAAGTCCATTTTAACCTATCCACACAAACCATATCCCCAATTCCCAAAAATCCAAAATTAGCCTAAGTAGACCCTAATTGGAATGCGGCCATGCGTGAGGAATTTAATTATTTAACGAAAAATCACTCTTGGGATTTTGTTCCTAGACCAGATGGGGTAAATGTGATCTATTGCATGTGGCTATCTCATCACATATTCAGAGACATTTGTGACTTAGAGCGATATAAGGCAAGACTTGTCGCTAATGGTACTAATCAGTATGATGGTATTGATTGTGGTGAGACATTCAGTCCTGTTGTTAAACCATCTACCATTCACACAGTTCTGAGCATTGCTATGGGTAAGCATTGGTCGATTCTTCAGCTTGATGTGAAGAATGTATTTTTACATAGGGACTTGAAAGAAACTGTTTATATGCACCAACCACCGAGCTTTGTCCATCCGGAGGCCCCTCATTATGTATGTCGTCTCCGTAAGTCACTTTGTGATTTGAAATAGCCCACTAGAGCGTGTTATGAACGCTTTGCTAATTATATTATGCAGATTGGGTTTGTATGCAGCAAGTGTGATAATTCTCTCTTTACTTTTCATCGAGGTAGTAACATTGCTTATTTGTTGTTATATGTGGATGCTATTATTCTTCCTGCCTCCTCTGATATGTTGAAAAATGATATCATTGCACTGCTAAAAACCAAGTATGCTATGACTGACTTAGGGAAGTTGAGTTACTTTTTGGGGATATCAGTGACTAGATCTGCAGATAATATATTTATGTGTCAATGTAAGTATGCAGAGGAGATTGTGTACAGGGCCAAAATGGCGAACTGAAAGATCATGCCCACTCTGGTTGACTCTAAATCAAAGCTTAGTGTTGTTGAAGATGATCCACTGTCCGATCCCACACTTTATAGGAGTCTTGCAGCTGCACTTCAGTATCTTACCTTCACCAGGAATGATATTGCTTATGTAGTTCAGCAGGTACATTTGTTTATGCATCCCAGTGAGCCTCATTTTACTGCTCTTAAACTTATCATTCGATACGTTAAGAGCACACTGATTATGGATTGCATCTATACCCCTCTGCACTGACTGGGTTGTTATCATATACGGATGCAGATTGGGCGGGTTGTCCAGACACATGATGCTCCACCTCTGGCTACTGTGTTTCTTAGGGGATAATATCATTTCATAGTCTGCCAAGAGGCAGGCCACCCTATTCTGTTTGAGTGTAGACGCATAGTATGGAGGCATTGTTAATGTTGTTACTGAGATCTGCTGGCTCCGAAACCTTCTTTTGGAGCTCCAGTGTCCCTTGCGTAAGACGTTTATGGTGTATTGTGATAACATATCCGCGATATATTTATCTCATAATCTGGTTCAACATCAGCGAACCAAGCACATTGAGATGAATATACACTTTGTTCGTGAGAAGATTTCTATCAGTCATGTTAAGGTATTTCATGTGACTTCTTCATATCAGTATGCAGATATCTTCACCAAAGGACTTCCTAGAAAGCTATCTCTCAACTTCAGTTCCAGTCTCAGCGTCCGGCCTCCTCCCGCTCTGACTGAGCGGGGTGTATTAGTGAATACTAGAAAATATTCCCCATATATTTTATAATTATTAGTGTTGTATAATTATGATAGATATAGGATCCTCATTGTATTAGGATTCCACATTATACATGTAATATCCCGTACGTTCGGGTCACGGTTTGAATAGCTAAGCGTATGTAAAATCGCTAGGCGTATGTAAATAGACCCGAGCATTGGAAAAATTTATTCTATATTTACGTATGATAATAAAGAGTTGGGAATATAAAATGATTAAACCCCGAAATAATTTTGGACGTAAGAAGTGTGACGACGAGAATCAGAAATAAATTTGGTGTGCGCATAAAGAGATTGTGGACTAGTGTCATATCACAAAATTATGACATTAAGTATATGAAGGTCTTATAAGTTATTAAGATTTAAATGAATTGGGATCACAAAATTAATTATGTGTGTGATTGATTAATTATGGGATTAATTTATCTAAGTGGAGGGGACAAGATTAATGGAGTGCATGTAGTGTGCATGTGTCGTGGATTGAGGCTCCCCACCGGTAAGACTAAATTAGGTGGAAGACATAATGATGATGAATCATTAGTGAGCTATGTTATCATTCTATTTAGTAATCAAAGGCCAAAGAATTAGCCCCTCATTCTCGTTCATTTTGGAGAGCATATGGGTACAGTACCCTTTGCTCATTTTAAGTCTCAATATATAGAAATTGTTAGCGACAGTTGTAGTTAACATAGGCAATATATTTCTATTCTACAATCCAACTTTGGGATTCAATTGGGAAAGGAGAAGTCGGCCAGTAAGTCGTTCTGGAAACAGAAACCTTGGGTAACATTGTTGCTTTGCAACGATTCCAGCAAACAAGTAATATTAAGTGGAATCGAGGTATGTTAAGGAAAATTATTTCTTTCTTTTGGCATGTTCCATATAACGAAATATAATTGTGCTATTGCTCCATAATTTATTCTACACTACAACAAATAGCTTCTGAAAAGGGGAGCAAAGTCGCACTCTTTGGGTGGAAAATCGCCCTCTTAGATCAAAGGGGGCGATTGTAAGTCGCCCTTCACTCCGCCGCATTATGTCTGTTGTCTTAGATCAAGGAGGGTGATTTTTTATGTCGCCGCCTTTGATAAGGACCAAATAGGGCGACAACGGTCATTTTTTTTGTTTGGGCCAAATAGGGCGACTTCACCCGCCTTAGTTGATGTGGTTCAAATAGGGAAACTGCGATCGCCTTTTTTGAGATGGACCAAATAGGGCGACTACACTCGCCTTATTTGAGATGGACCAAATAGGGCGACTACACTCGCCTTTTTTGAGATGGACCAAATAGGGCGACCTAACTCGCCTTCTTGTTCCAATACAATGCAATATATCGTCAATTTTTCGTATCATTTGGATCACCAACAAAAATATTTACAAAAAAAATAATATTGATATTAAAACATTGATGTCATTGATAATTTAATTTTTTATAAAATTATCACAATCTGTTCTATTTACAACAACCTCAAAATATGTGATTTTATCATAAAAAAAAGGACAGCCACTGAAACTCCAAAAAAAGTTCTACAAGGATACATTTTGGAAAAGCATCCCATTACAATGCCTTCCAACATCGAAGCATCTCAAAAAGGCCTGCACTTTGTTTCCTGCAACAGTCAAATATGAAAAAGGAATATCTAAGTACCACATTTTAATATTAAACTCAATACAAAACTAGAGTAATACCTACTAAAGCTTTGGCATGATAAAGTCAGGTACATTTCTACTGACTTGCATTAAGAAATGATGAAGTCATGTACTTTGCTAAGCTACATAAAAAAGTTAGACATAAAAAAATACCTGATCTTTGTGTTTTAGCCCAATCAGGAGTTCCTCCATATGAAGCAAACTGTGAATATAAAAGCAGGTAAATATATTGTAATTTGAATATAAAAGGGACAAACACAAAAAGGATAGTCTTCTTACCAGTTTATTTTGCAAGTGTTCATAAAGACATCCATCTTCTTTTGGCATTCAGCATTAATTTCTGCACGAACGTGATCTTCCCTTTGCTTCATCTCCACTTCCGTTTGTTTCTCCCTTTCTCTTCCTTCATTATCTTTGGCTTCTAACCTTTCTAAAGTTTGCAAAATCTCGGCTTCTTAAGTTGTTGCACATCAACTTCTATAGATGCCACTTTCTTCTTTCCTGTAGGAATCACCGGAGCCCCTTTTCCCAATCCCCTTGCATAGCCAGGACGATAGCCAACTGCACACTAGCTTTTAGAGATTCACATTTTTTTGCTTTCTCTGGCAAGTCCAAAAGTAGCATAAGAGCATAAAGAATATGATACTTCTCTTTTGATAAAGGCGCACAAACAAAATGATGAAAACTGAATTTTCTGAAATATGGATATAATTGTGCTTCTACACAAAAAATAACAAGGGAAAGTTTATTCTCTAGAATAAGTGCTTCCTTTTACTTAACCTTTCTTAAATAATAATGATAATTATAATGCAGTCTCTATTTTGCCCAACAGCACTATTTGAGCAAAAAATAACTGATGGCTCCATTATGGCCAGCAACGGTAGTTGGAGTTTACTCAAATCATAAGTCTTGAGATTGAATATGAAGAGGAAGGAGAAGTTGTTGATGTTTTTGACAGTGACTTTGATGAAGATGTAAGTCTTAATTGTTATCAAGAATCCGAGCCTGATGAAGAAGGACAAAATGAACCAGACGACAGGTTTGACACATTCAAGTTCAGGAATTAGCTACTTAAAATGAGGTAAAAATTCGTAAAAGCTGAAATGCTTTGCACTGGAAGCCCAAACTTCCACAGATTGTACCACTAAGCTTCTTATTTTGTAATTAAATATCATTGAGTAGTACATCTTTAGCTTATTCCATGCTGTTATAAACAAAGGTTCTGTTGTACTTGTTCCATTCCCCGTGTTACTTTCCATTTCAACACCAAGTTGGGTATCAAGTTCCCTTTGTGCTTCAATCTCCATCTCCATTTCACATTCTTGCATACACACACACACACACACACATATACTAGTAAATGAGAACAATAATCAGATTTTTGTGCCAATTAGGGACGTATGAGTAGTAAAATTTCTTGTACCAAGTCATATAGGACTCGAGCAGTAGATTTGGCTCCACAAGCTGATTTGATCTTGTTAGCCTTTGCATTAAGCCTATTGGTTTCACTCTTTCTCTACAAATTCATAAAGATAGCATGAACACACAATGTAAGTCATTCTATTATAAGCGCCAAAACATTTCAGAACATTTTGCAGCAGCAACCAAGACACTAATGATAGCCCCTTCAACATTTGGACTAACACAAAAATCTCTGCATACTGCTAGCTTTTTTTTCATGTCCCAAAGGCATTTCTCATCTCATTCTATGCTTGTCGCTGAGAATGCACTGCTCCTGACAAATTCACACGCGATGCGAAGACTAATTGGTGTCATTCAGATAATGCAATTAGTTATAGGATGACACCAATTAGTCTTCTCATCTGAATTCAAAATGATGTGCTTAAAAGCAAACTCAAGGAACTCTTTGATGCCATTTTTATATTCTTCTTTTTACCTATTAAGTAGGTCTCTAATATGCATCCAACTCCTATCACTATCCATCTCAACAACTCATATTCCAAAAGACATAAATAAAACTTAGCATTTAGCAATTTTGTTAACATAACAAACCAAACCAAACATCTAAGAGAGTTATAATATGTTAGAGAACCGAAAATTAAGTCTAAAAATAAAAACAGTGTACAAACACTAACAATTATAAAACCTAGAAAATTTGGGAATTTTTTCACAATTACTATAGTTCTACCCATACTTTACTCAGCTTATTTTAGAGAGTGATATTGAATTTCAAGCATATACTAACACTTATGTCCAATTGAGGTTGTTGAGAATATGAAGATGAAAGCAAGTACAAACAGAGGTTAACTTTACTGGCCTTTGTCTGCAAGTCGTCAATTTATGGATGAGAGTTAGAGGACTCTGAGTAGCAGAAGGGATGAGAATGATACAGAGCGTCCAAAGGTTACATACATACGTGGGATGAGAGCAAGAAGAAGGGCTGGTCTTTCTGGTTCTATGCGTGGGATGAGAGCAAGAAGATAAATAAAATAGGTCTTTTGTTTTAGGAAATAAGAATAGGGATGGAGATTGAAAATATTTCAGAAGAACCGCGGTTTCTTGTGGCACAAAGAGGGCGAGTGAAAATATGTCGTCCTATTTGAGTTTTCAACCACGGTGAAATATTATACTCGCCCTGGTTGGTGAAATTAAAAAGGACGACTTTATGTTGCCCTTTCTGATCCTAACTACAACAACATTATATAATCGCCATTTTTGGCATTAGTTAGTCACCCTTTTTGAAGCTATTTGATGTAGTGCTACTCCTAGTAGTTAAGAATATTCATGTTATTGAATCATATGCTAATAATATATCTAAATCTGTTCATAAATCCTTATTGAGGTATATAGGAGAAATGTTAAACATTCCTAATGTTAGCCGAAGGCTATGATAAGAGCATGTCTAAATATGTTTCCAAGACCTTATTGAGGCATATGTAAAATATGTTGATATTCACAGTGTTAGCCAAAGGTACAAGGATACTGTGTCACCCAGGATGTGTTATTGTCATTCATGCATTTTCATTTACATTTTATTAATGTCTTACCCTGAACTTTATATTGGGGATGAGAAACAGGATACGCAGACCACCTGATCAGCTGAGATATGGTAATGATTACGCCCGCAGATGCCAAAATGATATGATGCCCACAGAGGCTGTTATGAAAAGAAAGATGCCTGATGAAGGGCCAAAATGTATATATATATGTTATGGGGAGGAAGATGCCCAATGAGGCCAATAATTATATGTATACCACATTTGCATTGTGCATAACATTTAGGCATATGTATTAGGACCCTCAGAGGCATTTACTGCTGGTCAGTTATTTATGTTTTAGTTATTGTTATATCCCTGATATGATATTTGTCATGCATGACATACTCAGTACATCAGTCGTATTGACGTCCCTGTTGTTGGGGGACGCTGCGTTTCATGCCCGCAGGTTCAGTTAAAGAGGGTGACGATTCATGCTAGTAGGTTGCTGGTTCAGCTGATGTTGGAGCACTCTGTTTGTTTTAGAGTTCCAATTTGGTCGTGGTACAATTTTTTTGCATACGCATATGGGTATGGCGGGGTCCTGTCCCGTCCTTGTGATATCATGTATTCTTTAGAGGCTTGTAGACATGTGGCCTATGCGTAGTAGACTTGTATGGCCTTGTCGGCCTTGGTTTGGGTATGTATATATATAAGTTGGTCTTCTGGATAAAGATTTCACATATTGGTTTTTCGACTTAGTCCATATTTAATTATGATTAAGTGTTGAATGTACGATTAGTGGTACCCGACAGATGGGATCCGGGTGCCCGACGTGGCCCTACAGTTTGGATCATGACAAACTTGGTATCAGAGCATATCTGTCCTACGGAGTCTACAAGTCGTGTCTAGTAGAGTCCTTTTATGGATATGTTGTGCACCATACTTATAAGCAGGAGGTTGCCTGACATTTGGGGATGGTTTCTATTCTTTCATCTCATAAATCGTGCAGTAGAGTTGAGTCTTAAGAATTCGAGTTTAACTCGTGCCATATACCGCTTCAGTAATGACGATTACTGAAAAGACTTCGGTTAGTTTATACTCGTAGCCAGTAAATGAGCGACGATTGATACGCCAGAAGGGGCAGTATTATTGTTAAACTTCAAGATTATGAGAAGTTGTCTCACTCATCTACGGAAGATGGAAGAGATAATGCAAGCCGGAAAATCAAAATGTTTAGTAAGGTAAAGGAAGTACTAAGCATCGGAACGCATAAGATTGTAAGGATTTTCTCGGTAGACCTTATCGTATTTACAATTGCAACCATACCTTCTTCCGGAAAGATTATGATTAGCAGGGAGATTGAAGTTGTACTGAGTATAAATATGAGTAGTATGCTCTCCATTGAGATAGATCCGTCAGGGGATAGGAATAAGTTTCTTTCCCAGTGATCGGTGAATCATATAGCACCAGAGGAGTTGAGGAAGGCTCATGTACCATCATTCCTACCACTGGCTCCGTCTGATTAGGATGTAAGAAGACTAGTGCAGGTATTGAATCAATTGGTTATCTCTCATGAACGACCTCATCCTGAAGCATTTGATAGAGATAGGCTCCTTGGGGAGTCAGGGAGCTTATAACCAAAGGAATTTATTAGTCAGGGATCGATGGTATTTAAAGGGTTCAAAGATGCCGATATCTCGGGATCAAAGTTGTAAAGGTCGAGTGAGACCGTCCGGACCGTCTTATAGTCAAGTAGCAACTTTGACAGAAGCATTAGAGGCAAAGAATTTCAGAGAGCAGCAGTATATTGAACATAGCCACGAAAAAAATACTAAAAGGTGCAACAATTGAGCCATAGCAACAGAGAACAAAATGCAGTATGTGCATCGTTAAACTACCAAAGTGTAGCAAGAGGATGCAACAACAGTGATTCAAAATAGCAACAATCAGATAGCCTTAACAGGTAGCATATTCTCAGGATGTGCAATAGCTTATCAAAGTTTAGCACTTGAGAAATGATCTATTCACTCGAGATTTGCAGCAACAGGCAACAACAAAGGACAGCCACAACAAGTGGAAATAAAAATGACAACATAGGAAGGTCTCTCGAGCATAATAGTGGTTTAGACAACAAGTATAGCATCCACTGTTTTTCTTTCAAATTTCAGCAAAGTAACAACAATTTCATTTCAAGTTCAGCAGCAGCTCGAGGACATTTGGGATTTGAAAATCACCAAGTCATGCAAAGAAAAGAGGGGTGAAGAATGAGTATCACAACTTGCTCAAGTAATAAATGGATTATTATATTAGATAAAGGTTAGGATATCCAAAGGAGTAGGTGAGCACACAAAATAGCTTCATGAATGTAACATCCGTATAATAATAGGGGCAATTGAGGACGAGAATTATGGTACAATCAAATAATGGTGGTAGGAAATACGAAAACAGTTAGTAAGTATGAATGAAATGGTATGCTTAAGCATCAAGGTAGAAATGTTTTCCGCTTAGTGACGAATAGAATGAAGAATTACAACAAGAAGGATAAAGGTGAAAGAGATTGTAGTTATGCAGGTCTCACAAATGTATAATTATTCTAGAAAAGCGTATGATCAATGGTGGAGGAGGGATAAAAGGAACTCTTCGGCCAAAGGTGGCGATTCTTTGATGTGCAGAAAGGGAGTATGAGAGGTTCTTATTGCTATCCTAGATTGATAAGTCCGCAAGTTGAGGACTAAGGGAGTAGCCTTTGTAAAAGTTCTTTGGTGGGATAAGAACGTGGAAGAGATGACATGGGAGGCGGAAGAGAAAATGATGCACAAATATTCACATCTGTTCCAGTCCAACGCCGAGGTTCCAAAAGGAGCATAAGGTGAGTTCTATCTCATTGTATTATAATTAATGCTTGAAGACCATGAGAGGTCTGATGTAGTGATGTATGAAGATAGTTGTATTTTTGGGCAACGTAACGGAGATTAGATATGTCACCCCAACATTCTAGGATGAATGTTTCTAAGGGGAGAAGGATGTAACATCTTGTACTTTCGGGTCACGGTTTAAATCGCTAAGCTTATGTAAAATCATTAGGCTTATGTAAATAGACCCAAGCGTTAGGAAAATTTATGTTATATTTACGTATGCTAATAAAGAGTTGGGCATATAAAAGGATTAAGCCCCGAAATAATTTTGGACGTAAGAAGTGTGACGACGGGGATCGGAAATAAATTTGGTGTGCGCATAAAGAGATTGTGGACTAGTGTCATATCACGAAATTATGACATTGAGTATATGGTCTTATAAGTTATTAAGATTTAAGTGAATTGGGATCATGAAATCAATTATGTGTGTGATTGATTAATTATGGGATTAATTGATCTAAGTAGATGGGACAAGATTAATAGAGTGCATGTAGTGTGCATGTGTCGTGGATTGAGGCTCCCCACCGCTAAGACTAAATTAGGTGGAAGACATAATGATGATGAGTCATTAATGAGCTAAGTTATCATTCTATTTAGTAATCAAAGGACAAAGAATTAGCCCCTCATTCTCGTTCATTTTGGAGAGGATATGGGTACAGTACTCTTTGCTCATTTTAAGTCTCAATATATAGAAATTGTTAGCGACAATTGTAGTTAACATAGGCAACATATTTCTATTCTACAATCTAACTTTGGGATTCAATTAGGAAATGAGAAGTCGGCCAGTAAGTTATTCTGGAAACATAAACCTTGGGCAACATTGTTGCAAAGCAACGATACCAGCAAACAAATAATATTAAGTGGAATCGAGGTATGTTAAGACAAATTATTTCTTTCTTTTGTCATGTTCCATGTAACGAAATATAACCGTGATATTACTCCATAATTTATTCTACTCCTAGTAGTTAAAAATATTCATGTTATTGAATCCTATGCTAAAAACATGTCTAAATATGTTCTCAAATCCTTATTGAGGTATTTATGAGAAATGTTGAACATTCCTAATGGTAGCCGAAGGCTATGATAAGAGCATGTCTAAATATGTTTCCAAGACCTTATTGAGGCATATGAAAAAGATGTTGATATTCACAGTGTTAGCCAAAGGTACAAGGATACTATGTCACCCAGGGTATGTTATTGTCATTCATGCATTTTTATTTGCATTTTATTCATGTATTATCATGGACCATATATTGGGGATGGGAAATGGGATACGCAGACCATCTGATCAGCTGAGATATGGTAATGATTACGCCCGTAGAGGCCGAAATGATGTGATGCCTACAGAGGCTGTTATGAAAAGGAAGATGCCTGATGAATGACCAAAATATATATATATATATATATGTTATGGGGAGGAAGATGACCAATGAGTCCAATATTTATATGTATACCGCATTTGCATTGTGTATAACATTTAGGCATATGTATTAGAGCCCTCAGAGGCATTTACTACTGGTCAGCTGTTTCTGTTTCAGTTATTGTTATATCCCTGATATGCTATTTTACATGCCTGATATACTCAGTACATCAGTCGTACTGATGTCCCTGTTGTCGGGAGATGTTGCGTTTCATGCCCGCAGGTTCAGTTAAAGAGGGTGACGGTTCAAGCTAGTAGGTTGCTGGTTCAGCTGATGTTGGAGCACTCTATTTGTTTCAGAGTTGCAGTCTGGTCGTGGTACATTATTTTTTCATACACATATGGGTATGGCGGGGTCCTGTCTCGTTCTTGTGATGTCATTTATTCTTTAGAGGCTTGTAGACAGGTGTCCTGTGCGTAGTAGACTTGTATGGCCTTGGTTTGGGTATATATAAGTTGGTCTTCTGGATAAAGATTTCACATACTGGTTTTTTGACTTAGTCCGTATTTAATTATGATTAAGTGTTGGATGTACGATTAGTGGGATCCGGGTGCCCGTCGCGGCCCTACAATTTTGGTCGTGACCGTACACACTATATATATTTGTATTAATGAGAAAGACTCTCGAAGGAAGATTAATAAAATCTTACCTTCATCAAGTGGAAATGACTTATATTACCACAATGTCTTATTCCATAATTGTCAATGGCAAGTTATATAAGTCTTTTCAGCTAAAAAGGTTCTCAGACAAGTAAATCATATGTCTCCGTACTTATTTGCTTTAGTAATGGAATAACTCACTAGAATGCTCAGGAAGTTCAAGAATGATCCCTAGTTTAAGTTTTCCAAAGTGCTCAATATTAAATATTGTCTAATTAGCTTCTGGTGATGATATCTTTCTATTTTGTAAAGGAGATGTAGTTTTTGTGAAGATGTATGACTGCTTCCTCAATTTTACAAAAGCATATGGTCCTATAACTAATATTGGGAAGAACTCCATTTATTTTGGATCAGTGGCAGATGGAGTACAATAAGAGATTTTGGACTTCCCGAAATTTTCAAATGGTGTTTTACCTTTCAGATACCTAGGAATTCCTCTTAGCACAAAGATATCAACAGTGTAGTGTCAACTTTTATTGGACAAAATGCTTGAGAATCAGTAACTAGACTTTCAAATATTTATCTTATGCAGGCACGATACAATTAATCAAGGATGTCCTATTCTCTATCCAAACTTTCTAGGCAGAACTCTTTATTTTGCCTAAAAAATTATGATTGAGATTGATGCTATTTGTAGAAGATTCTTGTGGACATAAAAGAGTTGAACCATCAAGGAAAGCACTAGTAGCTTGAGATTAGCTATGTAAACCCAAGGTTGTTGGTGGTCTTAATCTTCTAAGTATTGTCACTTGGAACAAAGATGTTATTTGAAAGATGCTGTGGAATATACAACAACAACAACATACCCAGTGAAATTCCACTACGTGGGGTATGAGAAGGGTAGGGTGTACGCAGACCTTACCTCCACCCTGATAGGTAGAGTGGTTATTTTCGGGATACCCTCGGCTCAAGACAAAGCATAATCATAAGCAAAACAAAGCAAGAGAAACGGTAAGACTCAGACATATAATTAAAGCAGTATGGACAATATGAATATGCTGATAATAAAATCGAATACGCCATGGTAACGCATTCTAACAACAGGAAGCAGTAGCCAACATAGCTAAATAAGATAAACAAAGTACACTACAGAACATATAGCAACAGAAATCAAACTACATAAGTGTGATAGGATAGTTGGGCCTACAATAATAACACTACATCTATCATTTTATAAGCTTAAGTAGGACTACGCTTGAATATTCTTAACTACTAGGAGTGTTATTATTGTATGCCCAATTATCCTCTCACACCTCCGCACTGGGGCATCCGTGTCTCTTCTCTGCACATGCCTAGACTATCTCAACCTCACTTCCCCGATCTTATCCTCCACTGAGGCCACTCCCACTTTATCCCAGATATCATCATTTCTAATCCTATCTCTCTTTGTATGCCCACACATCCATCTCAGCATCCTCATCTTCGCAACTTTCATCTTATGTATGTGTAAAGTCTCGACTGGCCAACACTCCGCCCCATACAACATAGTCGGTCTAACCACTACCCTATAGAACTTGTCTTTAAGTTTTGGTGGCACATTTTTATCGCACAAGACTCCAGATGCGAGCCTCTATTTCATATACCCCTGCCCCAATACGATGTGTGACATCATCATCAATCTCTCCATTCGATTGGATAATAGACCCTGGGTACTTGAAGCTTCCTTTCTATGGAATGACCTGAGTACCAAGCCTCATCTCCACGCATATCTTAGGGTCGCTCTCGTTGCTGAAATTGCACTCCAAACACTCTTTCTTGGTCCTACTCAACCTGAACCCTTTAGACTCCAGAGTTTGTTTCCAAACCTCCAGCTTGACATTCACTCCGCTGCGAGTCTCATCAATCAAAACTATGTCATCTGCGAATAACATACACCATGGTACCTCTCTTTGGATTTGTCACGTCAGTCCGTCAATCACCAGGGCAAATAGGAATAGGCTAAGAGTTGATCCCTAGTGCAGCCCCATCATCACTGGGAAGTGCAACGAGTCTCTTCCTACTGTCTGTACCCTAGTCTTGGCTCCATCATACACATCCTTGATTGTCCTAGTGTACGCCACAGACTGTCGCCTCCGCCTAATATGCGCATCCTCCACCAGTACTTTGCCGTCCTCGTCTTTGATGCACCTAACGTGATCTAAGTCATGAGGCCTCATCTCCATTGCCTTGGTTAGTCTGTACAACTTCTTATCCCCGTCTTTCTCCTCTAATTCCACATACAAGCATTCAAAAGATCGCATTTTTTCTGTCGTAACCACTAGATTTGCCTCCTTCCTCGCCATTTTATACAGTTCCCTATTCGTCCACTTCTCCACCTCATATTTGCTTTCTATCAATTTTACATACACCGATTTCTTCTCTTTCACCTTCTCTTGAACTTTACCATTTCACCACCAGTCCTCTCGATGCCCACCATGGTTACCCCGCGAGGCCCTTAGCACTTATTTAGCTACCTCCCGAATGCAACTGGTCGTCCTGTCTCACATACTGGCCGCATCCCAACTACTCCCCCAAGCCCCCTTGGACATCAACATCTCCCCCATCTTCTTTGCACTAGCCATGGTCAAACTCCCCCATTTGATTCTTAACCTATCATCCACAACCCTCTTCTTCTTCTTCAACTTGATCTCCAAATCTATCACCAAAAGCTTATGTCGGGTTATAAGATCCTCCTTCGGAATAACCTTGCAGTATTTACAAAAGACCTTTGTCATCCTTTATAAGGAGCAAAAAGTCTATCTGAGTCTTAGCCACCGAACTACAGAAAGTCACCAAGTGTTCCTCCTTCTTCAGGAACCTTGAATTGGATATCACCATCCCACAAGCTCTAGCAAACTCCAAAAGTGAAACGCCTCCCCCGTTCTTGTCCCCTAGTACAAACCCTCCATGCACGTCGTCATAACACCCCAAAAGTGACCCGATGTGTCCATTGAAATCCCCTCATACAAATAAATTCTCAATGGGTGGTATACCTCCCACCACTTCATCCAAATCCTCCCGAAAGCGTCTCTTCTTCTATTTGTCCAAGCCCATTTGCGGCGCATAAGCACTAATAATGTTCATAGTGAACCCTCCAACTACAAACTTAATCGCCATCATCCTGTCATTGACCCTCATCACCTCTACCACCTGATCCCTTAGCTCGCAATATACCAAAATGCCTACCACATTCCTATACTTCGACCTACTAGAGAACCATAACTTATACCCGTCTACATCCTTAGCCTTAGGTCCTACCCATTTGGTCTCCTGGACACAGGCTATATTAATCATTTTCTTCTTAAGAATCTTAACTAGCTCTATGGATTTCCCCATTAAAGTCTCAATGTTTCAAGACCCTATTTTCGGCCTAGCCTCTCACTTACCCCACTTACCCCCCTAACCCTCACCCTGTCTCCGACCGAGAACATGACCCTAGTCTACCATCATTCACCTAAGCCACTACAACAAATATAAAATAATAAACTACTCAAACGTTTACCTAAAACAGGAAGGGGTCAAAGTGCAAGCACAATTTAAGAAGAATATAGAGACAAGTAAAACCACTACGTCAAGAATGCTATAACTAAAGACAAAAAGCGGAAAAATTTAACCACAAGGTTAAGGACAAAGAATGGATACGGGGAACCGGAGGTACCAACTCCAGTTGAATCGAACCTGTTTGCCGGCGAAAATTCACTGGCATCGGAAGTACTGTTTGTCCGTCGCCTCCGGTACTGTTCGCGTATTGTTCACGTAATGTTACTGTATTGTTCATGATATTGTTCACCGTACCGAAAGTACTGTTCATCGGAGTTTTCGCCAAAAAAATCGAGCACCTGCGTAGAACTAGGAGAAAAAGAACAAGGCGTATTCGATTTTATTATCAGCATGTCCGTATTGTTCATACTGCTTTAATTCTAGTGTGAGTCTGACCGTTTGTCTTGCTTTGCTTTGATTTTCCTTGCTTGCTTTGCTTGTGATTATGTTTTGTCTTGAGCCGAGGGTCTCCCGGAAACAGCCGCTCTACCTACCATGATGGAGATAAGGTCTGTGTACACTCTACCCTTCCCAGACCCCACATTGTGAGATTTCACTGGATATGTTATTGTTGTTATAGTTTATTCCACAGCATCTTTCAAACAACAGCTTTGTTCCAAGTGACAATACTTAGAAGATTAAGACCACCAACAACCTTGGGTTCACATAGATATGAGTTGTAAAAAAGAAAAACTATGGGTAAAATAGGTGCACACCTACTATAATAAAGGACAACCCATATGGTCTTTGATGCCTAAACAGGCTTCTTCGATTCTCCAAAGAGTCTTAAGGCAAAGAAATTCTTCTAGGAGGCTAGAATAGATGCTGGACAGTTGAGTGATACGCCTAAGTTTTCTATCAAAGATATGTATTGTGGACAAGATTTTTGTGCAGCATTCCAGAAGTTTCTAAGTGAAAGTTTATCAAAGATCATTTACTGTAGAGACAGGTTGAGTAGCTGGGGTATTATTAATTATTGAAGTATCGGATTGCTCACTATGTGGCACATATAATGAAAGCGTAGATTGCTTATTTTTTGCTTGTGAGTGATCTGCTAAAGTGTGGGACAAATTGGACAATGAGAAAGCTATCAAAAGACTACATTACCATGGCGTGAAGAGAAGAGTTGGGCAAAACAACATGCTAAATGAAGATCATTTACAGTAGAGATGTACAAAGTAAGGCTGGCCAGTGGGCTGGGACGGCCCGACCCCTACCTGACCCCGTCCCGAGCACGACCCGAGCCCAACCTAACTCCGTCCCGACCCCGACCCGACTCTGACCCGACCCCGCTTAGTAAAAAATAAAATACAATTTCGGTAGCGGGACTCGAACCGGGACGGGATAATGTCTCGTCCTGACCCGTCCCGAGCCCGCCCCAGGCCCGCCAACCCGACCCCGCCCAGAGCCTGTCCCGAGCCCGCCCCCGATCCCGCCCGAAAGCCCCCCCTTTGCAAAGATAACCGTTGCACCAACGACCATTTTAGATTTTGGCCGTTGGGCAACGACCATTTTTTGCCTCCCCCCTCCCCAACCCCCCTACCCCTTAATATTTATTTTTAACCCATAAGTTATTATATTTACACTTTAACCCAATTTTTCAACTATAAATTACTCATTTTCTCTTCATCTTTCTCACAAATCTTCCTACAATCTCTCTAATCTCTCAATATATCTCTCTACAAGTCTACACTGTTTACTAAATATTCAATTTTATTTATTCATTTGGGAATTGGGAGTGAAGTTGGCAACTAGCTTGAGGATCTTCCATCGAGCAAAGTTTCAATTTTCAACCTCTCGATTACATGTTGACGTTACGTCGGCGTTTGGTACATTCGTTCCTTCATTAAATTATTATTGTCTGTTTATTTTATTTAGCGCACTTAATTTTATTGTCTTTAATTATTTATTATCATAATTAAAATGAAAGGATTAAGATGTATGTTTAAGGGTAAGGGTGCTTCTTCTAGTAGGGCAACCAGGGCAAGAGTACTTCTTCTAGTCATCTTATTCCTACACATGATGATTTTGTTGATACTCAACATTTTTCTACAATACCATTAGATTTAGACGATGAGCTATTTTCTGGAACTCAAGAAGACTTTAATTTAGACGATGATCTAGATGATACACCCACTAATATTGATGACAACACACCCACTAGTGCACCTCCAACTGAAATGCCTCATATTCCCCCTAGTATGAGACGAGGTGCAGCAAAACGACAATTAAAATAAGATGCATGGACATTTTTTGATAGGGACGTAGAGAATCAAGTAGCTATATGTAAAATTTGTAAAAATGTTTTAAAATTTAAAACTGGAAAAGGTCACGGTGGGACGGGGGGTTTAATTAGACACGTAGTAAGTGCTCATCCAGCTAGGTATGCCCAATACCAGGCTTCAAAATCGGGTGCGCAAACGCCCGCTCTATCGGGACAAGGTTCACATACTGATACTGTCCCGTACCAAGTACATGGTCAAATTAACCCTATGACGGGGGGAATTGTAGGCCCTAAATACAATAAACATAGAGATAGGGAAGCAATATCAAAATTAGTTGTTGTGGAGGGTTTGCCTTTTTCATTTCCTTCATCTCCCGATTTTATTCATTACATTAGAGATATATATAATCCTGCTTTTAACGGTTTTCCTAGATCAATTGTTAAGAGAGATGTATTTAAATTCGCACATGAATATCAACAATATTTACGTTATTCATTATATCATTTTAATGGCAAAGTATCTATCACGTCTGATACAGGTCGTAGTACTAACGGCCATGATTATTTAACGGTAACTTGTCATTGGATATATTATAAATGGTCTATACAAAAACGTATCTTAGCGTATAGATATATAGATGAAAGGCACACTGGTACTTTTATTGCAGCTAATATTTATCAAGTGTGTCATTATTATGGAATAATCGATAAAATTATGACTATTACATTAGATAACGCTTCTTCTAACAATTACGCTATTATAATTTTAAAAAATAGTTTAACTCCATCTTTTTCAGATCATTTTCATATAAAATGCTCGTGCCATATATATAACTTAATTGTAAAGGATGGTCTATCACTTTTTCAAGATATTCTTAGTAAAATACAATTTGCTATAAACTTTATTTTTAAAAGTAATAGATTACAATGAGAAAAGAATATAAAAAAATTTATCACGATTGTGGACTACCTTATAGGAAAATTCCAGAAGAAGTATCCACTAAGTGAAATTCTTTATACGAGCAATTACTTGTTGCTTATGACTATAGAAAACTTATAACTTTATTTTTTAACTCTCATAATCAAAATCCAGCTGATATGGTTGTAGATAGTGATTGGGTAAAAATTTCCGAACTTATTGTATTTTTAGAGAAATTTTTTCAAGCAACAAAAGAATTTTTCGGTATATATTATCCTACTATTTCAACTATGTTCTTTTATATAACTCTAATATTTTTATTACTTAGTGAATACATGGAAAAACCAGCTTATATGACAGCTATTAAAAAAATGTTTATCACAATAAAAAAATATTTTATTTCTATTCCCACTATTTATATTATTGGTGTTGTATTAAATCCGATTATTAAAATAGACGGTACTAAATCACTAATTGAAACTATTTACGATTGTATAGAAGTACTACCATATCCAAGTCCCAAAAATCTAAATCACCCACCACCTATTGAACAAACTAAAGAAGAAGTATTGTCTAGCGTAGAAGACCAATGTAAAAAAATATATAGGTTTTACCAACAAGAAAATGCTAGTAACTTACCGGCTTTCATACCATCTTCTTCATCTTCAACACAACCTCACAAAAGACATGCTGTTTCTGCGGCTAGTATTGAAAGCCTCAAAAATAGAATGTGCGGCCGTACCGCTACTAACCAAATTAGCGAGTTGGATATTTTTGTTTTGCAGGGTTCTGTACCATACCAAGAAGTTATCAATGAAGATGGACATGAAGACTTGCTGAAATACTAGAGGGGGAATGAGAAGACATTTCCGACACTTTCAATGATGGCCCGAGATGTTTTGAACATTCAAGCGTCATCAACTGCGTCTGAAAGTGCTTTTTCTGCCGGCAGATATCAAATAGGAGACCACAGACACTCATTAGCCGAAGACAGCTTGGAAATTGCAGTATTATTCAGAGATTGGATACGAGCGGAGCGGAGAAGGTGCGGTCAACCGGAGATCAACGAAGAAGAAGACGAAAACTACAACGAAATCTTATCCGAAGGTAGTGGAAGCGACATGGATCAATTTGACCAACAAATACCAATTCCAACCGAAGAACCACAGGAAATTATCAAGCAATTAGAACTGGTTTTTTTGAGAATGTAATTTTTTTAATTGCAATTTTATTATGTAATTTGCAACTTTTGGATAATACCACAAAGTTGCAATTTAGATTTTAGACAATTGTATTTGTATTACAAAAAAATCATATGTCTATTAAATAATATAAGAGACACAAAAATAGCCTTGGGATGTTTTTATTACACTATCTTGTTTTGTTTATTGAGTTTTTTTTATACATATGTTATTAAAAAAAAAAAGGAAAACCCGCTGGAACCCGCCCCGCCCCGACCCAATTCCGACGGGATCGGGATCGGGACGGGACTGGAGCAAGTCCCGCCAAACCCAACCCCGCCAGACCCGAGCTCGGCCCACTGGCCAGGCCTAGTACAAAGTGACACTTGCTGCTAATCTATATTTCATCTGATAAGAAAGGAATAGAAGATTTTTTCAACAAATATAAAAGAATCCATAAATGGTGTTGAGGTTGATCATACAAGAGGCAATCTGTAGCGGTCATATGATCTCAAAGCTAGCAATGAAACTTTCATGAACTAAACTACTATTATCCCTAGCTTAAATTTAAATATTTGTTGACATAGATAGGTTAAATGCTTTATACCTATAGATGTTTTGGTAGTATGCAAGGCTGGGACTCGTCCAGATTTTTTTTTAAAAACTTTGTTTTGTAAATATCACTTGGTAAATAAAATTTTTACTTACCAAATAAATAAATAACAGTGAGTAGGCCCTGATCGTAAATAAAATTTGTTACTCCTTCCCTTTTTATTATAAGTGATGCTTTTACCTTTTTATTTTAATCCAAATAAGTGATGTTTTACAAATCAAGAAGATATTAATTTTTCTTTTAATTTTACCTTCATTAAAATAAATGAAGATTTAATAACAAAAAGTTATTAAAGAACTATTTCCTTTTTAAGATATTTAATTAATGATAAATTAGTACTAAAACACTTTTTACGTAATTTTTTTAAGGGTGTGCCCAAATTGAAAGAGAGTATTATTTAGCAAACTGTACAGGCAAATTTGACACTTTCTAAAAAAATATGGGTGCACATTATATATATATAAAAAAAGAGGAGATAAAACATGGTAGGTTAATTTGTTTACAGTGCCGCCGAATTGTGACGTCTCCATTCTCGGGATACATATCTCCTTGGGAGCTTCAGTTTGAACTTGAACAAACAAACTACTATGTCTATGATATATCCAGCTCGATCTTAGATTCATAAACATCAATGATGTTGCTAACAATCAGACTGGCGAGACAGAAATCAAGAACCCTCAAGAATACCCATTTGTTGTATCTATTTTACTCCACTAATACTCCTCCTATTTCCACAACCAAGGCAATCCCTGCATACCCTTTTGTTTCTTCTAATGTTTCAAGAGTTGACGAATTGCACCCCAAAGATGTTGTTTTATCATTTAATGAGTGGTTTATGAGTAGAAAAAACCCAATTTTTGATCGGATCTTTGAGATATTACGCACCCAAGATGATATTACAGCTGATATAGCTATGTCTAGATTCAATCTTAGACTATCCGAGGTGTTGGTTCTTGATGTTTTAAACTATGAGAAAAACAAGGATATTTTGTCTTGTTTGAAGTTCTTTGATTGGGCGGGTCGACAACTCGGTTTTCATCATACCCGTGCTACTTTTAATGCCATTTTCAAGATTCTATCGAAAGAAAAGTTGATGTCTTTGATGGTTGAGTTCTTGGATAAGTATATGAAGCAAAGGTATTTCCATAAAGCTAGGTTTTACAATACTTTGGTTATTGGGTATGCTGTGGCAGGGAAACCCGAGCTTGCACTCCAACTGTTTGGTAGAATGCGGTTTCAGGGTGTTGATTTAGATGCATTTGCTTATAATGTGTTGCTTAATGCATTGGTGGAGGATGGTTTTTATGATGGGTTTGAGATGGTATTGAAACAGATTAAGTTTAGAGGTTTTGAGGATGCGATAACACATGCTATATTCGTTAAGAGTCTTTGCCAGCAAACGGAATTGGATCGAGCTGAAGAGTATCTTAGAGGGTTGTTGAGAAATGGAGGGGTAGGATTGAGTGGGATTGTGGTGGCTAATCTTGTGGATGCTTTGTGTAAAAATAAGGAGTTTACGAGAGCTGCAAGTTTGGTGCAGGATTTTAGAGAGTCTGGTTTGGTTCCTATGGAACAGGCGTATAGTGTGTGGATTAAGGACCTTACTCAGGCTGGGGAGCTAAGTGAGGCAGTATATTTTTTGAAAGGCAAGAAACTGGTTGATGGGTATGTTCCTGATGTTTTTCGCTATAATAGCTTAGTGTGTCGGCTTTTAAGAGAAAACAGGCTAGAGGAGGTTTATGACTTGTTGATGGACATGAAGGAACAAGATATAATACCTGATGATGTCACTATGAATGTAACTTTGTGCTTCTTCTGCAAGGTGGGGATGGCAGATGTTGCCCTCGAGTTGTATGACTCGAGAGCAGAATTTGGCCTCTCCGTAAGTAGCATGACCTATAACTATCTTATAAATACTCTATTAGGTGATGCAAGTGTCAATGAAGCGTATCTCGTGTTGAAGAATGCCATTCAACAAGGTTATTTCCCTGGTAGAAGGACATTTTCAATTATTGCTGATGCTCTTTGCCGAGAGGGGAAGCTTGATAGAGTGAAAGAGTTGGTTCTTGCTTCTCTAGACCGGAATTGCATGCCCAGTGACTCAATGTATAACAAGTTCATTTCAGCCCTATGTAGGGCCAGCAGGGTGGAAGATGGATACTTGGTACATGGAGAGCTCAGCAGATTGGATAAGGTTACTAGCAGGACTACTTATTTTGACTTGATTAGTGGCTTTAACAAGTCAAGTAGGGGAGATATTGCAGCAAGATTGTTAATAGAAATGCAAGAAAAAGGGCATAGTCCAGACCGGAGATTGTACAGGGCGGTTATTTGTTGTTTATGTCAAATGGAGGATCCAGAGAAGCTATTTTACAGTTTATTGGAGGTTCAGTTGTCTCAGCATGAACCTAGCTGCCTTGTTTATAATTACTTCATTGATGGAGCTGGTCATGCTGGAAAACCTGAGCTGGCCAGAGATGTATATGAAATGATGACGAGAAATGGTATCACACCAAATTTGCAGTCTGAGATTTTAATGTTGCAAAGTTACTTAAAAGCTGGAAAAATTGCTGATGCGTTAAATTACTTTCGTGACTTATCCAATAGAAGAAATCTTGGAAGAAAACTATGGAACACCATGATTGTTGGTCTTTGTAAAGCTAACAAGCCCGACAATGCATGGAACATGTTCTGGGAGATGAGGTCAACTCATTTGAGGCCAAGTATGGAATGTTACGAGGAACTTGTTAAATTGCTTTGCGCATGGAGAGAGTATTATAAGGCTATTTGTCTAGTCGAAGACTTGATGCAAGTTGGCCGGCGGGTTTCATCCTTCATTGGCAATGTACTTTTGTTACACTCTTTACAAACTCAAAGAGTCTTTAGTGCTTGGATGCACTCAAGAGACTTGAACAATACGAAGGATCAAAGCTTAGTGCTAGGCGATCTGATCAATACTTTCTCTGGTGGTAGTAATCTGGACAGTGATATTTCGCAAATTGAAGAACTGATTCGACAATGTTTTCCTCTTGACATCTACACTTGCAATTTGTTGTTGAGAAAACTAAGCATAAGTGGAATGGATCTTGCTTGCAATTACTTTGAGAGCTTATGCAAGAAAGGATATGAGCCAAATAGATGGACTTACGATATATTAGTTCACGGTTTTTTAAAAGATGGCCGGCCTTCTGAGGCTAGAAGATGGATGGACGAAATGTTCAGTAAAGGTTTTGATCTGACTGAGGCTACAAAGGCATTTGTTTAAACTATCTGTGAATCTCAGTCTAGATGGAATGGGGTTCCTCATTCAGGTATTAGAATGCAACATTGTTTGATATTTACTTTGTTGGGTTCCTCTCGTAAGGAGAGTAAACTTCAGCTTCTTTGAATATTTTTCCCACAAAAATTATAAAAGAATTCTGGCTGTTTTACATCTTTCAGAATCCAACTCATGTGATTAGTAAAGACAATAGAAGTAATCTAGGATCTTAAGTTGACTTCTTACCGCCGTCTAACGTTGTGCGGACACCTGACCTGAGAGCTTTCAGATCTGCGCTACATTAAAGTTACCATTTGTAGTGTTGAGCTGCATTGGCATTTAGTTAGTATGACTCTATGATCTCATTAGCACAGGTTTACATGGATTCTTTAGTGATATACGTTTTTGAGTAGGTATATTTTTCGCTTCAGATAAGTTCTATTGTTACTACTTTTCGAAGTAGAAGCTGTGTTACATTGTATGTGGTTAGCATTAAGTGAAAAAGCTACTTGAGTTAATTCAAGAAATAAGCGGGAGGGACATAGCAATGACCAGGATATTTTGTTAACTTTAGGTGATATCTCTCTGTTATGGAAGTGTTGCCTATAAAAGCAAAATCTGAGCTCTCTGCAAGTGTTAGCTAGATGGAGAAAACTTTCTAAAAGTTTTATAATTGTGTGTGTTGTATAAAAAAAATCTTATTTTAAACCATGCGAAATCTTATTTATTTGAGGTAGCTTCAACGTATTTCATATCCATTTTAACATTCATTTATACTGCTTTAAATTTCTTGTCCGGGTTTGACTGTTTCTCTTGCTTTTGGTTGTGCTTAAGCTTTTTCTTGAGCTGAGGGTCTTTCGGAAACAACCTCTCTACTTACCAAGGTAGAGGTAAGGTCTGCGTACACTCTACCCTCCCCAGACCCACGTTGTGGGACTTCACTGAGTATGTTGTTGTTGTTTAACATTCATTTATAAAGGCTTGTATTATTTTACTTAGGTTTAGAAGTTGTTACTTCACTGGACGGAATTTAGGGGTGTGTTATTAGTATAAGGCGGATAATTGGTGAAATCAATTAGGGAACCAAATGCAAGCTTGCCTTTTCTAATTTTCTTCTAGGGTTTAATGATTTTGTTGCATTTCATGTAATACCATATTGGATGAACTTCGTCTGTTAAAGATTTTTCTCTGCCCTTTACTTTCTTCTTTTATATAGCCACATTGCCTTTGTATCTGACATTGACATTCTGCATCTTAGGTTGATTTTCTTGGCTGTGATTAGTGATGTAGCTGTCTGTAAGTAAGCTGGTGGCACATGAAACCTAAATTGAAATATTAGTGCATTTGAAGATGGAGTACTGTAGGTTGTCCTGATTCCTACAGGGATATGGTGCCGGGCCGGAAAATTTCTCTGGATTTTTAATGCATGAGTCAGTGAAGTAGCCATTATAAGGGATGCCATGTTCTGTGCTCTGAGTAAATCTTAAAGGTAGAGAAGCGGTAGCATGAACATGGAGAAAAGCCTCAGCGATGTGATTGCCAACTGAGGTGATTTTCATCTTGTAGAATTCAGGCTGTATATGAGCTGTTCTAATATCTTTGGCATGTTGTGGAATCTAGCTGGAACTTTGACTATTCTATTTGATAATTTCCTAAAACTAAGTTTCATGAAAATTTTTGTGCGCCAACATTAAGTTATTATATAAGGTGTAAGGTTGTCATATAATTCTTTATCTGTCGATCATGTCTTTCTAAATGCATCTATTACCAAAATATGGTTGGGTATTGTTGTTATCTCCAACTCAGATTTTTATTTCTACTAGAACTTGAGAAGTTTCCGAATAGCAATAATTAATATTCCCTATGTCCCCCAATTTGTACTGGACACGAAGTTTAAGAATGAAAAGAAGTTTTTTTCATAATTAATTAGATGTGGATAATATACCAAAAGTACTTTCATACCCAATAATTTTTCTTCGTAACCAGTAGGCCTATGACAAGCATGTCAATCGCAAAATGGGAACAAAGTTAACTGGTTTCTAATAGAAAGGAAAAAAAGGAAATAGTGCCAAACAAATTGGGATAGAGAGAGTAATAATAAAAAAATAATTTTTCACTTTCTTGATAAAAAAAATAGAGGGAGTAATCATAATGATAATAGTTATAAGTTATCATAATTATTTATTGTTGTAGTGAAGTGCATTTTAAGAATTTAACAAGTGATTATGCATCATACCTTCATTATATCATCATTGTTATCATCATCATTATTGTTGTCTTTCTAGAGGTTCTGCATAAGTGCACATTTAAGAGCCTTTGAGTGTGGTACACATCATTCCTGCACTCTGATTGTGGTTGTCGTCTCTCGTCTTCAAGAAGTGATGTCATCTTTCAACTGCTTAGCAGTTTAGATTGTTGGACTTTGAGCTGCTTTGCAGGCCATCCTTACTGATTACCAAGTTCCCTCCACCTCTACAGGCTAGCAATATGAGTATGACAACTATTTGGGCCAATATCGGCAATAAAGGCCTTAATCACAAAAATGATCCTGTTCTTCTGCTGCTTCTGATACAAAATAAACTTTCTCAGAGTCGTGGTGATCAGACTTTTTCCAAACCTATCAAGATAACACTTCCCCTACACGAGATGGTCCAAAAGTTAGTGAAGTCCTTAAG
Source organism: Anisodus acutangulus (assembly GCA_029783415.1). Taxonomy (NCBI): domain Eukaryota; kingdom Viridiplantae; phylum Streptophyta; class Magnoliopsida; order Solanales; family Solanaceae; genus Anisodus; species Anisodus acutangulus. Next base: position 29,183,095 of record CM056491.1, read on the forward strand.
GCTTGAGGAGAACTCATATAGTTTTTCACTTTATATTGGTAGACAGTTCTTACTAGTTCGTACTTTCATAGGAGCTTGTAAGATTCTTAATAGGAGTTCTTCAGGCACCATCAAACATAACGGTTAAAAGATGATATTCTGTATGTATTGTCTCAGAATCCTTTAAAAGCTTCACTGTCTATTATCAAGATAGCTGCTTGGGCAGAGAGTAAGGCAGTTGCTTATGTAGTGATTGATTAGTATGTTCTGTAGAATGTTAAGCACTGATTGAAGAAAAGCACTGATGCTCAAATTTTAGTTCATTGGTCCGTTGATAAAACTTGAGGGCTGTGAGTTATGTAGAATCCTGTAATATTGTTTGAACTATGAGTGGAATTGCTACTCTCGAGATTCGTATGCTGTGAAGACATCTTAAGAAGTTATTTCTTTTGAAAGAAAACAGTCTTGGCTTTTATTTAGCTTCTATTCAAAAGTAAATCCCCATATTCTCTGACAATTTATTTCTCTGTTTGTATCAATAATCGTTATATTTACCTTGGACAATTTTGCTGTCTTGGTTCTTGCGATCAGTTATTGATGTAAGGATCACACGTTAGTTCTTTGACCGAATTTGGACATTATGAGGAATAACATGTACAGTATGTTCTAAAAAGCTTGACCATGTTTATTCTGCTGGAAAGAAAATTTTTGTGTAATCTGGAACAGTTACTAGAGATGTCTATGTGAAACATATTGATGTCCTAGTCTAATGACAATAGCTGTCTATCTGCAATATATTTATGTCCTACTCCAATGATCTTGTGGCAAGTTAAAATGATGTCGTGATTTTCTGGATCTAATTAATTGCATGCTATTTTTTGGGTAATAGTAGCAGAGACGATAACAAGTTGGAGGATGAGCAACTGGATGCTATAGAAGAAAGACAGAAAAATTGCCACCTAAGTATTTTTCTTGGCTAATATGGGGAGAGAGATGCTGGAATCTTCGAAGGAGTTGATAATTGAATATCAAAAGCAAATTTCTCTCTTATTTCATTTGTCTTTGGTGTGAAGAGAAAATATTAATTGCATGCTATTCTTCTTTTTCTATTATCAGTAATTATATGCTATTCTTTTGCTCTAGACTTTTCAGAAGGCCCCGATGATAACCAAGCTTCTGCTAGGTGCCCCGAGAAAGGAGAGAGAACCCAGAAATCTGGAAAGACAACTGCTCTACTTCTATCCATTTCACCTTTTCTCGAGGTAGTCACAACTTTATAGCAATGTGTAAGGTGCCTTGCTACATGTACAAGTCATTTGGCAAAAGGCACTAGTGTATTGCTATTAAACAACAACAACATACCCAGTGTAATTCCACAAAGTTGGGTCTGGGAAGGGTAGTGTACGCAGACTAAACCCCCCTACCTTGGAGGTACAGAGGTTGTTTCTGATAGACCCTCGGCTGAAGGAAAAACAGTTCAAAGCAGTTCGGAGTGTATTGCTATTAGTTGCAGCTATTTTTTACATCTTGCTGTCATCATCAGCTTCATGGCAAGGAGCCAAATGAAATTAGGGTTGCTGCTCCTAGTAGTTTCTGACCGTGCTTTGGTCCTGGAACAGTCATTTGTTGCTCAGGCCTTGCAGTCTTTTTCTGCTGCTTGTAATTAGCCTGGGGAATACTTGAGCGTTTTAGCCTGTGGAAGCTGACACATGTCTTCCACGTCGGCCTTTATTTTGATGAACTAATCTACTAGGAGTATTTCCTGGTTATGAAAAAGGAGAGATAATTTGATGTCTCTTGTGACATAGAAGACTGACTATTTATTGCAGCAGATTGGATGGTTCTTTGTGATTTTGGGTCTGGGAATCTCACTTCTTCCATGAAAGATCTATCAGGGATGACTTGCAACCGAGAGAGCTGACTTGTTCATTGTCCTGGCTTGTATGGTTAATAGGTTTCACAAGGCTTATTGTACTCTTAACATTAAAAGTAGTTCATTGTTTGTTAGTACTACCTGAGAAAAAAGTGGAATAACTGAGCTGCCTGATGGCCTGGAATTTCTTAGGCAACTCGCATACCCCCCCCCCCCCCTTAGTGCTCTATTTATTTTGTATTTTGATTATAATGTTGTTAACATAGGCCCATTTTCTTAATGAAGTGTGAGTTTGAATCATTCATCTTAATCCATTAAATGCATTTATTTTATTTTTAATTTCTTTTTACAACTATTTATTTGCGTTGGGCAAGGAAGCGTTGGGCAAGGAAAAATCATTTAAATCTTGTACGAAGTCTTGAAATCTGAATCATGAAGGTTCTGATTAAAAATGTCTATGGAAGTGACATTTTATCACTATTCTACACGCTACCACTGCATAATCATCACTACTAGCCTTTACCACATAACCATAATTGCCAATCACCTTCATGAAGAGGTGATTGCGGCTTTAGAAAAGGATAAAAACATTTAGAACACTTGGTGTTTAGAGATAAAAGCCATCGCTTAGCAATACAACTGGCAAGAAAATAGTGAATCTGAGTTTCTTCTTAACCTAGTTGCAGAATTCCAACAAAAGACAGATTTGGGAAAAGATAAAGGTGGAATGCTCGTTGCATCAACGAGCTATACGCGATGAAGAAATCTTCGATCTTCCAGCACGAAGGAGCTCTGTGAAAAGACGGGGGGGGGGGGGGGAGGATATCAATTGATCAGTATGAAATTGCTACTAAATTTAGAAATTTTCATATTTTTTAGACATTTAAAGGTAGAGGACTATCTTGACACATCGTTTGTTCAAGGGAGAATATTAATGTGAGATGCAAACGTCCAAAATGGAAAAAGTTTTAACTGAACGGATAACAACATTGTTGGAGCATGTGCATTTTAATATTAAAATTAAAGGCCATTATTTTAGTGGATATAAATTGGTAAGAAAATGGTCACTATTGAGACGTTTTGCAGGCTCGACTAGCACTGTTATTGATCTTGTTGGAAACCAACTTTTTAGCTAAGTATTACATGTATGAATTGCTCAATAAAGCAAAGCAATGTCAAATAGGATTGGTATCTGCCGTCTTGACAGGACAAAGTCAATCCAGAAGACACTTTTCTTTTTCTTTTTGATCAATTGTGTATCAACTTATTTGATAATATTTTGAACTACTTCTTAGTAAGAAAAGAAGTCTTGCCTCTAAGAAAAATAAAGATCTAGCGCTTCTATCTCGACTTAAGTTATAAAAATATCATTTCTGAATTTATTAATATAATGCGTAAAGTGCAAATATATTCACTATATCAATTATAAATTTCGTTTGAACCGCGCAACGCGGGCTACTTTACTGGTTAATAAGTAATAATTCTTCCCATAGCATTTTATAATGACTATGATTGACTTAACTCTATTAAGAATCATGACAACAAAATCTGCAGTCCCATAGTATTTTGATTCTGTAGCTCAACGTGGCCACGAAGTATTGGTCTATTTTACCATTTCTCTCAAGTCTCAGCCATTTAGATAGGTCCAAGAGATAATCTGACACCCAGAAAAGACTTTCAGATGAAATTAGAAAGGATGAAAAAATCCACAGTAATTAACATGAAATTAGGAACTGCCTCTTAATATAATTTACATATTGGATAACTTCTAGAAAGAAGGAACAGGGTAGTAAAACGAGAAAAATCAGATGAAAGCAACTCCATATTGTCACTAGGATCCAAGTAATTCTCTCCGGTCACTCACACTGACCTTATATTTGTATAAATAAAGTCACCCTACTTATGAATTTTCTCTTACAAAGTCACTCTAGCTGGAAATGCCACTTTCGGCATGGCTTTTAGAACAAACCGATCCTCTAAAGGGCAACAACATTATATTATGCCCAAGTCTACAGCAGTATTGTTGGACGATCAAATTTATAGTCTCGTAAATGAATCAGCGAATCCAGATGGCCGAGGGGGTTTACTCGTCTTTGTATCAGCATTTCTGCCAAGGTATGAAAAAGAGCTGCCAGTGCCACTCATTCCATCTGAAGCCTGCCACTTCTTAAGTCTTTCGGCTAGGTTCATGCCATATTCAATTTCAACCTCTTCTCCTGCAGGTTTCCAGAGCTCAGCCAAAGATGAAAGAAGCACGTCGACAGCATGACCCATGTCTGGCCTCTGACGGGGATCCCTAGCGCAGCAGTGACCAGCCAACTCAGCAACAGTGCTGCTGACACTGGCAAGAGTTTCTTCATCAAGACCCATTACCGGGTCAACTGCTTTAAGGAACGTCTCTTTTGAAAGAAATAATCTCCTTAATTATTTTTATTAATTGAAAGGTATATGTTAAATATATAATATACACATAATATACATGTGTATATTGCATATTTAATGTCTCGGATTCTGCCCCATAAGTAGCTCTCGGTTTTTACAGATTTAGGTAATATATTTTATGGTAAATATTTAGTATTCTAGTTTAGGTAATGTTGTAATATAATTAGTAGTGTATTATCATAATTAGCATATTACCATAAATGTATAGAATAAGGTTTTAGGAATAGAATAGGAATATGATTCTCATATTTTGTAACTTGTATATAAACCTTTTAATTAATGAAAATAATCAAGGGGATTATTTATTTCATGGTATCAAAAGTCTAGGTCACAAAGTTTTTCTCTCCAAGTTTTGTGCCTCCCTGTCGGCCGAGACCCCCCCCCCCCTCGGGTTTTACCAAAATTTTGTCTTCCGCTCTCAAAATCTCTCTTACAAATCCCTCTTTCACCTTTTGTTCTTTCGTTATGTCGACGTCAAAGAACTCGTTTCACCCTGCCCTTGTTGTTTCTAACATCAAGAATCATATCCCGTTAATTCTTGAAATAGAAAACGTCCAATACACGACGTGGGCCGAGTTGTTCAAAATTCACGCTCGTTCACATCAAGTCATCCATCACATCATCCCCGCGGCTCTTGATGATACAGAGGTGCCTAAACGCGAGAATGATCCTAAATTATGGACAACGCTTGATGCCACTGTCCTTCAGTGGATATATTCTACTATCTCCACCGACCTATTGCAGACGATTATCGAGCCAGACGCTACGACGATGGCCGCATAGGATAGACTGCGTGACATATTCTAGGATAATCAAAATTCCAGAGTTGTTACCCTTGAACAGGATTTTTCCCACGTCAACATGGAAAATTTCCCAAATGTTTCAGCATACTGCAAAAGGTTGAAGGAATTGGCGGACCAACTCCGCAACGTTGGTGCGACTGTTAGTGACGATCGTCTTGTTTTATAGATGGTCGCTGGCCTATCCGAGGCCTATAGTGGCGTTGGAACTCTCCTTCGTCATAGTAATCCTCTTCCAAGGTTCTATCAAGCCTGATTCATGCTTACCTTGGAAGAAGCCGATTTGGCTAAAAAGGCGGCTACTAATGCTAGTCCCGTGGTCATGATGACTTCCTCCCCTAGTCCTCAAAATTTTGGCAACAATTCGAACCAAAACAAATCCCACGGGGGCAACAAGAATGGCCGGAAAATTAAAATTGCGGGGGAAAATGCAGCAATTCCGACAGCAGTCACGGTGGCCAAAGTAGTGGCAGTGGGTCCCATCCAAGTTCCAGTGGGCCACCGAACCCCTGGTCTCAGCCTTGGGCCTCTGGGCCGTGGGCTTAGACCAGTGGCCAGTGGCCCTACGGTCCACCTCCACCACAGTTTCCTTGAGATCACCATGTAGGAAATCATTCTTTACATCTAACTGATGAATAGGCCATGCTTTGGAAAGAGCCAAGCTGAGTACAGTGCGAATGGTAGCCAGTTTGACCACCGGACTAAATATCTCGCCACAATCCACCACAACCTGTTGAGTCTTACCATCACCCACAAGCCGCGCCTTATGTCATGGAAACGAACCATCTCAATTTTCCTTGTGAGCAAAAATCTACATAGACCTAATAATATTAATACCAAAAGGACGGGGCATCAACTCCCACGTCTTATTATCAATAATAGCATTATATTCATCGGTCATAGCAATTTTCCAATTGGGATCATTTAACGCAGACACAAGAGTACGGGGTAAGGGTCATTTAAGAACATTAGAATTTAAATTAAAATGTCTCTTTGGTTTAAAAACACCCCGCTGACTCCGAGTGACCGGTCTATGACTTGAGGAGGAAGATGGCGGATTTTGGGAATTTTCTGGGCTCGGGATGGACTGGCCAGCAGGCAGTGGGCCTGCTGGCCCAAGACGGTAAGCAGGTGCTGGAACTGGACCAGTTCCAGAATTGGGCTGGACTGGCCCAATCGCTGGAACTGATCCAGTGACGGTAGGGTGTGACTGACTCGTGGGGCCAGCGGGCAGTGGGCCCACTAGAGAATTTTGGGTGCGGGGCATATCCGAAAATTGGTGATTAATAAACGGGGATATACCATCATCCAAAAATTGATACGAACTAGCCTCGGGAGTGTCGCGCCCTATTTCGACCTGCTCGGGTCAAAGCGGAGCACAAACGTGTTCGATGATTCCTGGGGAAATGATTGAGGAGTCGCCACCTAATTATCTTTTACGGTGAATTATGACACCTAAATATTAAACTAAATGTTGCAATGTAACTCTGATTTTAATGGTCTGCGAAACTTATGAGATTCTAGGTAAGGGTTCTTTATTATCCTAAAGGGAAGGGGTTAGGCATCCTTTAAGATCCGCTAACTTGCGATTATCCGGTCAAACTCAGGTTAATTATTGCTAAAAAAATGCATGTTTGAAGCATGAAGTTAAAAGATGTTTGCAAATAATTAATGAAAGAGATGCATTTTTGTACATGTATGCATTTGTGACAATAATAAGGAGAAGCAATTCATTTGTAATGCCAAAGGAGTAATTTTTGAAAATCATTTTTAGTTGTACAATTAATAAAATGAATAGAAAATGTTCAAAGTTTGTTTTGAAAATTTTAAATATGCATGACGAGCCCAAAATAAATAAACTAGCGGAAAATTTCTAAGTTTGAATTTAACCGAGCCTACAAATAAATAAGCTAGCGACGGATTTCAAATCTTAAACTACCCTATGAATTAATCCTAAGTTTGCCTATTCTAAGCATTTCAATAGTTACATAAGCGCGATAAATAATATTACAATACAAAGCGGGACAAAAGCTGAATTAAAAAAATAAATAAACTCCGAGGAATAATCTGCCTTTATTTACTTTAATCCCTGCAAGCTGTCAAGAACAAACGGTTAGAAACAGTTAAATACAAATAACTTCATATCCGTATTCAAAACAGTGAATGTTTTGATCACGGAGGGCTCAGACTTAAATTTTGAAAAGAACATTCCAATCACGTCGTGGCTGCAAACATATGACTAATGTGGTTTATTTTGATTGCCTCGCCTACTAAACGTGTTGGTCTCTCGGGTGAAATAGAAAAGATCACTATAATCACGTCGTGGCTGCGAATATATAACTTGTTGATTATTTTAGTCACCTCGCCTACTAAACATGTTGATCTCGGATGAAATAAAAAAGTTTAAGTCTCATCATTGTTCAGAAGTTATATTTCCGTCTTTACGACTGTGGAGGCCTCAAAATTGACGGATATTTTTCATCGGCCAGTGTAGTATCGTGTTCGAATCAGCAAAATTAAATTGGAAACAAAGAAGGCAGAGTAAGCGTAAAAAGCGAGGCGAAGCGATGGCGATGGCGAGCGTAAAAGAACAGAGGTAATTTCCGAAAAAGATGCGATATTTAGTTTAAAACAGTAAAACAGTAAAACGGATATTTGAATGCTGAAACAGTGGACTGAAACATGAAAGCAATGTCTGAAAGGTGCGGTGTTTATTTTAAAATAGTAAAAACGGTAAAAACAGTAAAGCGATGTCTGAAACCGGCGACAAAGCGAAGCAGAAAAACAAAGGTGCCCGAACAGACGGTATTTGTTTAAAACAAAAAAATAGTAGAAAAGTAATCAAACCGAGCAAAGGAATCAAAACAGAAAACAAGTTAAAGCGACTGTTTTCAGCCAAGAAACAATGACAAATGGGTTTAAAAATAACGATGAGTGGATGGAAAAGCGAAGCGATGGGCTGTCAAAGCGACCTAAAGTAGCAGGCTTTTAGCCAAGAAAACAGCAGCAATTGTGCTCAAAGATACGGTAGTAATGGACATTAAACAAGCTCAGTAATACAACAATATTTTGGCCAGAATATCACATCTGTTTTAGCTCAAAACATAGCAGCAGATTCAACCCCAAATGCAGCAAGTTAATCCAGTGTAACATCTGTTTTTTTATGACAACAATATTTTGGCCAGAATATCACATCTGTTTTAGCTCAAAACATAGCAGCAGATTCAACCCCAAATGCAGCAAGTTAATCCAGTGTAACATCTGTTTTTTTATGAAGTGTAGCAACTGAATGAATGTAGTAGCTTCCTTTTGGAGTATAACATTTCGAACCAGCAGCCAAATGTCGCAATAAATAACCAAGAATAATGCAGCAACTCATAATGCCAAAAATACAATAGCATAATGGCCAAAAAGAGACAGCAATGAATTGATAAAAACACAGCAATTTCTTATATCCACAGAAAGCTCCAACATTCTCATAATGCATCATAGGATGGGTTCAAAATCCAGCCAGCAAGCAATAAGCAACCATAGCAAACAATAACAAAGATGACAACAACAAGGTAGCCTTAAAGTACATCCCAAGCAAGACTTGTTAAGGCAACAACAATGAGTCCAAAATGCAGCAAAATAATTCATCAGACAGACTTCACTTTTAAAAGAACAAGGAAGCAAAGGGGGGCTACCACCGTCAATTTTCAATGCCGCAACGAGATCAAAAGGTTTCTAGAACCATAGGCATGGCAGGCTATCGAAGAAGGCTAAACCAAACCCGAAGCTTGTCTTGGCTTTCAATCAACATATTAAGATAAATATAAACCTCACATGTGTATATTCTGAAAGTCCCAAATAAAGATAGGGAAAAAGACATAATATGGAAGGAAGGAGTGGAAACATTATGCATAGAGGTTCAGAGGGCATGAACTAGGACCAATAACACACATAATGCTTTCATGTCCTCATACAAAATTAAATACTAAAGGGAATGTTTTAAATCATGCGCCCACCTTCTAATGCGGGTATGTTTTAAATCAGGCGCCCACCTTCTAATGCGGGTATGTTTTAAATCAGGCGCCCACCTTCTAATGCGGGTATGTTTTAAATCAGGCGCCCACCTTCTAATGCGGGTATGTTTTAAATCAGGCGCCCACCTTCTAATGCGGGTATGTTTTAAATCGCGCCCACCTTCTAATGCGGTATGTTTTAAATCAGCGCCCACCTTCTAACGCGGGTATGTTTTAAATCAGCGCCCACCTTCTAATGCGGTATGTTTTAAATCAGCGCCCACCTTCTAATCGCGGTATGTTTTAAATCAGCGCCCACCTTCTAACGCGGGTATGTTTTAAATCAGCGCCCACCTTCTAACGCGGGTATGTTTTAAATCAGCGCCCACCTTCTAACGCGTGGTATGTTTTAAATCAGGCGCCCACCTTCTAATGCGGGTATGTTTTAAATCAGGCGCCCACCTTCTAATGCGGGTATGTTTTAAATCAGGCGCCCACGTTCTAATGCGGGTATGTTTTAAATTAGGCGCCCACCTTCTAATGCGGGTATGTTTTAAATTAGGCCCCACCTTCTAATGCGGGTATTTAAATTTCAGTCAGGCGCCCACCTCCTAATGCGGGTATTTAAATTTCAGTCAGACGCCCACCTCCTAATGCGGGTATTTAAATTTCAGTCAGGCGCCCACCTCCTAATGCGGGTATTTCAATTTAAGTCAGGCGCCCACCTCCTAATGCGGGTATTTTATTTTAAATCAGGCGCCCACCTTCTAATGCGGGTACTTTATTTTAAAGTATAAACAGGCGCCCGCCAACGGCATCATCTGCACAACATTAAGCAACGACATCATTTCAACTTACAAAGTCATATTCTCACATACATATCTTATGCAACTGTTATACACTAACTTTTATCTTAGCTCTGGTCCACAAGAATTTGAATCGGCGGGAGCTTTCAGCACAACGTGGAACTATATCTTACGGCGAACCAAGGCAATTTGGTCAACGACCTACTTCGAACTTCGATCCGCTCTTTCCCAATAGTTTTGTTACATCTGCGACCAGTGTCATCATAACTCGACACTGGGGCAATATTTCTTGAATCTGCACCAACTTTTTCAATAATTTCTCTCCCCGTGGGATCTTATTTCTACCCATGATCTTTCTTCAAGTCCCGTTGATCGGGACAAAATTTGCTACTCAGTCAACTTTCTTTGGCCGAAAGCTCTTTCATCGTCTCCGTCCAAAGAGGGGCATCTGTTGACACCCAATTTTGTCCCGTCTTTTCCAATTTATTTGCAGTTTTAAATATTTTTTGCACCTCAAAACAATTTTAATATATATACATACATGCGTATATATATATGTGTATATATCTCATTATTATTATTATTCACATTTTTTTATATCATTTGCATTTTATAATAATCATAAGTTATCCGAAATTCTATGTTATTTTATTCTCGCAAAATTGCATCGCATTTCCTTTTTATTAAGCATTAAACATTTCGCAAATATTATATTTTATTATTTATCACGTCGTTACGTTATTTTAAATAATTCACATCTTTTACAAAACAAAAATAATATTTTAATATTAAACCCCTTTCATATTTTTAATCCATAATCCATTCATTTTCCAACCCAAAACAATTTCTACCCAAACTAAAACTCATTTCACCAAAGCCCAACCCATCACCTATTTAATTCTACTTAACCCAAAACTGGACCAGCCCAATACCCCAAACCCATTCCCTTTTATCCCCTTAACCCAATACCGGACCAGCCTAACACCCCTAACCCTCCAAATCGCTGCCACGCTACACCCCTACCCCCATGTCGCCTCCCCATACCCCTGACACATCCTACGTCGCACCTCCCCATACCCCTGACACATCCTACGTCGCACCTCCCCATACCCTATCCCCCAAAATCCGCAACACACGCCCCAAAAATTAGATTTTGTCCCCCCTTTATTTTGAAATTTGAATTCGTTTTTAGGGGGGGTGTGAGGGGGTTGAACGTTGGGTTTGACACCTATAAAAACCCCCTTTGGTTCGCTGATTTGAGGAGGTTTTGGGAGGTCTTTTTTTCGGATTAAAAAAAAAAGAGGTTCTTAGGAAGGAGTTTAATTCGATTTTTTTTAGTTTGAAATTTAGATTCGAGTCTTTGGTGGTATTGTATTTTTATTGGTGTTGTTGTTCATTGAAAAATCTGGAATTTTGCTACATTTCCACTGTTTTTGGGTTCCGGGTCGGGTCACTTCCGGGCCGGATAGATCGGGTCAGGTCGAAATCCGGGTTGAAATTTCAGGTTTTTATTTTTGTGTTTGAAGATTACAAATTCAAGCTTCTTTGTTCTTAATTTTGGTTAAGAATTACTTCTTTTGTTCATTAACTCCCAAAAATCCGAAATACCCCTTTTGTTCTTATATTTTCGAATCCGAAATATTACTCTAGCCCTTTAATTTTGCAATCTGAAAATTCCATTTCATTCCTCATATTTTTCTCTCAATTCGGGTCACTGCCGGGTCGGGTCATTCCGGGTCGGGTTGAACATCATAAATCAGAAAATCAGCATTCTAAATATAATTTCTCCGAGCGGATTCGACGATTCGAAACCCGCAGCAGTTCGCTGGTCCGGAGAAGGTAAGTAGAATTATATTTCGCTCATTTTCCTTTTTACGCATTTCGTGTATTTTATGTGTTTAGTTTGTTGCTAATTTCAGGCATGGTGAGACTTATTAGATAAGAAGTATGGACTTGTTGTTTGGCTGTTTAGTTATAATTAGATCGGTATGTAAGAGTTGCTCATTTGTGTGACTATATACATGTTGGTTAATTATTCATGATTAAGAAAAGGGTTAGGATACTACGTTGCTATTGTGTTAGATGCTTGGTTATGTTAGTTGACTACTAATTAACTATTAAAGGAGGTATAGTTAGTATTTCCACAATGCTCAGTTGCTTGCTGCTACCTAAGTGTCCTATGTGGTGATGTTACCGTTTTGGTGATCAGGCAGCGATAAAAATCCTGATATAGGTAAAGTGTGTTTGCAAAGAGACCACGAGTTTGAATACTGTATGCGCTTAACTTAGTTTAAGTTGAATCTTCACGTGTGAAATGCTATGATTTATTTATTATCTACCCATTCACATACTTACGTGTTAACCTAAATTACTAATGTATTTTGCTGGCATGTCTAAATGTTAATTCATTACCACATGTAAACTCCCATGAGCCATTCTATATATCATTTCATGTATGTTGAGTTGTCTAATTGACATTTGTGGTCACATCTATTACCTGCACGTATTTATTGATGTCATGTTGAACCACTGTTTAGATGCAACTTCCTGTTAGTCTATGATCATGCTCTCATAATATAACAAATGTGTGAGGAAGAGATTGAGATAGTTTGATTACTTTAAAATTGAGTGAAAATAGTATGAACAGGGAAATTTCTTGCTGCTCTTAACGAGATACGCATCCAAATTGAAATTGCTTGTCTGTTAGTTATTCTTATTTTTTTGTTTTTGATTTGTGAAAATAGTTCACCTGAAACATGCCTATTCTCCAAAAGAGTGGAAGGGATATGTCAGTAATCTGTTTAGCCTTGGTCATATTGCTATTATTTATCATGTTTTAGCTGAGTATGATTAGGCTTACTTTGAATTTTCCCTTTAGTATTTAATTTTGTATGAGGACATGAAAGCATTCTGTGTGTTATTGGTCCTAATTCATGCCCTCTGAACCTCTATGCATAATGTTTCCACTCCTTCCTTCCATATTATGTCTTTTTCCCTATCTTTATTTGGGACTTTCAGAATATACACATGTGAGGTTTATATTTATCTTAATATGTTGATTGAAAGCCAAGACAAGCTTCGGGTTTGGTTTAGCCTTCTTCGATAGCCTGCCATGCCTATGGTTCTAGAAACCTTTTGATCTCGTTGCGGCATTGAAAATTGACGGTGGTAGCCCCCCTTTGCTTCCTTGTTCTTTTAAAAGTGAAGTCTGTCTGATGAATTATTTTGCTGCATTTTGGACTCATTGTTGTTGCCTTGACAAGTCTTGCTTGGGATGTACTTTAAGGCTACCTTGTTGTTGTCATTGTTTGCTATGGTTGCTTATTGCTTGCTGGCTGGATTTTGAACCCATCCTATGATGCATTATGAGAATGTTGGAGCTTTCTGTGGATATAAGAAATTGCTGTGTTTTTATCAATTCATTGCTGTCTCTTTTTGGCCATTATGCTATTGTATTTTTGGCATTATGAGTTGCTGCATTATTCTTGGTTATTTATTGCCACATTTGGCTGCTGGTTCGAAATGTTATACTCCAAAAGGAAGCTACTACATTCATTCAGTTGCTATACTTCATAAAAAAACAGATGCTACACTGGATTAACTTGCTGCATTTGGGGTTGAATCTGCTGCTATGTTTTGAGCTAAAACAGATGTGATATTCTGGCCAAAATATTGTTGTATTACTGAGCTTGTTTAATGTCCATTGCTACCGTATCTTTGAGCAAAATTGCTGTTGTTTTCTTGGCTAAAAGCCTGCTATTTTAGGTCAAGCTTTCGACAGCCCATCGCTTCGTTTCAAATTTACTCATCAAGTTATTTTAAAACCCATTTGTCTTTGTTTCTTGGCTGAAAAGCAGTCGCTTTAACACTTGTTTTCTGTTTGATTCACACCTCGATTTGATTACTTTTCTACTATTTTTACTGTTTTGAACAAATACCGCGTCTGTTCGGGCAATCGCTTTTCTGTTTTACTTGCTTCCGATTTCAGACATTGTTTTATCGCTTTTAAATAAACACCGCACCTTTCGTACATTGCTTTCTGTTTCAAGATAATCGCTTCAAAGATTCAAATATCTGTTTTACTGTTTTACTGTTTTAAACTAAATATCGCGTCTTTTTTCGGAAATTACCTCTGTTCTTTTTTCTGCTTACTGCTTACTACTGCTGCTTACTGTTTCCAATTTAATTTTGCTGATTCGAACACGATACTACACTGGCCGATGAAAAATATCCGTCGATTTTGAGGCCTCCACAGTCGTAAAGACGGAAATATAACTTCTGGGCAATGATGAGACTTAAACCTTTTTATTTCATCCGAGATCAACATGTTTAGTAGGCGAGGTGACTAAAATAACCAACAAGTTATATATTCGCAGCCACGACGTGATTATAGTGATCTTTTCTATTTCACCCGAGAGACCAACACGTTTAGTAGGCGAGGCAATCAAAATAAACCACATTAGTCATATGTTTGCAGCCACGACGTGATTGGAATGTTCTTTTCAAAATTTAAGTCTGAGCCCTCCGTGATCAAAACATTCACTGTTTTGAATACGGATATGAAGTTATTTGTATTTAACTGTTTCTAACCGTTTGTTCTTGACAGCTTGCAGGGATTAAAGTAAATAAAGGCAGATTATTCCTCGGAGTTTATTTATTTTTTTAATTCAGCTTTTGTCCCGCTTTGTATTGTAATATTATTTATCGCGCTTATGTAACTATTGAAATGCTTAGAATAGACAAACTTATGATTAATTCATAGGGTAGTTTAAGATTTGAAACCCGTCGCTAGCTTATTTATTTGTAGGCTCGGTTAAATTCAAACTTAGAAATTTTCCGCTAGTTTATTTATTTTAGGCTCGTCATGTATATTTAAAATTTTCAAAACAAACTTTGATCATTTTCTATTCATTTTATTAATTGTACAACTAAAAATAATTTTCAAAATTACTCCTTTGGCATTACAAATGAATTGCTTTTCTCCTTATTATTGTCACAAATGCATACATGTACAAAAATGCATCTCTTTCATTAATTATTTGCAAACATCTTTTAACTTCATGCTTCAAACATGCATTTTTCTAGCAATAATTAACCTGAGTTTGACCGGATAACCGCAAGTTAGCGGATCTTAAAGGATGCCTAACCCCTTCCCTTTAGGATAATAAAGAACCCTTACCTAGAATCTCATTAGTTTCGCAGACCATTAAAATCGGAGTTACATTGCAGCATTTAGTTTAATATTTAGGTGTCCTAATTCACCGTAAAAGATAATTAGGTGGCGACTCCTCAATCATTTACCCAGGAATCACCGAATACGTCTGTGCTCCGCTTTGACCCTAGCAGGTCAAAATTTGGGCGCGACAGCATGGCGACTCTGCTGGGGAAACCCCATGTACTAACAGAAAGTTGCATCTAAACAGTGGTTCAACATGACATCAATAAATACGTGCAGGTAATAGATGTGACCACAGATGTCAATTAGACAACTCAACATACATGAAATGATATATAGAATGGCTCATGGGAGTTTACATGTGGTAATGAATTAACATTTAGACATGCCAGCAAAACACATTAGTAATTTAGGTTAACACGTAAGTATGTGAATGGGTAGATAATAAATAAATCATAGCATTTCACACGTGAAGATTCAACTTAAACTAAGTTAAGCGCATACAGTATTCAAACTCGTGGTCTCTTTGCAAACACACTTTACCTATATCAGGATTTTTATCGCTGCCTGATCACCAAAACAGTAACATCACCACATAGGACACTTAGGTAGCAGCAAGCAACTGAGCATTGTGGAAATACTAACTATACCTCCTTTAATAGTTAATTAGTAGTCAACTAACATAACCAAGCATCTAACACAATAGCAACGTAGTATCCTAACCCTTTTCTTAATCATGAATAATTAACCAACATGTATATAGTCACACAAATGAGCAACTCTTACATACCGATCTAATTATAACTAAACAGCCAAACAACAAGTCCATACTTCTTATCTAATAAGTCTCACCATGCCTGAAATTAGCAACAAACTAAACACATAAAATACACGAAATGCGTAAAAAGGAAAATGAGCGAAATATAATTCTACTTACCTTCTCCGGACCAGCGAACTGCTGCGGGTTTCGAATCGTCGAATCCGCTCGGAGAAATTATATTTAGAATGCTGATTTTCTGATTTATGATGTTCAACCCGACCCGGAATGACCCGACCCGACAGTGACCCGAATTGAGAGAAAAATATGAGGAATGAAATGGAATTTTCAGATTGCAAAATTAAAGGGCTAGAGTAATATTTCGGATTCGAAAATATAAGAACAAAAGGGGTATTTCGGATTTTTGGGAGTTAATGAACAAAAGAAGTAATTCTTAACCAAAATTAAGAACAAAGAAGCTTGAATTTGTAATCTTCAAACACAAAAATAAAAACCTGAAATTTCGACCCGGATTTCGACCTGACCCGATCGATCCGACCCGGAAGTGACCCGACCCGGAACCCAAAAACAGTGGAAATGTAGCAAAATTCCAGATTTTTCAATGAACAACAACACCAATAAAAATACAATACCACCAAAGACTCGAATCTAACTTTCAAACTAAAAAAATCGAATTAAACTCCTTCCTAAGAACCTCTTTTTTTTTTAATCCGAAAAAAAGACCTCCCAAAACCTCCTCAAATCAGCGAACCAAAGGGGGTTCTTATAGGTGTCAAACCCAGCGTTCAACCCCCTCACACCCCCCCTAAAAACGAATTCAAATTTCAAAATAAAGGGGGGACAAAATCTGATTTTTGGGGCGTGTGTTGCGGATTTTGGGGGATAGGGTATGGGGAGGTGCGACGTAGGTGGTGTCAGGGGTATGGGGAGGCGACGTGGGGGTAGGGGTGTAGGGTGGCGGCGATTTGGAGGGTTAGGGGTGTTAGGTTTTTTGATTTGGGGGGTCTTGGGTTTTTATTTTTGTTTTGTTTTGGTTTAAACTTTAAAGGGGAATGGGTATTGGGCTTGTGGGTCGGCCTGATTGGGCCTGGGGTATGGGTTGGGCTTGGGTTGGGTTGGGATTTTGGGTAGGGGTTTTGGTTGGGTTGTTGGATGATGGGGGTTTTAAATGGGGAGTTTGGGCTCGGGTGTTGGGGAAGTGGTGGGCTGGTCTGGCTGGGCTGACGATTGTTGGGTTGGGTTATAAGGGTTGGCCTAAAGCGGATGAAAGGTTGGGGTGGCCGATTGGGCTTGGAAGGGTAAGAGAATGGGTATAAAGGGGAGACGGGTATTTAATTGGGGAGGTTGGTTTTGGGCTTGTTTTGGTGTGGGCCGAAAATTGGGGGATTTGTTTTGTTTTGTGGGTTTTGATTTATTTTGGGTGAGGGGAGATTAAATGGGTTAGAAATTGTTTTGGGTTTAAAAAATATAAAAGGGGTTTAACATTAAAAATATTATTTTTGTAAAAGATGTGAATTATTTAAAATAACATAACGATGTGATAAAAATATAATATTTGTGAAATGTTTAATGCTTAAATAAAAAAATGGAAATGCGATGCAATTGAGAATAAAATAACATAGAATTTTCGGATAAAACTTATGATTATGATAAAGTTGCAAATGATAGTAAAAAAATGCGAATGATAATAATAATAAGAGAATAATAATATAATAATAATATATATATATACGCATGTATGCATATAGATTAAAATTGTTTTTGAGGTGTTAAAAATATTTAAAATTGCAAATAAATTGGAAAAGACAGGACAAAATTGGGTGTCAACAGGGAGTATGAACTTTAGTAAATGGAAATTGGGTTTCATAAAAAATTACATGGCGATTAATGATGATTTTCTTGGAGGATAAATCAAAGCATTTGTAACCACGATGATTGGACGGAAAACCCAAAAATACACACGGAGTAGAGCGGGTCTGAAGTTTGTTAATTGTGGTGGATGGAAATAACGGATAACACAAGCACCCAAAAACCCGAAGATGAGAATAAGAAGGATCTTTATGATATAAAATTTGAAGGGGGGAAGAATATGTCAGACCTTTGGAAGGAATTATCTTAAGGAGATATGTAGCAATTTGAAGAGCATGATGCCAAAAATATGGGGGTACGGAAGCATGAATTAAGAGAGTGCGGACAATGTTATTTATGGAATGAATTTTGCGTTCGGCTTTCCCATTTTGTGAAGACGTATGAGGACAAGAAAAATGAAAATTGATCTCATTATTAGCACAGAACTCCCGAAACACCCCATTGTCATATTCTTTTCCATTATCACACTGAATATTTTTTATTTCTCGTTCGAATTGAGTTCTAATGAATGCTCTAAGTTTTAAGAAGACGGAAAACACTTGAGATTTATTTGCAATCGGAAACGTCCATAAAAACTTAGAATAATCATCCAAAAAAGAACATAATACCGGTGACCCAGAGAACTCAGAACAGGAGATGTCCAGAGGTCGCTATGAATAATATCAAATGACATTAAAGTATGTGAATTCGAGTCAACAAATGGTAACCTAACAAATTTTCCTAAAGAGCAAGACTGACAATTTGGAGTACTATTCGTACCCTTACATGAAATAAAATTATTTTTATGTAAAGACGATAAAATAGAAGATCCCGGATGACCAAGCCGAGCATGCCACAAGGAAGGAGAAAGGGCTGCGAACGCTGACGGCAAGGCGGGATTCGATGGACTGAAACCAGGTATGATAGGATAAAGATCTCCCCTACTATCACACCTCATGAGAGGACTCCCCATCTTGAAATCCTTCATAGATAAACCAAAAGGATCAAATCAACAGAAACAGAATTGTCAGTGGTGAATTTGCGGACAGACACTAAGTTTTTAATCAATTTGGGGGCATGTAAAGTATTTTTCAAGATAAGGGGAGGATTGGGAGGAGATAGCGTTTATGACCATAACCCTGAATAGGAATAGAGTTACCATTACCGATAATTATACCACGAGGGTTGCTCAAATTGGAATAAGACGAGAGAGTACCTTGATCGGAAGTCATGTGTGTCGTTGCACCGGTGTCCATGTACCAATTTGGATCCGGTTGCGTCAACCCAAGTGTGTGCATTGCGGCCTCATTGTCGGTATGAGTAGATGTGGGGCCCACTATCGAGAATGTTTGTATGGGCCGAGGCCCAAGCAGTCCACCCTGCTCCCCCGGCGTAGTGCTGAACCGAGAAGTTGACTGCTGATTGTTGGGCCTGAATTGAGGCTGGCCAGCCCACTGCCCGTTGAAAGGGCCTGAAAATAGGGGTTGCTGGCCCACGACCCATTGCCCCAACCCCACTGCCATGGGCCCCATGACTGGGACCAGTAGGGAGGAGGCCCACTGTTGACTGGACGGAGCCCACTGCTGGACTGCTGACCACCGGAACCGCCGCGTTTGCCCCCGCGGTTTTTGTTATTTGTGGAGCGGGCTTGATAAAAAGCGGGAAGTGGGTTGCTTTGACGAAGGAGAGTCCCAACGCCATTATAGGCCTCAGAAAGACCGGCAACCAGTTGTAGAACCAGAAAATTATTTGTCACAAGTGCGCCAACGTTATGGAGTTGGTCCGCCAACTCATTGAGTTTCCTGCAATATGCAGATACGTTTGGAAATTCTTCCATGCGAACTTGAGAGAATTCCTGCTCGAGTGTGACAACACGTGAATGTTGGTTATCTTGGAATATGTCACGCAATCTATTCTAGGTAGCCATAGTTGTGGTATCCGGCTCAATAATCGTCTGTAAGAGGTCAACCGAAATAGTGGAATAAATCTACTGGAGAACTGTAGCATCAAGAGTAATCCATAACTGAGGATCCTCCGTGGGAATAGGTGCAGCGGGAGGAATTATGTGATGGATGACTTGATGGGAGATAGCGTGAATTTAAAACAATTCTGCCCACGTCGCATATTGGACGTTTTCCATTTCAAGAACAATAGGGATGTTGTTTTTTATGTTAGAAACCATGAGGGCATGATGAAAATTGTTTTTAGACATATTGAAAGAACAAAAGGAGAGGAGGGGAAATTTGGGAAGAGTGGAAGTAAATAATAACACGAATTCCGGTGAAGGGGGACGGAATCCGGCGACGGTTGTGGCCGAGAAAGGGCACAAAAACCGAGAGCAATGGCGAAAGAAAGACCTAGTCTCTTGATACCATGAAAGAAATAATCCCCTTGATTATTTTCATTAATTGAAAGGTATATATACAAGTTACATATTTCCATAATAGGAGAATCCTATTCCTAAAACCTTAGTCTACCATAATTCTAACTATACAATTATGATAAGTGTATAAGACTAATTAAGGTAACCTTTACACTACAATATTACATCAAATACATTCCTAATATACAACCCACCGTGATGGGCTGAAGTGCTGGACCGAGATGGGCCAGTCTGCCAAACCCGAGATGGGCCACAATCCTTAAGTACCTGTGATATACACTTATGTATATCAAGTGTATATCACGGGTGTATTACCTTGTTTAACATCCTTATCAAGGTTCATTTTTCGGAACCATGGGAGAAGATGCTTCATTTCCTCAGGCTGTGAGTGATCCAGAGCTTTTCTTCTGGTGATTAGCTCCATCAAAATTACACCAAAGCTAAATAAATCGATCTTGGTGCTAATTTTGCCTGTAGCTGTCCAATTAAACAACATAATCAGTGTTAACTTACTATTTCTTTCATTAAAAGGGCAGCCTAGTGCACTAAGCTCTCGCTATGCGCGGGGTCCAGGGAAGGGCCAGACTACAAGAGTCTATTATACGCAGCCTTAGATTACATTTTTGCAAAAGACTGTTTCCACGGCTTAAACTCATGAACTCCTGGTCACGTGACAATAATTTTACCAGTTACTCCAAGGATTCCCTTCAAAATTGGACATGGTCAGCGAAGATTAATATAGTCGACCCCAACTTATTTGGGATTTCTTTTTTTGTCCAAGTTGCTTTTCTTTTTGTCTAACTCACTTCATACTTCTTTTTCTCGAAGAGGGCGAGTCTTCGTCATCTTGAGGTTCGTGCGGTTGGTGAGAGAGAGGCGGGTGGGGTTTAGCATAATGATTCGAATCGGGCTTTTTGGTCAAATTCTTTCTTTCTTTGATTTGAAAAGAAGGTGAGAGCCTTAACCCGGTATGTGGGTTTAGCGTTTGTTATCAATGCCTAAAGGAGATGAACTACAACAACATGACTTTATTATCGAGGAAGAAAGTTTACAATCAGAAAAAGGCAAGTGATTTTCACCAATACGACAAGTCATCATCCAAACCAATTTTGTACACAGAGAACAGAATTGACGTATGAAAATTAGAGCTATGTTACCGCGAAATTCCTACATTTTATCATGGAAATAGATTGAAGTTTTGACTGTAAAGGAAAAAAGTGTAA
This sequence comes from Anisodus acutangulus, assembly GCA_029783415.1. Taxonomy (NCBI): domain Eukaryota; kingdom Viridiplantae; phylum Streptophyta; class Magnoliopsida; order Solanales; family Solanaceae; genus Anisodus; species Anisodus acutangulus. The sequence goes on from CM056491.1 coordinate 29,204,407, forward strand.
AATATTTTTTTATTGCGTAAAAGAGTAAAACTAGTGTCTCGGAAGTATTTCACTTTACATTGATTTGAGGCATATTTCTTATTTCTATGTTCTCAGACTCCCACTCCATCATTTGATCAGGATAGCAATGAACAACATAAGTTCATATGCTACTATAGGAACTTCTCCAACTCCTTTTTTTTTGTTACTGGTTTTAATTCCAGTGTCCTCTTGTAACTATTAACGTCTTATTATTTGACCGTGTATACACTTGCATACTTTCATTTATGTAAGGATAGATGAAATAACTATTGGGTATTGATATTGGTGAATGAGAAATGATTGGAAAGAAAAGTGGGAGTTGTCCCACATCGGTAGTGGAAAGAAAAGTGGGAGTTTCCTCTTGCTTTATAAAATAAGCATTTGTCCCAAATCGGTAGTGGAAAGAAAAGTTCTTCTACTTATAAGTAGAAATACTCCTTCTTGTCAGTAAAAGGGTTGAGGGGGCAAGGACCCCTCACGCCGTCGTCGTCGCTCGCTCGGCTCGGCTTCGGCTTCGGATGATCTGATTGATTGATAATCTTTTTGGACCAAGTTTTCTTTAATTTTTAATTATTTAATTAATTATTATTTAATTAAATTAACTAACTTATCCAATCCTACCCATTAGTGACCCTGACCCGCGACCCGGCCGGATCCGCGTGTCTGACCCGCGACCCGGCCGGATCCGCGTGTCTGACCCGCGACCCGGTTTCTTTTCCATATTTAAATTTCCCACCAGTTTTCAGTGGCTGTTCAGAAAGGTTGCAAACCTTCAGAAACAATACTTCCATGGCTATAAATTCGTTTGATTCCTCAGAATTTTACTTACGAATTTTCTGAACAATACAAACTTCTTCTTCTTCTGCACAAATAAATTCTGTGTGATAAACTGCCGTTGAGTGGTTCGCCGCTACCTGAATTTGGAGTACTACTATTCTGGTATGATAATCGCAACCTCGAGTACTGTGAGGGGAATAATTTCCTTAAGGACACACTTTGAACTAAGTGGGCTCGATTATATTCTGAAAAATTATTCTTATTTTTCAACACTGATTCTGTTTATTTTCAGTGTTTATTATTTACTGGTATTTTGGAATACAGATTAATAACAATCTTAAGGAAATTATATTTTTAGATTAATCTGTATTCTGTTTTGGAGACTAAAACCTGTGTGATTTTCTACTCCGTATGAAATTTCATATTCTGACTTGAAGAAATAAAAATTTCATTGGAATATTAAAGTTCATACTTGTACAACGATTTGAAGAACATAAAAACTTCATCGTTCTTTGTATTCAGTTTGGAGATTAAAACTTGTGTAGTTTTCTACTCCATATGAATATTAGTATTCTGACTCGAAGATATAAAAACTTCGTTGGAAAACTAAAGTTTCATAATTATATTGCGATTTGAAGATATAAAATCTTCATCGTTTAAGTCTGTAATTGAATTGCTATTCTGGTTTTATTAACTAAAACAGTTTGTCAATTTGACAGTGATAAACGAATAATGGCAATTGAGACTGGAACTACCTCTGTGAATACTGCACCAGCGGTTACTCCTACAACCCATACCGCTGTGCCACCGGCTGAGAAACCTGCGAAGTTCACCGGTGCCAACTTTAAAGGATGGCAGCAAATAATGTTCTTTTGGCTTACCACCCTTGGTATGCAAAAGTTCACCAGTGAGGACCCTCCCGTGCCTGCAGCCGACATGTCTGACAACCAACAGTTCATGGTTACTGAGGCTTGGAAACATGCTGATTTTTTGTGCAAAGGCTACATTTTGAGTGCCTTAGAAGATGACTTGTACAACGTCTACAGTGCAGTAGAGACTTCCAAAGAACTATGGACTGCACTTGAAAAGAAGTACAAAACTGAAGATGCTTGCTTGAAGAAGTTTGTGGTTGCCAAATTCCTAGACTACAAAATGGTGGATGGAAAAACCGTTGGAACCCAAGTTCAAGAGCTTCAACTTATCTTCCATGACCTTATTGCTGAAGGTATGGTAGTAAATGAAGCGTTCCAAGTGGCTGCAATGATTGAGAAGTTGCCGCCCTCATGGAAAGATTTCAAGAATTATCTTAAGCAGAAAATAAAGGAAATGAAGTTGGAAGATCTTGTGATTCGTCTCAAGATCGAGGAAGATAACAAAACCGCTGAGAAGAGGTACCGTAAGACTTCACCAATTGAAGGGGCAAACATCGTTGAAGATGCTGCTCTGAAAAAGAACAAGAAAAGGAAGAGGCCTTCTGGAAATGAGAAGGATTCCAACAAGAAAAAGTTCAAGGGCAACTGCTTTAATTGTGGGAAAGCTGGCCACAAAGCCCCAAATTGTCGTCTCCCGAAAAAGAACAAGGGAAAAGGACAAGCCAATATGGTGGAAAAGAATGATGATATGGATGATCTGTGTGCAATGCTATCGGAGTGCAATTTGGTTGGAAACCCAAAGGAGTGGTGGCTTGATTATGGTGCCACTCGACATATTTGCGCTACAAAAGAAGCATTTGCAACCTATGCTCCCGCTGCACCCGAAGAGGTACTGTTTATGGGAAATACTGCAACAGCCAAGGTTGAAGGATATGGAAAGATACTTCTGAAGATGACTTCCGGCAAGGTCCTGACTCTCAACAATGTTATGCACGTTCCAACAATTCGGTAGAATTTAGTTTCAGCCGGACTACTCGTCAAAAATGGGTTTAAGTGCGTGTTAGTTAGTGAGAAAATTGTAATAAGTAAGAATGAATTGTTCATAGGAAAGGGCTACCTCACCGAGGGCCTTTTCAAACTCAATGTAATGGTTGTTGACAGTATTAATAAAAATTTAGCTTCGTCTTACTTATTGGAGTCAAATGATTTATGGCATGTTCGTTTAGGACATGTCAACTACAAACAACTAGCAAATTGATTAATTTAGGAGTATTGCCTAAATTCGAGTGTAATAAATCTAAATGTGAAATCTGTGTTGAATCTAAGTTTGTTAAACATCCATATAAGTCTATTGATAGGAATTCAAATCCTTTAGACTTAATTCACACACATATATGTGATATGAAGTCAATACCATCTCGCGGTGGGAAAAAGTATTTTATAACTTTTATTGACGATTGCACTCGATATTGTTATGTGTATTTGCTTAATAGTAAGGATGAAGCAATTGATGCATTTAAGCAATACAAAAACGAAGTGGAAAATCAATTGAATAAAAAGATAAAAATGATTAGAAGTGATAGGGGTGGAGAGTACGAATCTCCTTTTGCAGAGATATGTTTAGAATATGGAATTATTCATCAAACTACTGCCCCTTACACACCACAATCAAATGGAATTGCGGAAAGGAAAAACCGAACATTAAAGGAAATGATGAATGTCTTACTAATAAGTTCCGGTTTACCGCAAAGCTTGTGGGGGAAGCTATCCTTACAGCTAACCGAATACTCAACAGGGTGCCCCACAGCAAAACACAATCTATTCCATATGAACTATGGAAAGGAAGAAAACCCAACTTGAAATATTTCAAAGTGTGGGGGTGTTTAGCAAAGGTCCAAGTTCCTTTGCCCAAAAGGGTAAAAATCGGACCAAAAACTGTGGATTGTGTTTTTATTGGTTATGCTACAAACAACAAAGCTTGTCGGTTTTTGGTTCACAGATCGGACAATCCCGAAATTCATGTTAATACGGTAATTGAATCAGATAATGCTGAATTCTTTGAAAACATTTATCCGTATAAAACTGAATGTGAGTCGTCAAGTGAAAGATCTAAACGACCGCGGGAAGAACCAAAGGAAAATACACCAAGTAAAGCGGATGCAAGGCGTAGCAAACGTCAAAGGACATCTACTTCCTTTGGACCAGATTTTGTGACATTCTTGCTTGAAAATGAGCCTCAAACATTTAAAGCAGCGATGTCTTCTTCTGATTCAGCATTTTGGAAAGAGGCAGTCAATAGTGAGATTGAATCAATTTTGAACAACCATACATGAGAATTGGTTGATCTTTCTCCTGAAAATAAACCTTTAGGATCAAAATGGATTTTTAAAAGGAAAATGAAAGCTGATGGCACTATTGACAAATATAAGGCAAGACTTGTGGTCAAAGGTTATAGACAAAAAGAAGGCCTTGATTACTTTGACACATACTCGCCGGTAACAAGAATAACATCTATTCGAGTGTTAGTAGCATCAAGCGTCAGATATGGTCTTGAAATCCATCAAATGGATGTCAAGACAGCTTTCTTAAATGGAGAATTGGAGGAAGAAATTTACATGGAACAACCTGAGGGCTTTGTGGTTCCTGGTAAAGAAAGGAAAGTGTGCAAACTTGTTAAGTCACTTTATGGACTTAAACAAGCACCCAAACAATGGCATGCGAAATTTGACCAAACAATGTTGGCAAATGGATTTAAGATTAATGAGTGTGACAAATGTATTTACATTAAAAATACTCCAAATCATGAAGTCATTGTTTGTTTATATGTTGATGACATGTTGATAATGAGTAGATATATTACCGATGTAAATGCTACGAAGCGTATGCCGGCTAGCAAATTTGATATGAAAGACTTAGGAGTTGCTGATTTGATCTTAGGCATCAGAATTCATAAAACTCCACAAGGTCTAGCATTATCGCAGTCTCATTATATTGAAAGATTACTTGACAAGTTTAAGTATTTAAATTTCAATGTTGTAAAGACTCCAATGGATGTAAGTTTTGCACTTCAAAAGAATAAAGGTGAAAGTGATTCACAATTGGACTATGCACGAGTTTTGGGAAGTTTGATGTATATTATGAATTGTACACGACCAGATATAGCATGTGCTATAAGCAAGCTGAGTCGATTCACGAGTAATCCCAATCAAACCCATTGGATGGCAATGAAACGAGTCTTGGGGTATTTAAAATATACCCAAGACTATGCTTTGCATTATAACAAATATCCCGCCGTGATCGAAGGATAAAGTGATGCAAATTGGATCACCGGATCATCTGAAGTTAAATCCACGAGTGGTTATATTTTCACAATTGGGGGTGGATCAGTGTCTTGGAAATCATCAAAACAGACATGCATCGCCCGCTCTACAATGGAATCTGAATTTATAGCTTTAGACAAGGCCGATGAAGAAGCTGAATGGCTCTGGAATTTCTTAGAAGATATTCCATTCTGGCCCAAACCTTTGGCTCCTAAATGTATACATTGTGACAGTCAAGCAGCAATAGGTAGGGCAGGGAGCGTAATGTACAACGGAAAATCTCATCACATACGACGAAGACACAATACCGTTAGACAACTCCTCTCTAGTGGCATTATCACGATTGACTATGTAAAGTCAAGAGATAACATGGCGGATCCGCTTACAAAAGGCTTATCTAGAGAGGGAGTTAGTAGATCATTAATGGGAATGGGGTTAAGGCCGTGGACAAGTCATCATGGCGGTAACTCTACCTAGCAGACTGGAGATCCCAAGAGCTAGGTTTAAGGAGATCAAACAAAGTTGTGACTGACGGTTCAACGTTGTCAAATAACTCAACCCATTCTCGGATGAAGACAATGTTCATAAATAAGGATAAAACCTTATGGCTTGTTAATGAGTTAATAAAGCATTAAGGTTCTTTAATGATTATCTAAATCTGGCAGTGTATGACCAGATAATGTGGCTATAGGACCACATGCTTAGAAATCACCTATGTGAGTGTTAAGTGTAAGCTGCTTTAAAGGGGAATGACAGTGAAGGCCCATTCTCTACGCACTCATGATACCAGGATGTGTTCATGGCTGAAACGAACATAACCGTGAGAACCATAAACAGTTGAGGGTTGATTATGTGACTTATGTTGTCTAGGTATACAACAAAGTTCGACGATTCAAAGATATTAAATCTACCGATTGATTGAGTATATCCAATATAAGTTCACTACGGAAAGTTCAAAGGAAAACCTACTTATCCAGATGCAGTCAATTCTCGCTTGTATATCACACTTGTCCGCGCTTTTATATTATAGCCATTCCCCATTCATGTGGGGGATTGTTGGGTATTGATATTGGTGAATGGGAAATGATTGGAAAGAAAAGTGGGAGTTGTCCCACATCGGTAGTGGAAAGAAAAGTGGGAGTTCCCTCTTGTTTTATAAAATAAGCATTTGTCCCACATCGGTAGTGGAAAGAAAAGTTCTTTTACTTATAAGTAGAAATACTCCTTCTTGTCAGTAAAAGGGTTGAGGGGGCAAGGACCCCTCGCACCGTCATCGTCGCTCGCTCGGCTCGGCTTCGGCTTCGAATTCGAATTCGGATTCGGTCAAATGATCTGATTGATTGATAATCTTTTTGGACCAAATTTTCTTTAATTTTTAATTATTTAATTAATTATTATTTAATTAAATTAATTAACTTATCCAATCCTACCCGTTAGTGACCCTGTCCCGCGACCCGGCTGGATCCGCGTGTCTGACCCGCGACCCGGCCGGATCCTCGTGTCTGACCCGCGACCCGGTTTCTTTTCCATATTTAAATTTCCCATCAGTTTTCAGTGGCTGTTCAGAAAGGTTGCAAACCTTCAGAAACAGTACTTCCATGGCTATAAATTCGTTTGATTCCTCAGAATTTTACTTACGAATTTTCTGAACAATACAAACTTCTTCTTCTTCTGCACAAATAAATTCTGTGTGATATACTGTCGTTGAGTGGTTCGCCGCTACCTGAATTTGGAGTACTACTATTCTGGTAAGATAATCGTTCTATCCTAGGAGGGGATATTCCATCAACCTCGAGTACTGTGAGGGAAATAATTTCCTTAAGGACACACTTTGAACTAAGTGGGCTCGATTATATTCTGAAAAATTATTCTTATTTTTCAACACTGATTCTGTTTATTTTCAGTGTTTATTAATTACTGGTTTTTTAGAATACAGATTAATAACAATAACAAAATCAAAAGTTAACAAGTTACACGATGAAGTTTAACCTGCATACTCTGGAGCCAGATACCCAAAAGTTCCGGCTAACCTTGAAAATATTCAACACTTGTTGCAACATCCAATGTTATGGTTAGCCTCCTTGTTCAAACAAGGGATTTTATTCCGTGTTTTTCCAATTCCACCCCTTCCCAGTATATTCTCCTTGCTGAAGCTAGTTGTTTGTGGCTTCAACACAGTTTTATTTTAATTTTCAACAAATAAATAAAAATGAGTACTACAATTTTAGTCTTGAAGAACAATGTAAGACATTTATGACAACAATCATTGGAGAATATTGGAATTTATAACAAAGTATTAATTTCACAACCATTAATTTATAATGGTTCATCTGCCAGTCAACCAAAATGAATACTTTAAACAGGGAGTCTGTAGTTTTCACTACTTGCAGCCCAATTTTTTGATTACCATGAAAAAAGATTACGACAAAACAGCTCAGCCAAAAGAAAAAGAGACACTTGGAATGCAGAAGATATTATCAGCAGAAGATATTATCAAAAGGAGACACACGGAAAGCAAAGAGAAAAGAAGACAAACAACTCTTGAAAAACAGCAGAAAGAAGACAAACAACTTTAGAAAAGCAGCCGACTAACTGTAGCAATTACTGTTTACTTTTACTATTTACTTTACGACTTTTGGAAAAACAATGAATAGTGCATAGCCGAGGTCATCTATGTAAGGAGCCTCTTGTAAACTGAGAAGACATTCGAAAACTTCTATACAATTCTTCACTTGAGAATCCCTATGCCTAGCTAAACCTCTCTCTAGTCTATAATCAAAGATCAGTGAGAATATCATAATACCAGAGAAAAGAACACTTTGAGAGATTATAATTATTATCATATTAGTCTACGAACTTACATCTTAGTAAGAATTTTAGAGGATGTTCTGTTGAGAATTCCCAGGCACCCAGGCCAATCATTCCGCAATTCCGTGGAAGGAGAAGGGAAAGCAAAGCCAAGGGTAAGGTCAAAATCTTCGGTGATCTGAAATTCTGATTAAGAAGTATGATTTCTAGACTAGCGTGTTTTTAATTATGATCTTGATAAATGTTTATCTCTACAATTATGATGCTTACACTTATTACAGATTATAGACTTTTATTTAAAAATGAAATTTGAGTTGATACTACGCACTTCCTTATTACATGCTTACTAGTTGATAAACTCTGATCAACCTACCATCTGTATTCCTACCCTCTTTAGGGTTATTAGATGATGAAAAGATCCACCGGTAAATTGGTATCAGAGCTTATAAAAAGATTAAACTTATGAAAAAGAATTTAGCGTTTGTTAATGTTAACATGATGAACAAACTACTATGGAAAAGATATGAGGTTAGACATTTTTTGATAAAATTTAGAAAAGAGAATGAAATTTTAATGGGAATCCAAGAAGAACTATTAGCTGTAAAAAGAAGAAGAAATTTAACATATGATGAATGTTCTGACAATGAGTTAGCAGAATTAGGCACGTATATAGATAATGTTATCACAACATATAGAAGGATAATAGAAATAAACACAAGAATAAACGAACAAGAAGCTATGATATATGATCTAAAAGTTATCTACTAGAGAAGCCAGGAGATATAGAAACATATACTTCGGAGGAGTAGAATTTACTATAAAGGCATACTTTCAGAAAAAATAGATACACCCATACAAATATACATATTAGATGATAGAATACTAGGTAATTTGCAAGATGCCTTAATATCAGTAGTAAAAGGAAACTTAATATATCAAAAACTAAAATTCACAGTACAATCAGACTTCAGCATATCATTAAAAGATGAGCACAAAGACTTAGCCTTAACATTATATTACAAGTTAGATGGAATAACTATGCCACCAGGAAGTAAGGTAATAAGTATTGAAACAAAAATGATATATTCCTTAACAGGTAACCACCATGTAAAAAGACAACATGAAATGAACATAGTAGTACCAAGAATGTACCAAGAAATATTAGAACCAATAGAACATAAAGAAAACTCCAAAATAACTATATCAGAAGAAATATATATGGATTTTAATACAAGGACCCTTACACCATCGAAAAGATTAATACCGAGAATAGAAGGATCCAGATTGAGTATTACAAGAGATCAAAGCAGGTCACAACAGCCTAGAATACTAAATTTAATAAACATAAACACAAATAGATTAAAAGTTAAAATAATAATATTCAAAGGAATAATAACAACATATTGTGTAGCATAAATAAACACTGGAGCTATTAAAAGCTTTATACATATAAGCAAAATAAATGAGAATGATTGTGAACTAATAGATCCACAAACTTTTAATTACCCTGAAAATGATAGAGAAATAATAATTACTAAAAGTATTAACTTAAGATTCAAAATCCAAGATCTAGAGTATAAGATAAACATAAGAGTAATAGAATATGACAGTTTCAATGAATTACTCTTAGGAAGTGATTTTTTAACTATGATAAATTATAAGATAAATAATAACGGAATTGAAATAAATGATCAGGGAAAAACGAGATTCATAAATAAAGTATGAATATACAAAGAGAAATAATTGAGAAAAAACTAAAACTGAAGGAAATAAGAACAGTCTTATCAGAAGAAATATTTTTCCAACTAAAGTACTTAAAATACAAAGCAAAAGAGACTAAATTAAAAGAAAAAATAGAGAAATTAGAAGAAAAATGTGATAAGTTTGATAAAATATGGATAGATATGGGAAATGGATGGAAGAAAAGAATAAATAATCCTGACTAATAATAAACTAAAAGAAACAGGAACTATGGGAAGAAATAATAGTAAAAGAAAAACTAAATAGTACAATAACGATGATGGATGAAATAAAAGAAAATCAGAAACGTACCCAACAAATGATGAGAGAAGAACTGACTAACCTATGGAACGTATCTGAAATATCAACGTTTAAAATAATACTAAAAAAAACCTAAATATGATATTAGAAGACAAAAATAAAGGTAAAGAGATAGCAGGAAATAACGAACCTAGCACAAGTAAAGAAAATACTATAATTAAAACTACCACTAAACAACCTGAAATAGTACCAATAGATGCATGGAGAAGAAATAAAAAGCCCATAATTGTAGATATAAGTAAAATGAAACCAAAATTATCATCTCAAGTAGAAAAAGCATTAGAAGGTCTAGCAATATTAAATAAAAAAGGAGAATTCTGATGGAAAAACAAGAACCTAATATACCTAGCGTACTTACGTTTTTAAGAAATAATGGAAAAAAGATCATAGAAAAAGAAAGATACAAGTATGAGCCTATAAGGATACAAACACCAACAAAAGATAAAGAGGCAAGATAAGAAAACATTTATCTAAAGAATGTAGAAAAAATAACCTACGAATATCTAAACTTAAAATTAGATAAACAAGAGTTAGAAATAGCTGAATTAAAAACAGAAAATACAAGGTTAAAATTACATAGTAATGAAGAATGGTACGATAAGTACAAAAAATATAAACACAAGTTTAGAGATACAAAAAAGATATTAAAAGAAGCAAAGGTAGAAATAAAACAAATAAAGGAAGAATTAAATGAAACTAACAAAAAACTAGAAAAAACAGAAGAAACAAAACCAGAACTAGAAAAATTAAAAGAGGAAATGCAAATTCTTAGGGAACAAGTAAGAAGGTTAAAAGGGAAAAAGAAGGTAAGAAGAAACACGAGTGATGAAAGTACAACCAGTAATGAAAAAACTGATAGCGATTCAGAGAATACCAATAAAGAAGATAACCACGAAATACGAGTAGTAGAATTCATAGAGGAAGTAGAAAACGAAGAAAACTCAGAAATAATAAAGAAAATAACCAGATAATGGAAGCTCTACAAAAAATAAAAAGAGTAAATGCTATTATAGAAGAAGAACCTGAGAGTGACATAGAAGAAGAATATAATAGACCAGAAGAAACAAAATTAGAATCAGATGATATAATAAATGAAGATGCTAATAATTATCCTGAAGAAGAACTAGTAGATCCCAACCTAGAGGTAATAGAAAGGAAAAGAACTAGATTACCAAAATACATACCAGCAGGACAACAGGCAGAATTTAAAGAATTTGTAGGATCAATGGCACAAGGAGTAAATTATAACAGATACTTTCTAGACTTAGATAACGTTTATGATGAACAAGAAATAGGAAGAAGAATAACTTATTGGAACCTTGGAATGTACATAGCGATAATGAACTCTACACACTCGAAAAACTTAGACTACATGTATGAATTAATAACTAGAACATTAATTGGAAAAGTAGCATATTGGATAGAATATATAGCATATCAACTAAGAGGAGAAGTACTTAGTCACGCAACATACTGGAAATCTATGCTAATGATATTCGATATTATACTAAAAAGAGAATTTCTAGGAGAAAAATGGCTAGTGGCCAGAGAAAACGTGTTTGCAGAAAGAAAAATTGAAATAATAATGAGTCTAAACAATATGAAGTTGTTGTAAAATTAATAAATTACCAGAATACACGATTAACTTTAGCAAATTCTTCTATGAAGCAAGATTCTTACCAGAAGAAGGTTTGATATACCAACAACTTTATTATGACCACTTACCGACACCGTATAATACTGAAATATCAAAAGAATACACCAACTAGAACCAAAAGAGAACACCTTAGGGGAAAGGATACGAGTACTAAGAGCATACTTAATGAGAAAATGCGAAGAATTTAGGATGCAACAAAAAATTTAAAAAGATAAAAAATTAGGATTAAGAGAAATATGTGGATTCACAGAAAAAAGATTAGTATTTGGGTGTGATGACAAAAGAAAAGAGAAAAAATATAAAAAGAATAACAAAAGATATCAAACAACGAAATACAGAAAGAATTATAAAAGTTATGATAATAAACAGAATTATAACAGTAAACCTTATTACAGACCTTACAGGAAAAAGAGATTTAAAAGGTATAAAAATACCCCTAAAACTAGAAAAAATTTAGATATAAGAGAAAATTTAGAAAAAGAAGATACGTAAAACCTATTAACACAGAAAAGGCTAAAGAATGTACATGTTGAAATTGCAATGAAAAAGGACATTATGCTACCAAATGCCCTAAACTAAAGAAAAAAGGAGTAAAATATATAAATACAACACAATTCATAATGAGCTTACAACAGATTAAAGAAGACAATGATAAATGGTATGAATATGAAGACTTTTATGTTAGTCAAACAGATGAAGAAAATGAATCAGACCTAGAAAATGTCCAGTTCATTAACCAACAATCAAAAAGTGAAACTACTTCTGAATAAAATGAACATATTAGAAAAAGTGAAAAATAAATTATTGGAAGAAAGAGATTATTGGATACAATGTGATCAATATATTAGATACAAATTAGTTATAACTTCAACTACTAATGAAACAGGAAACAAATACTATTTGAATAGACATAAAAAGGTTACAAAAAAACTTGGAAAAATAATGGAAAGAATAAACGAAATAAACTGGAAACTAGTAGAGATAAGAAAACAAATACAAATACTAATGATAGATGAAAATATCAGTCAAGAAGTAAGAGAAAATGAACAGGATGAGAACCTCCAACAGAGGTTAAGAGAAATGAATATTGGATAAATGGTAGCAATCTATATAGAAACCCATTAGAATACAAGCCTAATAAAATGATAAAACAAAAAATCTTTATTGATAGCAGAGCAGACTTATGCTTAGCTAGAAAAGAAGTATTAGAATCGCATAAATGGAAGAGAACCAGAATGCATAGGGCTAAAGTATCAGGATTTAATGAGCAATCAAAAGAATTAGATATAATAGTAGAAAACATGAGAATAATATTAGGAAAAACTATATTCAGATTACCAATAATATATCAATTGGATAATATGAAACAACAAGTGTTATTAGGAAATAACTTCCTAGATTATTTTAAAACACAAGTCATAGATAGTAACACTTTTAGCTTACAAACACCATGTAATAAATGGATAGTATTAAAAAGAATATTACCAATACATACCTTAAGATTATGTACTATAAAGAGTGATAGGAATAATAACCTACAACTATTAAAAGAAAACTATCTGAATACATTGAAAATGAACTTTGGAGAAAATCCAATCCAGCTATGGAAAAAAGAAAAAATATATGCAGAAATCAAACTAATAAACGAAAATGATATAGTTGGATCTAAACCTATAAGATATAGCCCAACAGACCAAAAGGAATTTGAAACTCAACTAAAAGAATTATTAGCCTTAAAATTAATACAAGAAAGTAAAATCCCACATAGCAGCCCAGCCTTTTTAGTAAGGAAACATAGCGAACATAAAAAAGGAAAAGCCAGAATGGTAATAGATTATAGAGAACTAAACAAAAAGACTATATTTGACGGATATTTTTTACCATATAAAAGAAACCTCATTAACAGACTAGGGAATAAAAAATGGTTTAGCAAATTTGATTGTAAAAGCAGTTTTTGGAAAATAAAACTGACTAAAGAATCAAAACCCCTAGCAGCTTTTAGTGCCCCTCAAGGACACTATGAATGGAACGTATTACCCTTTGGATTAAAAAATGCACCACAAATATTCCAAAGAAGAATGGATCAGGTGTTTAGAGCATTAACAAATTTTTGTATAGTATATGTCGACGACATATTAATATTTAGTGATAATCTAAATGATCATATAAAACACCTAGAAAAATTTATAACGACAATAAAGCAACACGGAATACTATTATCAGAAAATAAATCCGAAATATTTAAAACCAGTATTGAATATTTAGGATATATCATAGATAACCAAGGATTGCAACTACAAGATCATATAGTAACAAAAATAAAAAAACTTCAAAGAAAAATTAGAAAGTAAAAAAGAAGTACAACAATTCCTAGGACTAATAAATTATGCTTCAGATCACATAAAAGATTTACCACTCTTAAGAAAACCACTACAAGAATTAATAAAGAAAAACATAACCTTTGAATGGAAACAAGAACATACTAAGGCTATAAAAGACATCAAGGAAAGAGTAAGATCATTACCAAAACACAGATTACCAACTGAAAAAGACCAATTAAAACTCTTCACTGATGCAAGTGATATAGGATGGGGAGCAATCCTCATAGCCTATGATAAAGAGGATATAGATAAAGAAAAACCACTTATTTGTGGACACGGAGGAGGAACGTGGAAACCAAACGAGAAAAATTATCATATAAATGAAAAAGAATTATTAGCGGTAAAATTTGGGATAAAAAGATTTCATTACCATTTACTACCAGTAAAATTTATTGTTAGGAGTGATAACACACAGGTAAAAGCCTTTATTACAAATAAAATAGATCCTTTACCAGAATTGAATAAAATGAGTAAATGGCAATCGTTATTTTGTTGTTATGACTTTATTGTTAAGAATATATCTGGAACTAAAAAAAATTAGCTGATTTTCTTAGCAGATATAATAATGTCGAACAACAGTGACAAGATTGAAGAATACATTACCAAAGCCATACAATCCCTTATACAAACCAATGAAATCCTTATAACCAGATTACAAGAAAACACCAGTACTATCAACTAGCTCAGAGAAGCTATACAAGACTTGTTAACTGTGAAAAACATACAAAGTGAATCATCATCATCCAGAACACCTATTACTACACTGAAAAAACCAGAAAACCCCATCATGGGAGTATTTGTATCAAAATTAGCAACCATGCCATCAGTTATACCATCTTCTTCATCATCCATATCAATGGCAGATAAGCTGAAGTTCACACCTGAATATATCAGCGCTTATGAGAAGATTTACAAATTCTATGATTATAAGACTAATCCTCATATTATATGCAGTGCAAAAATGAGCAGGTATCCAAGATTTATATGCAGTGAGCAAGCAAATCCCGAGGTAGTATCAAAACTATTTACCTATGAATTTATTGACAAACTAGTAGTAGATGCAAATATGAGTAATATTGCCAAATTACCAAGTATTATTGTGAAGTCCACAAGATTAATGATGGAGTCATTTGGAAAAGGGATGTACGGAATACATGTATTTGACGCATCCTCTGACTTAACTGGCAAACCAATTGTAACATGTCAGTTATTCAAAACAGGGAAAAACAGTACTATCAGCGGAGATGATGAGAACCTGAACTAAAAGATCCCTTGCACTTTGGAAAAATTTCAAGAATGGCTAAGTGTAAAAAGAACATTTGGACTAATCACATTGAAAACAAGAATAGAATACATGCTAAGAGCAAAAAAGGCATGCATTATTGGAGATTCAAAGGGAGGAGAAGTTGAGGACATTATCACCTTGTACTATGACAACGATATCATGATTCAGGACACCACGAGATTAAGTGACATGCATGAAAAAATAGTCAATATAAAGTACAAGCATGCAAGAGAAACCATCGAAAAATATCAAAGAATAATTGGACAAAACAAAAGACCTGTGATAAACACCAGGCCTACCATTACTACTAATGTGACAAAAAAGGGAGAAAACTATGATCCTTTTGCATAAGGATCCTATTGATTATCAGAACAAAGGGATCATGTAGCTTACTATGTGAAGCCCAATAGAACTGGGAGCCTGTAGTGTTTACTACTTGCAGCCCAAAAATGAATACTTTGAACAGGGAGCCTGTAGTGTTTACTACTTGCAGCCCAAAAATGAATACTTTGAACAGGGAGCATGTAGTGTTTACTACTTGCAGCCCAAAAATGAATACTTTGAACAGGGAGCCCGTAGTTTTCACTACTTGCAGCCCAATATTTTGATTACCATGAAAAAAGATTACGACAAAACAGCTCAGCCAAAAGAAAAAGAGACACATGGAAAGCAGAAGATATTATCAGCAGAAGATATTATCAAAAGGAGACACCCGGAAAGCAAAGAGAAAAGAAGACAAACAACTCTTGAAAAATAGCAGAAAGAAGACAGACAACTTTAGAAAAGCAGCCGACAAACTGTAGCAATTACTATTTACTTTACGACTTTTGGAAAAACAATGAATAGTGAATAGCCGAGGTCATCTATATAAGGAGCCTCCTGTAAACTGAGAAGACATTCGAAAACTTATATACAATTCTTCACTTGAGAATCCCTATGCCTAGCTAAACCTCTCTCTAGTCTATAATCAAAGATCAGTGAGAATATCATAATACCAGAGAAAAGAACACTTTGAGAGATTATAATTATTATCATATTAGTCTACGAACTTACATCTTAGTAAGAATTTTAGAGGATATTCTGTTGAGAATTCCTAAAATTTTTGTTTATTTTACATGTATGTTATAATCTAAAAATAATAAAAATGCATGATAGATACATGGGTCGAATCCCATTACCTTGAAACAGAAGCTTGATATAACCTATTTCTATAAAATTGAATCCACTTAAAATTTCTGGCTTCAAGGCTTCATATCGTTAATAGTTGGAGCGCCTTCCAACCAATCCACACGACTAAACTGGTATTCCGGGACAATTAGGTAACAATTTTCTGCAAGTCATCCATCTTAAAGATGACCATCAGGTACTACACAGATTAAAGTAATACTACAATCATGCTTTCTAGGATCAAGTACAACATTTGAAGTTGTATTTCGACTACGACTAAATCTAAGAGGAACATGAGGCAATCTATGACTTAAATTTCATGGTTCGGATTTGAATCCTACTTACAATACTTCTCTTTTAAATTTATCGAGTTTGAAATCAATTATTTATACTTATTTAGTGAATTCTTTAATATATATATAAGATTCGTGTCAAAACTATTAATATTCGGGCCAAACCATACCTAAGGTACATGAGAGAAATATTAGTTTTCTATATGTAGTAAGACTTCTTCTACTCCCATAAATCTCCATTCAGTAAAAGAAACTTGACGTTTATATATATTTTAGGTGAAAATCTTAAACTCCTGTCAAATTGGTGAAAAGATTCAAACTTTTTATTCAATATTAGGCTATACAAGAAATGTTTAACTTATACTGCCTTCGAGAATATCGAGCCTCCCCTTCATCTATTTTTTTAGGATTATGATTATTTTTTTCATCGTTTCTTTTTCTTTTAACATTGTTGGTTAACTTGGGAATGTGTTCTTTCCTTCACTTTGCCGATAATATATATAGATCCTTTACTCTTCTAAATTTTGTGATTCTATAATCATTTTGAGAATAATTAGAGTATATCTTTGTTAAAGAATATACTGCTTTTGAAACACCGTTGTTTAGTATCAGCTACATACATGGAACTTTTTCGTTCACCTTTTTATTTCGATTTGTTGATGGATTTAATAGAATATTTTTCAATATTTTTTTATTAATTGTATTGTCACGATCCAAATCGGAGGGCCATGACGGGCACCCGGACCTCATCCACCGAGTACCACTAATCATACGGTTAACATCTATCCTTAATTAATCATGGGCCTCAAGGGCCGTCACAAAGTACCCTGGTGACACATAGAGATGATGAACTGGAAATAAGCTACGTAAAATCTTACAACATAAGGACTCAACCCATGCATATATACATACTAAGGCCGACAAGGCCATACCTGACTGTTATACACAAGACATTGTCTACAAGCCTCTAAAGAGTACGCAACATCATAAGGTCGAGACAGGGCCTCGCCATATCCAAATGTACATGCAAAAATACCGTACCGAGATTAGACCGACACTCCGAAACAAGTGGAGCACCCCAATATCCACTGAGTCAGCAACCTACTAATGTGGATCATCGCCCTGCCTACGTAAACCTGCGGGCATGAAACGCAGTGTCCCCCGACAAAAGGGACGTCAGTACGATTGATGTACCGAGTATGTCAGGCATGAAAAATAGCATAAAGAGACATAAAAGTGAACTGAGACAAGAAACAACCAACCAGTAATGAATGCCTATGAGGACCATAATATGCATAAGTACCATGTCTGTGTAAAATGCCTCTGAGGCTATATTATGCCTACATGTCATGCACAATGCGGTCATGCATATACATCTGCGTATACAACGCCATCAAGACTCTGTGGGCATCCCATCATATCATATCGACATCTGTGGGCATAATCATTTCCATGTATATCTGTACCAGTTGCAAGTGGTGTGAGTATATAACGCCTTTCCTTTCCTCATATCCCATACATATATATAATGCATACATATAGTAGAGTATATAACTCCTTTGAGGAAAAGGTATGTCCATGAATATAATGTATGAATGATATGATAATAAAACACTAAAAGTTTGTCGAAGTGATGTAATATCGCTTTACCTCCGATTAATATTATGAATACTAACATCTTTTCCATATACCCCAATAAGGATTTTGGAACATATTTAGATATGCTTTAACAATAGGAATGAATAACATGAACATTCTTAACTACTAAGAGTAGAATAATTTATAGAACAATATTACGTTTACGTTTCGTAATTTAAAACATGCCAAAAGAAAGAAGGATTTGCCTTAACATACTTTATCAACTACTTAACCACACAATGCCAACTCAGCCAATATAGCACTTTGATCTTAGCTATCAAGATCTACTCATTTTCCCACTTTACTTGAACTTGCCAAAAACAACTCTAGCTTCTTACATTCAAATGGAAGAGAAGAAATTCCTGAAAGAAATCATAATTTTCTTCTTAATTAAAGAACAACGTTAATGCACAAGCGTGAAACCAACATTTTTCCATGATTTCTTCAGAGGGATATATTCTAGTCAAATTAGGAAGTTTGTTCTAAATAAAAAAAAGTACTCCCTTTCTTAAGTGATTTATCCCAAAAACGAAAAGAGATATACATCTATATCCTCTTTATAAATGGAACGTTGCTGCCCCTCTATTTGTTATTTTTTTTTACCAACCTACTAAAAAGATTCCAAGCAAATTTATTTTAGTGGACCGTGAGGTCCACCACCCATTACTTGTAATGACTTTTATCATAAAAAAATGACACCACTTATGACTAGATATGCATAGTCATTTATTCTCTCCTCCCATAGTTACACGTGCGGAAGTATTTCCATTTAACATCTATCCACATCTTACAGTTTAATTTATCTCCGCTACAATTCAACATTTAATAAATTACACACACAATTAATCTCCATCTCAATTCACTTAAATAGTAATCATTTTTGGCACACCTCATATATTATTACTAGTCACATCCTTTTTAAATCCTTAAATTATTTCGGAACTGCATCCTTATTTATACTAAGCTCCTTATTTGCATATATCTAGATGCTCAAACCATCGCCCAAAGGCACGGAGTGTTACATCCTTCCCCCCCTAGAAACATTCGTCCTCGAATGTTGGGGTGACATATCTGATTCCCGTCACGTAACCAGAAAATACAACCTTTTTTTTCACGGGGCCATATAATATAACATATATCATTACATTAGGCCACACATGGTCCTTAAGCATTAATTATAATAATATGAAATAGAACTCACCTTATGCTTCTCTTGGACCCTCAGCGTTGGTCTGAAATAGGTATGGATATTTGTGCTTCATCTACTCTTCTGCCTCCCATGTCATTTCTTCTACATTTTTGTTCAGCCAAAGAACTTTTACGGAGGCTACTTCTTTAGTCCTCAACTTGCGGACTTGTCGATCTAGGATAGCAATAGGAACCTCTTCATATGTTAAGTCCTCTGTAACCTTCACATCATCAATTGGTACAATTCGGGAAGGATCTCCAACACACGCTCTCAACATAGAAACATGGAAAATCGGATGAACAAACTCCAACTCCAAAGGCAAGTCCAACTCGTAAGCTACTTAGCCAATTCGTCAAATTATACGATATGACCCAATATACCTTGGGTTGAGCTTTCCCTTTTTCCCAAATCTCATTACCCCCTTCATAGGCGAGATCTTCAAAAAAACCCAATAATCTACCTGAAACTCTAAGTCTCGTCATCGCACATCTACATACGACTTCTGACGACTCTGAGTGGTTAACAACCGTTCTTGGATAAGCTTCACCTTCTCTATGGCTTAGTGTACTAAGTCAGGCGCAAGTAATTCTGATTCGCCTACTTCGAACCATCTGATATGATATCTACATTTTCATCCATACAAAGCCTCGTAGGGAGTCATTCTAATGCTAGCATGATAATTGTTATTGTATGCAAACTCAATAAGGGATAAATGATCATCCCAACTTCCCTTAAAGTCTAATATACAAGATCGTAGCATGTCCTCGAGCGTATGAATCGTACGCTAGACCTGCCCATCTGTCTGATGGTGGAAAGTTGTACTAAGATTAACCTGGGTGCCTAAACCTTTCTGAAATGATTTCCAGAAGTTAGTTGTGAATTGTGCACCTCGGTCAGATATAATAGAAATAGGCACGCCATGAAGACGAACAATATCCTTAACATACAACTTCGCGTAGTCCTCGGTTGTGTAGGTAGTTTTGACTGGCAGAAAATGAGCTGATTTGGTCAGTCTGTCAATAATTACTCAATTAGAATCAAACTTGCGATAAGAGCAAGGTAAACCTGTAACAAAATCCATATTAATCATTTTCCATTTACACATCGGAATCTCAATGTTCTGAGTCAAGCCACCGGGCATTTGGTGCTCTATTTTTACTTGCTGACAATTAGGACACTGAGCTACAAACTCCGCAACGCTCCTCTTCATGTCGTTCCACTAATAAATTCCCTTGAGATCATGATACATTTTAGTAGATCCAAGGTGAATGGAATATCGTGAGCAATAGGCTTCTGTCATAATTTTGTCTCGTAATCCGGCTACATTTGGAACACATAAACGACTCTGGTGCTTGAGAACCCTATTTCCGTCAATCTCAAAGGTTGTGGTCTTCTTCTGTTGAATGCTCTCTTTGATGTTTTTCAAACTGGGGTTTTCCCACTGACGCTCTTTAACTTTCGATATGAGGGACGACTTTGAGATATTTCGAATCACAAAACCACCATCTCCAAATCTATTAGCTGGACTCCCAAACTAGCTAACTGATGGAGCTCTCTTACTAACTCCTTCCTCTCGACCTGTACCGTAATCGAGTTGACCATTGACTTACGACTGAGCGCGTCAGCTACAACATTAGCTTTATCGGGGTGATATAAGATGTCCACATCATAATCCTTCAGTAATTCAAGTCACCTCATTTGTCTCAAGTTCAATTCTTTCTACTTAGATATGTATTGCAGATTTTATGATCCGTAAAAATGTCTACATGAACACCATACAAGTAGTGCCGCCAAATTTTTAGTGCATAGACCACCGTGGCCAACTTCAAATCGTGCGTCAGATAGTTTTTCTCATGTTTCCTCTATTGCCTTGAAGCATAGGTAATCACTTTACCATGTTGCATTAGCACACATCCTAAACCTGCTCCCAGGGCATCACAATATACAATGTAGCCTTCTAGACCCTCTGGGAAAGTAAGGACTGGTGACGATGTTAGTCTGTCCTTTAACTCTTGAAAACCCTGCTCACAAGCATCAGACCACTGGAATTTTATGGCCTTTTGTGTCAACTTCGTTAATGGTACTGATATGGTAGAAAATCCTTCTACAAACCTCGTATAATAGCCGGCTAAGCCTAAAATGTTGCGAACCTCTGATGGAGTCGTGGGCCTCGGCCAATTCTTCACCGCTTCAATCTTCTGAGTGTCAACTCTTATACCCTCATCTAACACTATATGACCAAGGAAAGCCGCTGAATTCAACCAAAACTCACACTTGGAGAGCTTAGCATACAACTTATGATCCCAGAGCGTCTGTAGTACTATCCGCAAATGATCCATATGCTCTACCTCCGAGTAAGAGTAAACCAGAATGTCATCTATAAATACTATCACAAATACATCAAGAAATGTGCAAAACACACCATTCATTAGATCCATAAATGTTGCCGGCGCGTTTGTGGGTCTGAATGACATTACTAAGAACTCAAAGTGCCCATAACTTGTTCTGAAAGCCGTTTTCGGAATGTCCTTCTCTTTGAACCTTAGCTGATGGTACCCCGACATTAGGTCGATCTTTGAGAAAGAACTTGCACCTTGTAACTGGTCAAACAAGTAGTTAATTTTGGGAAGAGGGTACTTGTTTTTAATAGTGACTTTATTCAGCTGCCGGTAGTCAATACACATCCATAATGATCCATCTTTCTTTCGTACAAACAATATCGGCGCACCCCAAGGGGATATGCTGGGCCTAATAAAGCCTTTCTCAAGCATATCTTTTAATTTCTCCTTTAATTCTCCCAATTCAGCTGGAGCCATGCTATAAGGAGGAATAAATATCGGTTGAGTTTCTGGCAACACGTCTATACCGAATTCAATTTCCCTTTCAGTAGGAAGACCTGGAAGTTCGTTTGGAAATACATCAAGAAACTCATTAACTACATGAATTGATTGAGAAGTAGGTGGTTTGGCATCGACATCTCTAGCCCGAACAAGATGGTATATACAACCTTTGGAGATCATCTTTCGTGCCTTAAGGTATGAAATAAACCTACCTTTGGCGTCACTGTATTACCCTTCCATTCAAGGACTGGCTCGCTTGGAAACTGAAATCTAACAATCTTTGTTCGGCAATCAACATTAGCGTAGCACGATGCCAGCCAATCCATGCCTCTAATAATATCAAAATCAACCATTTCTAATTCTACCAAATCTGATAAGGTCTGATGGCTACAAACTAATACTGCACAATTCTGATAGACCCGTCTAGCAACTACCGACTCACCAACTGGTGTAGATACCACAAATGGATCTCTTATCAACTTAGGCTCCATACCAAATTTACAGGCAATGAAAGGGGTGATATATGATAGATTGGAGCATGGATCTAACAACGCATACACATTATGTGAAAAGACTGATAATATACTTGTAATAACATCAGGTGAGGACTCCTGATACTGTCGACCCATCAATGCATAGATACAGTTCTAGGTACCACCGAAGTTAGTTGTTGCATCCCTACCTCTGCCTCGATCGGATGATGTCTGATGACTTTGCCCTGACGGGCGTACTGAAACCCTAACACCTTCGCCTCTTATCGGGTATTCTCGCATAATATGACCAGGTTGACCACAAGAATAACACCCATATAATCCTTATTGACAGGATCCTGGATGGACCTTACCATACTGCTCACAATCGAGCCAACAACGACCTTTTCTGACTAGAATCCCCTCTATAATAAGATCATGATGCTCGTGAACTCTGACCTGGTCCAGTTTGAACAAACCGACCAATCCTTTACCTCAAAAATAGTAATGATGCGCTAGCTTCCGGGTAGGATGGGCGTCTATAAAGTTGTGGCCTGGGCCCATCTCTGAACTCCCCTATAGCACATACGGATCGAGCCTTCTTATGCTAGCCCTTATCACGCTGTCGATCTACCCGCTGTTATCTCTTACGATCCTCTAGATTCTGTGCACGAGCAATATCCATATTGGAATTTAGAGAAGCCATAGTACACTCATTGACCAAGTACGGCCCTAAGCCAGTAACAAACTTATGTACCCAATCACTCATCTCAGTTATAATTGTAATAGTATATCTGGCCAATGAATTAAACTGCAAGCTATATTCTCGAACACTCATGTTTCTTTGCTCAAGACGTAGAAATCTATCCTGCCTGGCCCGTCGAAGCTCGACCGGCAGAAAATATTGTAAGAAGGCCTCTGAAAACTCTCTTCATTCTGCTAGTGGATCATGAGGTCCCCTAGAATGCTCTCATATATCATACCAGGTTATCGATACATCCCGCAGTCTATAAGAAGCAAACTTTACCGACTCAGTATCGGTAGCATCCATTACCTGTAAGGTACGCTGTATCTGATCCAGAAAATTATGCGGGTCCGTGTTCAGGTTCGATCCCGTGAATACCGGAAGGTCTAGGTTGATGAAATCCAGAGCTCTCACGCTAGCAACTCTATCAGAAGGACTGGGAATCTAACGTTGGGCCTGAGCGACCACTAATCGAGTCAATAACTGTACAACACTTCGCATATCAAGATTCTTATCTGGAGTACCAGGTAGAGGAACTGGGGTACTGCAACCCCACTAATCTCCTCTTGAGGTGGTAAAGTCGGGGAATTATACAAAGGAGTCACACTGTGGGTCTCACTCTGGCCCTCGCTAGCGGGTAGCACTCGGCTAGTACCTTCGCCCGCAGCCGTATTCAACGTCCTCATACTCTGAAACTTCTTCCTTGTTATAGGCATTGCTAGAACCATAAACAGGAGGTGGAAGAAGTGGAATGCTTATAACTCAGCTCTACTGCACGATCTAGAACAAGAAAGGAAAGAAACCATCCTAAATGTCTGGTAGCCTCCTGTCTGTAAGTGTGGTGCACAACACACCCGTAAACAAGACTCTACTAGACACGGCTTGTAGACACCCTAGGACAGACCTGCTTTGATATTAAATTTGTCACGACCCAAATCAGAGGGCCATGACGGGCACCCGAATCTCACCCGTCGAGTACCACTAATCATATGGTTAACATCTATCCTTAATTAATCATGGGCCTCAAGGGCCATCACAAAGTACCCTGGTGACACATAGAGATGATGAACTGGAAAGAAGCTACGTAAAATCTTACAACAGAAGGACTCAACACATGCATATATACATACTAAAGCCGATAAGGCCATACCTGACTGTTATACACAAGACACTGTCTACAAGCCTCTAAAGAGTACGCAACATCATAAGGTCGGGACAGGGCCCCACCATACCCAAATGTACATGCAAAAATATCGTACCGAGATTAGACCGACACTCCGAAATAAGGGGAGCGCCCCAATATTTGTTGAGTCAAAAACCTACTAATGCGGATCGTCGCTTTGCCTACGTGAACTTGCGAGCATGAAACGCAGCGTCCCCTGATAAAAGGGATGTCAGTATGACTATTGTACCGAGTATGTCAGGCATGAAAAATAGCATAACAGAGACAAAAAAGTGAACTGAGACAAGAAATAGCCAACCAGTAGTGAATGCCTATGAGGTCCATAATATGCATAAGTACCATGTATGTGTAAAATGTCTCTGAGGGTTATAATATACCTACATGCCATGCACAATGCGGTCATGCATATACATCTGCGTATACAATGCCATCAAGCCTCTGTGGGCATCCCATCATATCATATCGGCCTCTGTGAGCATAATTATTTTCGTGTATATCTGTACCAACTGCAGGTGGTGTGCGTAATAACGCCTTCCCTTTCGCCCTATCTCATACATATATATAATGCATACATATAGTAGAGTATATAACTCATTTGAGGTCAAGGTATGTCCATGAATATAATGCATGAATGATATGATAATAAAACACTAAAAGTTTGTCGGAGTGATGTAATATCGATTTACCTCCGATTAACATTATGAATAGTAACATCTTTTCCATATACCCCAATAAGGATTTAGGAACATATTTAGACATGCTTTGAAAATAGAAATGAATAACATGAACATTTTTAACCACTAAGAGTAGAATAATTTATGGAGCAATATTACGTTTACGTTTCGTAATTTAGAACATGCCAAAAGAAAGAAGGATTTACCTTAACATACCTTATCAACTACTTAACCACACAATGTCAACTCAGCCAATATAGCACTTTGATCTTAGCTATCAAGATCTACTCATTTTCCCACTTTACTTGAACTTGCCAAGAACAACTCTAGCTTCTTACATTCAAATGGAAGAGAAGAAATTCTTGAAAGAAATCATAATTTTCTTCTTAATTAAAGAACAACGTTACTGCACAAGCGTGAAACCAACATTTTCCATGATTTCTTCAGAGGGAAATATTAGTCAAATTAGGAAGTTTGATCTAAATAAAAAAAAAGTACTCCCTTTCTTAAGTGATTTATCCCAAAAATGAAAAAGATATATACATCTATATCCTCTTTATAAATGGAGCGTTGCAGCCCCTCTATTTGTTATTTCTTTTTTTCTACCAACCTACTAAAACGATGCCAAGCAAATTTATTTTTAGTGGACCGTGAGGTCCACCACCCATTACTTGTAATGACTTTAATCATAAAAAATGACACCACTTATGACTAGATATGCATAGTCATTTGTTCTCTTCTCCCATAGTTACACGTGTGGAAGTATTTCCATTTAACATCTATCCACATCTTACAGTTTAATTTATCTCCGCTACAATTCAACATTTAATAAACTACGGATATAATTAATCTCCATCTCAATTCACTTAAATAGTAGTCATTTTTGGCACACCTCATATATTATTACTAGTCATCATTGTCACATCCTTTTTAAATCCTTAAATTATTTCGAAACAACGTCCTTATTTATACTAAGCTCCTTATTTGCATATATCTAGATGCTCAAACCATCGCCAAAGGCACGAGGTGTTACATGTATATATCATATTTTAGATAGAATTATAATTCTTTTATAATTAGGTTAATTAGTTTCTTAGTTAGTATCAAAGTACATATTCTTGTAACCTTATATATATATTATAAATCATTCATCAATAAACATATTCCTTTATGGTCTTAGTAGCCTAAAACTACAAACCCTACTCTAGCCGCTGATACACCTTCTCGGTCGCCACCTCTTTTTCCACGTCGGCACCTAGCCCACGTCGAAACCCTAGCCACCGATCTCTCTCAGCCATCCACCAACCCTCGTTTTTCCGGCCATTCTCCCTCCATCTTCCTCATAAATTTACTCTTCCATGGCTGACAAAACCAAATTTCATCTTGTACTTACCGTAAACAACATTAAAAACTTCATCCATGTGACTCTTGAGATGGAAAAGGGTCAATACTCCTCGTGGACGAAACTTTTTAAGATCCATTGTTGTGTTTACGAAGTTATCGACCACATCATCCCGCCCACGCCGAAGTCCACAGACATACCATCGATTTTGACTTTTGATGATACAAGCTGGTCTCGTTTGGACGCAAACGTCCTCCAATGGATATACGACACGATATCTAATGATCTGTTGTACACCATCATTAAGACCAATGCCACTGCTCGCCAAACGTGGGAACATTTGGAAAGTATTTTCCATGACAACAAAACTCAATGAGCGTTATACCTTGAAAATCAGTTAAATAACGTTCATCAGGACGATTTTCTAAATGTGTTTGCTTATTGTCAAAAACTCAAAATGCTTGTCGACCAACTCTCCAACGTTGGCGCACCAGTCACTAATCAACGATTGGTCATACAACTTATTACAGGTTTGAACGAATCATATGACGGAATTGCCACTATCATTCAATAATGCACGCCGTTACCTCTATTTTATGAGGCCCGTTCGAAGCTCATCCTTGAGGAAACTCGAAAAATCAAGCGCAACACCACTCGGGCCAGCATTGCCGATGCCACTCTCACCACCACCGTCGGGCCCTCCTATTTCGGCAACCAAAACCATCGGTCAGAAGACCAGCAATAGTCCGCTTCCTCCCATAACAACCGTCGAAGTAGGCAGTCCAGCAAGGGCCACGGCAGAAGAAATTCCGGCAACAACGGCGGCGGGAAAGGGCAGTCTCCGTCGGCCAAAAATAGCCAGCAGTGACCGCGATAGTGGTAGCAACCTTCGCCGTGGGCTGCGTGGGCTACACCATCATGGGGCTCCCCTCCTTTCCCTTATCCGACATCCTCGTGGACTCCACCTCAGAATCGATAGGACCAACCTGGCATACTTGGCCCACGTCAACAACAAGCCTACACAGCAAAGCCCCTCACCATTGACTTATGTATCGACTTATGCGCCGACTCTAGATGAAAATTAGTATATAGACACATGTGACACATCTCACATGACGACATCGTAAGGTAATCTCTCGTCTTATTCCAATTTGGGTAATTTAAATCGAAATATTATTGTTGGTAGTGGACAAGGAATTTCCATCTGTGGTTATGGTCATTCATCTCTATCCTCACCACATCTACCACTAATCTTAAAAAATGTCTTCCATGACCCTAAACTCATTAAGAATCTAATTTCCGTGCGACGTTTCACAACTGAAAATTGGGTTTTTCTTGACTTTGATCCTTTTGGTTTTGCTGCAAAGGATTTTACGATAGGGAGACAAATAATGAGATGTGACAGCATCGGAGATCTCTACCCTATTTCGAACGCCGTCAACAATCCAGCCTCAGTTCCATCAGTGTGACGTTTCACAACTGACAATTGGGTTTCCCCTGACCTTGATCCTTTTGGTTTTACTGTAAAGGATTTTACGACAAGGAGATAAATAATGAGATGTGACAGCACCAGAGATCTCTATCCTATTTCAAACGCCGTCAACAATCCAGCCTCAGTTCCATCAACCTTTGCTGCTCTTTCGTCTTCCCTATGACATTCTAGATTAAGACATCCGAAAAACTCTGTTTTACGCCCCCTTAGAAAAAATAATTTTATTAATTGCAATCGTATTTCTAGGACTCCTATGTGTGAATCTTGCATTTTTGGAAAACATGTCAAATTACCATTTTCTGCATCCACAAATTATACTTTAATGCCTTTCGATATCATACATAATAATTTTTGGACATCTCCTATTTTGAGTATGGCTGGCTATCGATATTATGTGTTATTTTTGGATGATTATTGCAACTTTCTATGGACTTTTCAATTGGAAATAAATCCCAAGTCTACCTCATTTTTCTTCATTTAGTGCTTTCGTAAAAACACAATTTGAAAAGAGCATTAAATATTTTCAATGTGACAATGACATTGAATTTGATAATAACCAATTCAAACAGTTTTGCTCCAAAAATGGTCTTACCTTTCAATTTTCCTGCCCTCACACATCCTCATAAAATGGTAAAGTCAAATGGAAAATTCAAACCATAAACAACCTCATTCATGCACTACTTGTTCACGCCTCAATTCCCCCTCAATTAAGGCATTACACACTCTCCATGACCACCTATCTCCTATACATAATCCCAAACAAGTCTCTAGCTCAATAGTCGCCCACCCAAGTTCTGTTTCATAGGAACCCCTCCTACCAACACTTACGTATTTTTTGATATCTTTGTTTCCCTTTCCATCCGACCACTCACAAACTCCAACCCCGGTATTTTCCGTGTGTGTTTTTACCGTGCCAATCATCATGGTTACTCGTCCTATGACTTGTCAAGCCGTAAAATTATTATTTTATGTCATGTCCTATTTTATGAGTCTCAATTCCCCTTTGCCTCTCTACACTCGATACCTCGACATTCCTACATGATGGCCTAAACCCTCTTCTAATTCACCATTTACATAGTCCACCGTCCCAGACCCCGACACTCGCCACTACCTCGTCCAGTCCAAGACTAGCTGCCCACCCGATCTTGCCGACGGTGTCCCGGAACAGCCCGCCTCAGGGTGATTCCGCAGCCACCTTTAGGCAAACCAAGGTTTGGCCAGCCAATACTGTTACCCCTGCCATTCCTCCTCTTCTCGGCAGTCCCGCAGCAAAACCCCTCATATTCTGTGTCTCGAGACACACTATCGGACCATGGAAACCCGTGCCATGCATGAAATTCATAAACCTAAATGGTTTTTCAACCTTTCCGTTTCAATTGTCCCTTCCCCTGTAACCCGAAGGATGCGTCCGACCCTAATTGGAAAGCCACAATGATTGACGAATATAATGCTCTTATTGATAATTAGACGTGGGACCTAGTACCCCATCCACCTGATGCTAATATTATTCGTTCTATGTGGATTTTTAGACATAAAAAGAAATCTGATGGTTCTTTTGAGAGAGGTACAAGACTCGTGTTGTAGGTGATGGCAGGTCTCAACAGGTGGAGTCGACTATAATGAAACGTTCAGCCCGGTCGTAAAGCCCGCAACCATCTGGACCGTCCTCAACATTAATAGATCCAAGTCTTGGCCCATTCATCAGCTTGATGTCAAGAATGCCTTCTTACATGTGGATCTTCATGAAACGGTATATATGAATTAGCCTACGGGTTTCAGGGATCCTATTCACCTGGATTATGTATGTCTATTGCGGAAATCGCTCTATGGACTGAATCAAAAGTGTCTAATAGGAATATTTTATCATGTGTTGAGGTGCTTGATTATAACATATCTAGTTTGAGTGCCTTAATAACATTTACCGACAAATTCAAAGACTATCAATGTATTAAGCCTTAACTCAACTATAACAGTTACTTATCGTTTATTATTTCAATTAGTTCTTACGGTAGATACAATAAAAAATAAAAAATATTTATAAATTTAGTGTATAAATTCTTTAATCTAATATAATAGTTCATAGATTTTAAGAATATGTTTGGGAAATTTTTCTTGTGTATTTATTGAATAGTAACACTCCTATATATACAAGTATACCAAGAACAAAATTAAAAGAATAATAATTACACCTATACAATTTTGTCTAAATTTTATTGGCTACTCCTATAACTAACTTTATTCATTTACAAAGTTTGTTGAAGATGTCATTGTCTCATTTGATTGTGTAGACAATATTGATTTGTGAACTCTCAATGGTTGTGATGAATTTGAAGAAGTTGGATTGCTGATACTTTGGCCTGTGTTAACTCTACTGCCGAATTGTTCTTGATATCATGTGACCCAATACGAATTCTTTGGCCCAAACTATTCTTCTGCTTTGTAGACAAAAGAGCCCCGTGTATTTTCTTATTTTCCTTCGTCTTAAATTCTTTGTTGTTCCTCTTCAATTCTGTTTGCGATGGAGGACAAGATTACAAGAATGATAATGATTGTGTTTATCATCCCCCGATCGGGGGTTACCCGCAATTGGTAATGGCACAACCAGAATAGGAGTAGGGAAGATAAGGTTAAGCGCTGGGTAGCGCAGCGCATCTGTTTTGGGTACAGAGGCGCCTCAAGTTGGAGGGGAAAAAAATGACACCTAACTTGCTAAGACTTTGAAGATGTGCCGGTCCCGATAGAGATTTTGTAAAGGGATGGGCAAGTTGTTCTTTGGAGGACACAAAAGAGAGAGATATCAATCCGGCAAGATAGTGAAATCGAGCTCAACATGCTTCGTCCGTTCATGGAAGACCGAATTTCGAGCTATATGAAGGGCGGCTTGGCTATCCGAGTGAATATGGATGGGAAGCTCCGGTGTGAGTGATAAATAGTGGAGTAATCGGGTAAGACAAGTAATTTCAGTTACCAATCGGTGCATTGACCTATACTCAGACTCCATAGATGAAAGAGAGATAAAGTCTTGCTTCTTGGATTTCCAAGAGATAGGGGAACCTCCAAGACTTACATAAAACCCACTGATAGAGCGTTTGGAGTCTTTGCATGAGGCCCAATCTGCATCGCAGTAGGCTAATAGAGAGAAATAAGGTCTGGAGTTCATGAATAGGCCTGATTTGGAAATTTCTTCAAATATTGAAGAACTCGTAAAGCTGTTGTGAAGTGATCCACACAAGGTCGTTGCATGAATTGACTTAAAGTCAAAACTGCAAAGGAAAGATCAGGCCTTGTGTGGGTCAAGTAATTCGTTTTTCAACCAGATGTCTGTACATAGTTGGATCACAAAGAAGCTGTCCAAAGTCAGTAGTGAGTGGTTTACAAGGATCAACGGGGGAAGAAACAGTTGGAAGATGACATACATCAAATTCTTTTAAGAGATTCAAGGTATATTTCCTTTTTGTAATGATTATCCCTTGTGGCTTTCTTAGAATTTTCATGCCTAGGAAATAATATAGAGAACTAAGATCCTTAATTTTCAATGATGAATGAAGAAATTGTTTGAGGTCTGTGATTTCTGTGACATGATTTTCAGTGATGAGAACATCATCCACATAAACATTCACTATTGATACCAATTTCCCAGTAAACTTAAAAAATAATGAATATTCAATGAAGAAGTGTACCCTTTGTAGTTTAAAACTCCAGCAAGCTTAGAGTACCACTGTCTTGATGCATGTTTAAGTCCATATAGAGACTTCTTCAATTTGCAAACGAAATTAGGTGAAGGTGGAGTTAAACCAGGAGGAAACTTCATGTAGACTTCCTCTTGTAATTCTCCATGTAGGAAAATATTGTTGACATCAAATTGTGATATATTCCAATCATTTTAACAGCAATTGCTATTAAACACCTAATAGTTATCATTTTAACAACTTTGGGAAAAAGTTTCTGTATAATCAATCTCAGCTTCTTAAATGTTTCCTCTAATAACTATACCTTTAATCTTTCAAGGCTCCCATCAAAGTGTTGTTTGACCTTGTAAATCCATTTACAAGGCAAGGCTTTCCTATTGTAAGGCAAGGGCATCACATCCCATGTATCATTTTCCTTTAAAGCTTGTGATTCTGTTTCCATTGCTCCCATGTATCATTTTCCTTTAAAGCTTGTGATTCTGTTTCCATTGCTTCAACCCGACCAGGGTGCTTTGAAGCCTGAGAATAACCATTTGGTTCTGTAATGAAAGATACTGAATTGATGATGTGCTGACTTGATTCAGATAAATCATGAATAGGTAAAACAGAGGGTTTAACATATGTAGAAAAATAAAAATTAGTCACATCAGTGAGGTAGATATTATTGCAGTGATAATCATATAGATAAATTGGTTGTACTCCTTTGTTGTTCCTACTAGACCTTCTAGGTGCATTTCTAGGATCAGGGGCAACTAACTCTGTACCAGGAACAGGTGGTGAAGTACCAGGTGAAGGGAGATTAGAAGGTAGTATTGTAGTGAAAGGACTGGAAGGATTGGAAGACGTAGGATTAGGTGAAGGTGAAGGACAAGACTCAGGGTTGATGTGTGGTCTGTAGTAGTGTGAATAAGATCCTCAGGTGGAGTTTGAGTATGTGAGTGATCATGAGAATGAGATGATGCTGGAAAAATAGGAATGTGAGTAGGATTGGGATATGAGGAGAAAGGAAATGTGTGTTCATAAAACTTCACATCCCTAGAAACAAAAATCTTCCTGGTTGCTAATTCCATCAGCTTATATCCCTTTTAATCATTTGGATATCCAAGAAAAACACAGCTTTTTGCTCTTGGGTCAAATTTGTTTCTCTGTTGTTTCAGAGTGCAGGCAAATGCCAAACATCCAAAACACCTTAGTCTGTCATATGATGGGGCTTTGCCAAATAACATTTCATATGGGTTTTTGTAATGTAGCACTTTTGTGGGTAGTCTATTTAGGTGGTAAGTGGCTGTAACTATGCATTCTCTCCAATACTCAATAGGTAGACTAAATTGAAACAACAGTGCCCTTCCAATTTTCAAGAAGTGCCTATGTTTCTTCTCCACAACACCATTTTGTTGTGGAGTGGTCACACAAGAGGTTTGGTACACAAATTCTTGAGATTTGAAAAATTCAGACCCTACAATGCTTTTGCCTAATTTCATGGCGTTGTCAGATCTGATAACTTTCACCTTTGTGTTGAATTGATTTTCAACCATTTGTAAAACAATTTGCAATACTGAGAATGTATTTCCCTTTGTACTTAATTGAAAAGTCCAAGTGGTCCTACTATAATCATCAACTATAGTCAAGAAATTATTTTAATTATTATATGTGGGCACCTTGTATGGACCCCAAGTGTCCACATAAATAAGGTGAAAATAATTTTGCTAGAAATTTGATTTATAGGAAAAGATAGCCAAGATTGCCAAGCCAATAGACAGATTTCACAAAAACAATCACTATTAGATGGAGAATGAATGAAATTAATACTTTTCATTGATGAAAAAGGCAAGTGTCCCAACCTAATATGCCATAACTTGGCATTAGAGGTAACATTGCTATAAACAAACGGTCTTTCATCTGCTAGAATAGAAACTAAAGTAGTACTACTTTCACTCTCTGAAGACAAATGATAGTTACATTTTTGGAAAACTAAATTAGATTTTGCTTTACTATGCTGAAGAAGATATAATCCACCACTTGATTCACCAAAATTTTGTGGGCTCTTCATTAAAGGGCCCTGCAACAAGCATTGAATGGATGTGAATAAGAAAGTGCATGAAAACTGAATGCAAAATCTGTTGACTGATTACAAATTGTACCTGAACTTAGGAACATATAGGACATTTTTCAGGATTAGATTAGGAAAAATAGAAATCTGACCTATATGAGTGACAGTAATTTTGTGAGAATTGGGAAGATTAATGTGTAGAGGTTTATCAAGAAGTGACGTAGAGATAAATACATTAGAGTTAAAGCACATCCTCTCAGAAGTACCTGAATCTATTATCCAAGTACTAGAATTAAGAACTGAAAAATAAGAAGTCAAGTATTTGTTTATTGTACCAGCCACTACATTTAAATTTATCTCAGAACCTGATTCTGATGCAATGCTTCCTTCTCCTATTTTCGCTTGCTTAATCATCTGTGCCACTTGTGACATCTGCTCCTTGCTTCATAAAGTCCATGTTGTTCACCACTGCATTGTTCATTGTTGCATACTCAGTTTTTTTTATGTGATCACCCCATTTCCTTTGACTTGAGTTTGTGCATTCTTTGTGAATGGAAAATCATCGGGAAATCCTATCAGCCTGTAGCAGTCATCTGCTATATGTCCAACCTTTTTGCAATAGGCTCAACTCACATTAGGATTGTATTTGCTCATCTTCCCTTTGAAGTTGCTTCCTGTGTATTTTTTCCCTGTATTTCCTCCTTTTTGATAATTCTCTTGATAGTTTGCATTTTGTCTTTGATACTGAGTTGTGTTCCTTTGTGGTTGTTTCCCCTAGAAATTCATTTGTGACTGATTTTCTATCATGAAAGCTGAAGAATCAGCTGGTGAAAAGGGGTTGATATAAACTTCCCTTTGGTTCTCATCCTGTAAAAGGAGAGAATAAGCATGATTCATAGAAGGTAGAGTATTAAGCATTAAGATATTTCCTCTAGCTTGAGAATAAACATCATTCAGTCCAATGAGGAACTGCATGAGTCTTTCATCATCCAAAGACTCTTGCAGTTTTGCTTTGCCCTCACAGATACACAAACAACTGCATTTTATGTTAGCGTTAAGTGAATCCAATTCATCCCACAATCTTTTCAATTGTGTGAAGTATCCTGCTATGTTTGAAGCTCCTTGTGTTAACCTACTGAGCTATTTCTGCATATGATAAAGCTTTGCACCATTGGATTGCCCAAATCTATGCTCAAGACTAGTCCAAAGTTCCTTAGCAGACATGGAATATATAACACTGTATGCAATCTCTCTGGACAAAGAGTTCAAGAGCCAAGAAGTCACCATATCATTGCATTTTGTCATGACCCAAACCACCTAGTCGTGCGGGCACCTATCATTTCCCTCCTCTATAGGTGAACCCCTCCCTTAATCAATTAGTCAACAACAATAAAGTAAATAGAATGAAATAAGTGGAAGTCTAAATCATAAATACCATAAGTGTGGATTACAACAACTATCCAAGGAATATGGTCTGTATAGTACAAGAGCTTCTGAGTATACAATTGAAGTAAAAATTACAAAGACAACCTGGATACAACTCATGTTTAGAATGAAAATTAAATAGAAAGGTCTAGATGAACTCCATGAGATCCTTGAAGGCTAATCAAACCTTGCTCATGTATCTGCAACAACTCTACATCCAAAAAAGGTGTAGCAAGAGTAGTATCAGTACAAACACTATGTATTGGTAGATATCATAGGCCGACAACAATTAGCTAACATATGCATAAGTAATAAGCTAAAAAATAAACATGCTCGCAATCAAGTACAAGTAATCACAGTCCAAGAATAACCACTCAAGTACAGAAAAATCAATAGCTGAATCATAGCCTATGTTGAAGCACCTAAACCCAAGTCTGTCAAGTTGTCCACAATTTCTCAGAATAATCACAAACACAAGTACAATCAGCAAATCTGATCCATAGATGTAAAATGAAATAATGAGAATGAATGCATATGCAATGCACTGGCTAAACATAATCTCCGTACATATGCTCCGGGCAGAATATATCATCGTCCCAGCAGTCATGACCCATGGAGGACTAATGAAGTCCATGTATCAGCCACTCTGTATCACAAAGCATAGAGATGTCTCTTCCACTGAACACCTTACATACATGTTATGGACAAAATGTCTCGTCGTCTCATAGTCATGACCCATGGGGGACCGTGAAATCCATGTACTAGTCGCTCCGTATCACACAGCCTAGAGACGACTCTTCCACTAAACACCCTGCTAGCCATTACATGTCACACAACATAGAATGGCTATGCAATGAATATATCATAAGAATCAATGTTATTTCTTTCTCACTTATCACCATCATGTCAAGCACATATAATATCGAAGTATCCCGAAATCACCATCACGCCAATCATATGTAATGTCAGTATGTCATGAAAATGAAGATGAATGCATGTATGAGTGTCAAATTCAACACTAAATCATTTGATGAATAATATGACAACATCCGTAAATCCACTATCACTATGAACTCATTCTCATAACTGTACATTGCCACATCCGGAACATTTTCCCTTTGGACTACATAGGTAACAACAATTATATATGCAAGAGGGGTCATACAAAATAAGCACTTAGCTAACACTATACTCGGAAGCCTCATATGTTTCACTTTTCACTTTTATCCTTATCAATGTCAAATCACATCTCATAACCAGGTGTTATGTAGAATGTGTATGAATGATATGCATGTATCAATCTCAAGTGTAAATCAAAAGCAAATTCCAATCGGGCCATATATGGACACATAACACAATATCAATATCAAGTCAAGTCTATTTCTCTATCCATGATAATACCAAGATGAAAAACAGACAAATATATCACAAGTATGGTATGACAACTACGTACAAGTCTAGCAATTACAAAGAGACAACAAGTCACAAATAGTCAACAATATCCAACCTAAGTAATCCATCCCAACTCCATACCCGAAGGCTTACATGCATTCTCCAATAGAATCTAACTACACATACGCTTCACTAACCGAAGTCTAACCAGAAGGTAATTCATAACCTACCTGAAAAGCCGAGCGGGAGTCATACAATCACACTTGCGACTTGCTCTTCTGCGGATCATGATCATTTTCGAAGTCTAGTATTATCAAAGTCTAAGTTAGAATAAGGAATTCACAACACTCATATCATTACACTAGTCCTTTGGTTCCAATCGATTAATAATGAAGAGGGAAATGGGACATTAGGGGTAAAACAGTCATTTTAAAGGTGAACTATGGAATTTAACATTCTAAGAGTTCAATACTATCCAATAGTTACTAAATCAACTCAATATTAGACTAATTTTACCTTGTAAATAAAAAACCCCAATTTGGATATGAACCCTAGTTGTCAATATTCAAATCTAACAACATTAATGGAAGATTTAGGCTTAGCAAGTACCAAATAATTGTTCACCATGTTTAGATTAACAAAACCCACTAATCAATTCACACATTTAAGCTTAACAATTTCATAAGATTTTAGGTCATTTCCATGATTCAATCAACTTAAGGAAACTAAATAAAGATAATGCAGAGTTAAGAAGGATTACCACAAGAAGAAATTACCTAAAGTTGCTTGGAATCGCCCTAGGAGTTCTTTGGAAGAGTACTTTTCGAAATGAGGGTGTGTAGGGTTTTAATGACACTTAAAATGAATCTGGAAATCCCATCGTCTGTTGTAGTGGCCAGAGGCCCGCTGCAGCGGACCCTTTCCGCTAGGGCTCATTGAGGCCCGCCCTAGCGAGTACACCAGAAATTAGAATTTTCCACTTATGCAAATTCAACTCGAAATCCGACAATCACTCAAGACCTCCTGAACACAAATCAGATATGTACACCTATATCAAAATACGCTACAAACTCCTCGCGGTCTCAAAATTTTCATCGGATGTCTATTTCTACAAGTCAACCCTCTACGGGCTAAACTAGTTTTTAAACCAATAGCCAAAAATGTTTTCGAGGGCCTCGGGAGCCGAACTAACTATCCCACCAAGTCATAAACGACCCTCTGGACCTCACAAAATCGATGGAATTTTGAAAAAGGCCTGTTCACACAAAAGTCAACCTTCGGTTAATGCTTTCATATTTTAAGGTTCTAATTTCACAACTTCTACTAGAATTTTTTGAAAGTTCTGGGAATCGAGTTTACGGGGGTAAAATGGCTAAAATATACGTAACGATGGAACATGTCATTACACATTTACTCTAAGTTTAGAAGTCCTTGGATGCAGAATCTGGTGCTACATAAGCTCCTGAGACAAAACCTACTTTGTTTTTGGCTGACAAAGCAATTAGGATGGTTCTTTTCCATCCTTGATATCCCTTGCCATCAAAGCAGCAGTTAATCAGTGTCATTCCTGGTGAGTCAGAGGAATGCAAGAAATAGGCATGATTTGAATCAATGATGGATCCCAAAACTCTCAATTCCTGATGGAACAATGTTTTGGATTCCTATAGATTGTAGTTCTCCTTCATTTAACATGATTACTTAGAAGAAGAGAAAAAAGGGTTGATATGAAGAATTTGTGAAGAAAGAAGACTGAATATTGAAAGAAGCTTGATGAAGAAGAAAAGAAAAGAAATATTGGTCGAATCCCAGTCACAATGCTCTGATACTATCATAGATTTTATGATGTTTGGAAAAAAATTCTTATGTATTCATTGAATAGTAACACCCCTATATATACAAGTATATCAAGAACAAAATTAAAAGAATAATAGTTACACCTATACAATTTTGTCTAAATCTTATTGGCTACTCCTATGACTAATTTTATTCCTTTACAAAGTTTGTTGAAGATGTCATTGTCTTATTTGATCGTGTGGACAATATTGATTTGTGAACTCTCAATGGTTGTGATGAATTTGAAGAAGCTGGGTTGCTGATACTTTGGGCCTGTGTTAACTCTACTGCCGAATTGTTCTTGATATCATGTGACGCAACACGAATTCTTTGGCCCAAACTATTCTTCTGCTTTGTAGACAAAAGAGCCCAGTCCATTTTCTTATTTTCCTTTGTCTTAAATTCTTTGTTGTTCTTCTTCAATTCTGTTTGCAGCAGCTGCGGCCCACCAAAACATGTGGCTACAACAACGGCCCATCAATCGATGGGCCACAACCATCATGCCCAATTTCTGGCAGCCAAGAAGTCTGCTCCAGACCAGCCGATGGGCCACAACCATCATGCCCAATTTCCAGCGGCCAAGCAGCTCACTCCAGGCCCTACCCCAACCGATTTGGGCTAGGCTTTTAGCCCATTAACTCTCCAACAACCCGATAATGCATGGTATATGGATACATGCGCCATATCTTACCTCACCAACAATTCTGATAATCTTCCTCAACTGTGCAATTTAAATAATCCTCCATTTATTATGGTCAGAAATGGTCATCGCATTCTAATACAAGGGTTTGGCTACACACTAACCCTACCATCGCTTCCCCAATTCTCCCTTAAAATATCCTATTTGCCCCTAATATCATCAAGAACCTAATCTCCGTTAGAAAATATACCACCAATAATTTCATATCCATCAATTTTGACCCATTTGGTTTTTCTATAACGGACCTACATACGGGGAAACTTCTTACCAGATGCTACAGCGAGGGGAACCTCTATCTCTTCCTATCGACGTCCACTGCCCATGTCACTCCTCCCACTGCTTTAGCTACAATATCTCCATCAACGTGGCATAATAGAGTTGATCATCCGAGTGCTCATGCTTTTGATTTCCTTAGAAATTGAAATTTAATACAATGTAATAAAGGAACACTTTCCCATAGTTGCTCCTCTTGTCATCTAGAAAACATGTTAGACTTTCATTCACGCCTTCTCTAAGTAGTACTTTCTCTCCATTTGATATTATTCATGCGGATTTATGGACTTCTCCTATAACTAGCAACCTAGGCCATAAATATTATTTGGTGTTCTTGGATAATTTCTCTCACTTCCTTTGGGTCTATCCGCTTAAACTCAAATCTCAAGTGTTCTCTAAATTCTTTGAATTTCGTACAATAGTTAAAACGCAATTTGAAAGATACATCAAAATGTTTCAATGTGATAATGGTTGTGCATTCAATAATTCCCTTTTTCATAATTTTTGTGTGGCTAATGACATGATATTTTGTTTCTCGTGCCCCCATACCTTCCTTCAAAATGGTAAAGCTGAAAGAATTCTCTGAACCATTAATAATATGATTCGTACCCTTCTTTTCCATACGTCTCCCCCTACCTTTTGGGTATATGCACTGAAAATGGTAGAACACATTCTTAACATCTTACTTACCCGTGCGATTCAAAATAGGACACCTACCAGAATTCTCTACCATTGGATCCTACCTACGATTACCTTAGAATTTTTTATTGTCTTTGTTACCCAAATTTGACATCCGCCCCCCTACAAATTAGCAGCTCGATCCACTCCTCGCGCCTTTCTAGGTTTCCCGACGAACCATAGGGGGTACTTATGCTATGAGCTATCCACCGACAAAATCATAATCTCATGCTACATCACTTTTGTTGAGTACATTTTCCCGTTTGACAACATTCAAAAATTTAGAGTCACTGATTACAGATTCCTTAATGATTCAGACACCTCACCTCTAGTCCAAAATGCACTACACAACACACTGCCTGCCGCCCCCTATCACGCTGCCACCCCTATTGTCCACCATGCTCTCCGCCATCATACCAGACCTACTATTTCGGCAGCCACACCCACTGCTACTGCAACATTCGTCACGACCACCTTTGCCCGATCAACCCCAGTCGTGCCACTGTCTAGACCATCCCGATGATGAATACCCCACCACCGTCATTCTAGTCCGAACTAGTTCTCCCTACCCCACTGCCACCAGTGTCACACCATTCCTAACAACAAGTCACTAACTAGTCACCGTCACCCTTTTCCCACCGGACACCGAACCCCCATTAGCCCAGTCAGCCACCAATCACCCGATTGCTATCACCAAACACTTACCCCATTGTCGACCTCCCAACCCCGTTAAACACTGCCACCAAATCGACCCAACTACACAAACTAACAGAACCCACCCACCACCTGACCCTGTCGATCCTTGCCACCCAATCGACCCCACTACCCAACCAGACAGTTCCCACCCACCAGTCACCAGAACCATCCACAATCCCGTCACCTCTCATCGGCCAACCTGCCTCGTCAATCACTGCCCTACTGTCGACCCATCACACTGCACAACCAGCCCATTTACCTACCCATAAAATGGAAACCCGTGCCCAACACAGGATTTTCAAACCCAAAGTCCACTTTAACCTGTCCACCCAAACCATATCCCCAATTCCCAAAAACCCAAAATTAGCCAAACTTGACTCGAATTGGAATGTGGCCATGCGTGAGGAATTTAATGCTTTAATAAAACAGGACACTTGGGATTTCGTTCCTAGATCAGATGTGGTAAATGTGATCCGATGCATATGGCTATTTCATCACAAATTCAGAGACAATGGTGAACTTTAGCGATATAAGGCGAGACTAGTGGCTAATGGCACTAATCAGCAGGAGGGTATTGATTGTGGTGAGACATTTAGTCCGGTGGTTAAACCGGCTACTATTCGCACGATTCTGAGCATTGCTATGTGTAAGCATTGGCCAATTCATCAGCTAGATGCGAAGAATGCATTCTTACATGAAGACTTGAAAGAAATTGTTTACATGCAGCAGCCGCCAGACTTTGTTCATCCGGACGCCCCTCATTATGTCTGTCGTCTTCATAAGTCACTATATGGTTTGAAACAGGCCCCCAGCGCATGGTATGAATGGTTTGCTAATTATATTATGCAGATTGGATTTGTATGCATCAAGTGTGATCCTTTTTTTTCCCATCGAGGTAGTAATATTGTATACTTGTTATTATATATGAATGATATTGTTCTCACTGTCTCCTCTGATGTGTTGAAAAATGATATCATTGCTATGCTGAAATTCGAATTTGCCATGACTGACTTAGAGAAGTTGAGCTATTTATTGGGGATATGGATGACTAGATCTGCAGATAATATGTTCATGTATCAGTGAGAGTATGCAGAAGAAATTGTGTACATGGCTAAAATGGCAAACTGCAAGATCATGCCTACTCCGGTTGATTCAAAATCGAAGCTCAGTGTTGTTGACGGTGATCCAGTGTCCGATCCCACTCTTTATAGGGGCATTGCATGTGCACTTCAGCATCTTACTTTCACCAGGCCTGATATTTCTTATGCTGTTCAGCAGATGTGTTTATTTATGCATGCCCACATAGAGCCTCATTTAACAACTCTTAAACGTATCATCCAATACATTAAGGGCACACTTGATTATGGATTGCATCTCTACCCCTCTGCACCGACCAGGTTGTTATCATATACGGACGCCGATTGAGCAGGATGTTCGGATACACGACGTTCCACCTCCGGCTACTGTGTGTTTTTAGGAGATAATATCATTTCGTGGTCTTCCACGAGGCAAGCCACCCAATCCCGATCGAGTACAGAAGCATAGTATAGAGGCGTTGCGAATGTTGTTGCTGAGATCTGCTGGCTCCGAAATTTTTTTTTGGAGCTTCAGTGTCCATGGTGTAAGGCGTCTATGGTGTATTGTGATAACATATCCGTAATATACTTATCTCATAATTCGGTTCAGCATCAATGAACCAAACACATTGAGATGGATGTACACTTTGTTCGTGAGAAGATTGCTATAGGTCATGTTAAGGTGTTACACATGCCTTCTTCGTATCAGTATGTGGATATCTTCACCAAAGGACTTCCTAAACAGCTATTCCTCGACTTTAGATCTAGTCTTAGCGTCCGGCCTCCTCCTGCTTCGACTGAGGGGGTGTATTAGTGAATATCAGAATATATTCATCATATATTTTGTAATTATTAGTTGTGTATAATTATGGTAAAATTATGATCCTTATTATATTAGAATTCAATATTGTACACACTATATATATTTGTATTAATGAAAAAGATTCCGGAAATTAATACAATTCAACATTACTTACAATTTCTAGTAAGTGTAACATAAAGAAATAACTGAAGTCAGACGTTTAATTGAGTGAAGTGAACTGGAAACGAACCCCATAAAACTAAATTCAAGAACAAAAAATAATGACTACTCACTAAATAAATAAACACATTCACCATGATTTCAGTTTCGACAAAACAAATTGATAAATTCAATGTATTGTCTAAAGCAATAAGAAAATTAAGTATTAAACTTAAGTGTTCCGACTCTATTAAAAAGAACACTAATATATTTTGTTTTGCATCTTTGTTTGCAAATAATAGACTTTGTTTTATCTCAAATAATACTGTTTTTTAAAGATAAAAATATTATAATACAGTTCAATTCAATAAGAGAATTGATAAAAATATATGAAGTGTAAAAGAAGAAGACAAACCTCAACCTTTTTGCTTTGTAAAAATAAAATAAAATAAAATAATAGCAGATTATGTTGAGTACTTGAGTTTGTGCTTTCTTGGAATAAATACGTAATGAGTTCCCTCAAACAATCGCCATAGCTCTTTTTTTTTTTTAAAAAAAAATATATATATATATATATATATATATATAATCAGAACTTACAAAAGCTACGTGTTACTATTATTTAAGATTATATTAATAAATATAATCACTGGAACAAAATGTAATGGAGTAGAGCCGCTCCCCATTAATTTAAACGATCGTGCTGACTACTGACCACAACTAATAATATGCTTACGATCAAATAAGTTAAACATAGATTATCATGGGGGAATGAAATATACTTTGATTGCCTGTCCAATTTATTCTTGTCCCTTACCTTATTGTGCACGTCTTTTTTTATTATTTTAATACCACCACTATGTTTATTCTATGAACACTTAATTGGTTAAATAAATTTTATGATTAATTTTTTTTATCTTTGTGACTTTGTGTGTGATTTTTATCCCATCTGAATTGTGTTTAGTTTAATTCTATAAAGTGGTATGATTTCAAGAACAGGTTTGGACTGGTATATATTTACGTGGTAAAAGAATAATAATAATCTATCAAATATAATTTCATAAATAGGATCTAAAAAGAGGGGTGTATGCTCAGTCTTACTCCTATACCTTGTGGAGTTAGAGAGGTTGTATCTTGAAAGACCTTCAAATCAAATAAAGCATATCAAAAATTAAGTATGTAAAGCAAATACAACAGTGAAGAAGTAACACCGAAAGTGGAGAAGAGAACAATAGCAACAACAAATAATACGATAATCGAAGTCAAGTAAATAACTAGCTAGTAAAACTAAAATCGAAGAATAAGATAGTATAAGAGCAATAATAACAATATTAATAAGAAAACTAGACAACACTCGACTACCTACTTAATTTTCTACCCTAATCATCAACCTTCATATCTAGAAAGTAGGATGCTCAACTGAATTGTTATCTTTTTCCTTT
Organism: Anisodus acutangulus; assembly: GCA_029783415.1. NCBI lineage: Eukaryota > Viridiplantae > Streptophyta > Magnoliopsida > Solanales > Solanaceae > Anisodus > Anisodus acutangulus. The sequence continues at coordinate 29,248,837 of CM056491.1, forward strand.
TTAAACGTGTTAAAATTTCAAGAGTTGAATGGCCAATCCTCGATAGGCGTTTGGACAATATAGTTTGCAACTAAGTATCTAAAGTTGACATTGAAAACAAATCTTTGCCACGGAATTTTATGACACCAAATTCATATGAACTTAATATTATGTATAAATATTTATTAAAATTGTAAAAATAATACGTTAAATTCATAATTTTAATAAATATAATAAGTTCGATATTAAAAACCATTGAACTTATAAAGTTTAAATTCTGAATTTTGTCTTTATATGCACTGTGATCCGGTCTAGTTTTTTTTTTGGGCACAATGTTTTTAATTAATAAATTCATTTAGCGTTTAAAGAAAAAATTAACCAAAAAAATGTGGACAATAATAACAGTAGCATTGTATTTCTTCTTCTTATTTGTTTATTACCAAAAAAATGGCAAGTAATTTAAGCGGGTTTATAAGAAATCAGTCACACTTATGTGATTGAAAATAATTTAAGCGGGTTTTTTTTTCATTTGGTTCAATTTTTAAACTCTAAAATTTAAACAGTGGCGCCATATAATTTTAAGCAATTTTTTTCACAAAATTCAGATTTTAAACTTTTTGAACAATCTGGCGCCATGTAATTTTAAGGTTTATGCGTGGGGGATATGAAAAGTTTTAAAGGATTTACTCTTAGACACAAAATTAGGTGCGCAACTCTTAGGCTTACATGGAGTATTACGGACTGTTTTTAATTAATGTCAAACTTTATTAAACATTGATTCAATAAATGTTCACTTTTTTTAATAAAATTAAATCAAGGGGAATTTGGACAATATAAATAATGTTCTGCATAAAATTATAAAGAACAGATGTTCGAAAATTGTTTCCACAAAACAAAGTACAAAACTTTAAAATTGACCAAACTAAAAATTTGCTCACCAGGCACGTTTGATGCGATTAAATTATGATTTATCATGTTTCTTTTTCTTCTGACATATCTTTTTATCCCTAAAAAACTATCCTAAAAGAATTGGTTTCTTCTTAATACTAGTCGTTAAATCGTACAAACATAATATTAGTATAGTATTTGATGTACTGGTTGCACATGAGGTGATTCTAAATGTTGTGGCGCCCCTCCATCGCGACGTGTGGGCTTTCTTACCTCTTGCCTAATAATGATGATTCTTTTTTTTCCATAGGAATATAATGAGATGGGATCTGAAATTTCCTTACCCAATTCAACAACTCATATTTATGTTGATGTTGAAAATCAAAGTATATCACCTAATAAAAATCTGTATTATAGATATGCAATATTGTGGATTGCAAATATTTACTTATTTTTTTAAGTGACGTGATTGAATGTTTTCTGGAAGAATATTTATTTGCACTCAATATATATTTTTAACTAGCGCATTTATTCGTGTTTCACGCGGATTAAATTTATAAAATATGATTTTAAGAATATATGAATATAATAAATACTTTAATTTAAGATTGTTTTTAGACATCAAAACAGGTTATTTCAAAGTTCAACCTATTTTATTATTAAGTTTTATAATTTTTCATCATTTGAAACTAGATTTTTTCTTAAAAAAGGAATGTAAAGAAACTAATGGATTCTAAAAATTAATCCTTTTATCTGCATATATTTGACAAATTGTTTACATGATTTTTCTATTGTACATACGATATATACATAAGTATCCAACATATCTTTTCCTTTCATTAGGGAGTTTAAATTTAGTGTATCCAACATATCTTGTTTTAGTTGTATAACTGAGATGAGCTTAAACAGAAAGACATGGAATCGATCTCTTAGCTTCGTTTAATAATAGTATTTAATCTTTTGGCTAGTTTTGGGTCATTGACGCATTTGAGCGAGGCCAAACGGTTTTAGAAGGTTGAAGCTCTCTTGAAACGAGTTATGATAAGATTATGATCTCAATGGGAGAACTTTCTCAACTTGTGTGATTAAGTGCTATTTGATAATGTGGGGAATAACGTATACATGTTGTGACAGACTTGAAATGCTAGATTTATCCGTGTATTTCATATCTGTATTTTAATGTACTGAGCATGATATCTATGTATTTTGATAAATTTAGACTTATTAAATGCTAGAAAAGCATGATATATCTCTGTATTTGTCGAAATCTCACTTTTGAACAACGATATGCCTTATACTGTGTTGTCTCATTGTTTGCTCCTTATCTCTGATATGTTATTGTTCTAGAGCTGAGATACGAGTATTTGGGACTTGTGAGTCCGATGTTGAGATGCTATGGGACCGTGTTAGTACGGGTATTGGGATGATGTATAGACCATATAAGTTCGAGGTTCATACCGATCGATGTGGGGCTATTGAGTTAGATTGATCGAGAAAGTGATAATTGAGGTCATATTAGCGTGTGAGATCATATAATTAAATGATCATGTGTGCGTGTGGATTTGGATCCATCCATCATGAGCCATTGACGATACACCCCATGAAATATGTTATTGGTTGTGAAAGAAAAGTTGAAAAGTGAAATCATGTGATAAAAATTTAAACTCTGCTTTTATTGATTATCTCATTACTTTCTCTTTCTGAAAATGAACTTGTCTATTTGATCGGCTTGAATTGTGATAAATGCTTAAATTGCTGATTATTATGTTCATATACTTGCTTTCATTGTATTTATTTGCTTCTTATCTCCATATTAATTGTACATGGTATGGTAAGACCCGAATTTTAAGTAAATCTAACCACTGCTAGGTCGGGAGCGGTCAATGAGACTTATTGGGTACACATTAAATCTACTCCTATGCAGGTTTGGATCCTTGTTCCAGCATGGTGTGTAAGTGAGTTCCAATGTAGTGAATCCAACTTTGTGGTGAGTCACCTGCTTTTCATTCGCAATGGCCAGATAGTCTCCTTTATTATGTTATGTCTTTTCCTTATTCAAACTGTCTATCAGTTTACAGTTGTATTTTAATTCCTAGCTTACTCATGACAATGCAACACCTGATTTTGAAGGTTGTTTTAGTATTATTGTTGGATTTGGGGTTATTAACTTCCGTGTTGTAACATATTTATTATCTTTTTATGTTATATCATTATGTTAGACTTCATACTTGTTTCCACACTTTTAGTTCTTAGTTAATATTTTGCTTCTGCGTGCTTGGTTAGTTGTGTTATGCTTGGTTCACTTGACTTAGGGTTAGTCGATTGTCATCACAGCTATGGGTGATTTTGGTATGATAATGTGATATCAGAGCACTAGGTTCATAGATCATGCAAAGTCATGAATAGTGTCTAGTAGAGTCTTGTGGATCAGTACGGAGATGTCTATACTTATCTTCCAAAGGCTACAATGATGTTTAGCTCCTTCTTTATATTCCTATCATGCATACTTGTTTCAGATTGAAGATTTAACTTTTTTTTTTGTATTTTCAAATAGATGGTGAGGACATGCTCATTTGCTTAAGAAGCATGGGGAGTCGTACCAGATGTTGCTCCTACTATTGGAGGTCAAAGTAAATTGAGCGGATGAGCCAATACTTGTATTAGAGCTCGCACAGTGACTCAACCGAAAGTCAGGTCCTTACTGCTGCTTAGGGATGAGCTAAGGTTGTATTAGTTGATCCATATGCTATTCCAAAGTTTCCTCTGTTAGAAATTAGCCTTTGGCGGGAGTTGCGACCGACCAACTTTAACGACTTAAACACTAGTGTTACGCATGTTGGAGAATCTGGTTCTTCACACGTGCATGATCTACTAAGTACGTAGATAACCGTTGGGCCAAGAATCGTCAAATTTCATTGAGAAATGAAAGACATATTAGTCCATGAAGTGAGGTGTTTGAAGCATGGAAAAGTGTGGTTGGGATCAATTCTCCCTCAACGGTAGGGAAGAAAGAATTGTTGTGTTTATAAGACTCAAAATTGGTTTAGGGTTTGGGACCCCAAGGGGTATCCCATGTGTTTAAAGGAGGGAGGACCTAGATGTGCTTCGATTCGAGGAAAGCCCACACGCGCACCGCCGCCGCCCGCCGCCCGCCCGTCCCGTCCGGTTCTGGTTCCGGGTTCTCGAGTTCTTCGGGTTCACGGGCTGTGGGCTGTGCTTCTTCTGATATTATCTTTGCCAGATGTACAGTTTGATCCCAGAAGTTTTATATGTACAGTTTGGTCCCTGAAATTTCCAGAAAGTCAGAATTGGGCAGAGAAGATCAGAAATGCCACAACACTCAATTCAGCCATTTATTTTGGCTGAATTACTCCTCCTATAATGGCCAAATCCGTTGCTCTTTTCACCATTTATTTTGGTGGTATTACTACCTCCATAATGGTCATTACTTGGCCAGTAATGACACTTATGGAGGCAGTTCAATAGCCCCTCCCTCACCTATATAAACAACCCTTTTCACCATTGTTGAGCACACTTTACACTCACACAACACACAAAACAGACAGAAAAACAGAAACGTTTTCAGTTCTTCCTACAAGCTTCCAAGTATCATTTCATTACTCAAAATTCTTCACGGAAGCATTTGAGTTTTCTTTGCTCAAGTGTTCATTTGCTGTTTTATGTTGGGAGACAATTGTCTAGGACGTATAAATGATACATACGGGGCAATATTGTCTTAAAGACAGAGTGCAACACTCGACTCAGCATACACAAAACAATTTTCCAGTTTCTTGTTTAACTTCTTTGTAATTTCAGTTTTCTTGTTGAATTGTAATTTCAATTCTTACATTAGCAGTTACTTGTAATTTCCATTTCCTGCATCCTTTGTAACCAACATCCTCTCACTTAGGCTTCAGAGGGTTTCATTGCTACTTTGTTGCATGATGCTTTGTTCGTATATTAGGACTACTATATTAGAGACGTTTGTTGAGACAACACCTACAACTGTATCTGGTTCTCAATCTCAGAGTAGAACAGGAACACAGACCCAGTTGCTCATACTCTGGTGCAGTAGGAGGCATCTTTGTTCTAGACTCTTAGAGTTTATCCTGTTGTGACATACACTACCGCCTGCTATTGTGCCACCACCAATGGGAGCTATACCATCGGTTATTCTGGCTCCTATGGCTGAGGATGGGCATGATACCATGTTCAGGTTCCAGAATTTGCATCCTTTTTCTTTTGGTTGCAAGGGGACGGTGACGGATATTCAGGACTTCTTATATCATAATTATGAGATTTTATCTTCTACGTGACTCTTGGAGAGCCAAGGCGTCGAGTTCAATACTTTATAATTTATTAGGAAGGAAACTTTATGGTGGAGGTTGTACAAGAGGCGGGGATCAGCTGACCTACCTCTTCTCACTTAGGCTCAGTTTGAGCAAATCTTCTTGGAGAAGTTCATTTATGCTAGTCTTCGAGACAAGTTGTGTCTCCGGGTAGAGCATCTTCGATGGGTTTTGGGCATTGGTGGTGTCTGATGTTTGCCCCAGCGCCTTTAGTTTTGCTTCCGCGGGTCCGCTTCTGCGGAGGTCTGGCTCGCCAAAGCGAGGTTTGGCCTTGAGTTGATGTTCCGCCTTAGCAGACAAGTTCCTCGCCGGGGTGGGTTCGCCTCTGCGGAGATTCCTTCAGCCCTAGTGTGTTTTGGGATTTTTAAGTGACTCCACCACAGCGGATAAGTTTTCTGCCGAAGCGGATCCGCTCCAGCAGAATTAATTCTGCCAAAGCGGAGGCACTATTCAGAATATAAGATTGATGACCTAGAATCAAGCTTCATTCCCCAAAACAGTCCTCTCGGTAGTAGAGCTTGGGTATTTGATATTATTGAAGAATCAAGGGAATCCATCATATAAGGTAACTTTCCTCCATTGATATCGTAAACTAGTGATGTATTAGACTAGTGGATGATATTTATTTGACTAATTGCATGTCATAATCCCTTTTTAGAAATTGAGGGAAATTTTGGGGTTAGAATTGGGGCTTTTGCAAGTTCATGAATTAAGGATCCATTGGGCTTAGTTATTAAATTAACTTGAGATTATGACTATCTAGCATGCTATGGAATTATTTGAGCAATAAAGTTCGCGTCTCGATAATGTGGGCCCAGGGTTCCTTTGTAGTTTAACTTAGGGAATCTAGTCTTATATATATCGATATGGGTACCATTAGACCTGTAATCTCATCTAGTTAACGTACGTGAACAGAGTGGGCTCGCGAGGAAGCTCAAAGAAAAGGGAATGCTGCTGTGTGATTATTTGGCTCCGACACAGGCAAGTTGAGACTTACCAGACTCTAGTGTATCGTTTATGTGTTGGTATGCTATTAATGAATTAAAGGGGAGTAATGGGAAATTGGAGGTCCCGTATTAGTGAGGTGATGAGCACTAATACGGGCACCAATGAACTTAACTTGGGTAATTAAATAATCAATTGATACATGTGAATGAGTTTATGCTTTTAGCCTTCGGGCCACATACTCAATGCATAAATCCATTAAGGTTGGTATGTTTGCTGATTATTTGGACTCGTAGCCATACTTGATATTATATCTTTGACTAAACTTGTCATGCATTCATCACTCCACATCAAATCTAAATCTTGAAAAGAAATTGATAAATACTAATTGTATTGAATATACTGATTGCATAGTGTACACATATCCATATCATTCATACATATTATATTTGGCATTGAATTGTTGAGATCTTGCTGAGAGAGGCTAGGGAAACCGGTCATTGGATATGATACATGATATGAGAGTAATGATAGAAGATGACACTACAACCACAGAGCTGGAATACGATGGGATCGGATGGGTATATGGACCTCATGAGTCTCCAATGGGTCATGTGATAGCTACTGCAGCATCGTGTGTATACCGGGTACATATGACCATTGCATACATACATACATACATACATATATATCATCCGCATTTCATTCATTCATATTCCTAATATGAATTTGATGTTGTGTGTACCCGGTGTTGATTTATGGTAGACTTTATGATCATATGATTGTTAAGGAGAGTAATACTAGCACCTTGTAGATTATTCTTGATGAAAGACAGAAATCTGAGACGGTATGGTAATGATATAAAGATGGGATCTTTATGACCTTGATTGCTAGAAATACTAATAAAGATGTGATCTTTAAGACTTGGAATGTTAGGAACGACACAGAGATGTGATCTTTACGTGTTCCTTAGTATAAGAACTAAAATTTACGTGTTCCTTAGTAAAAGAAGTAATCTTTACGTGTTCCTTAGTAAAAGAAGTAATAGAAGTAATATTTGAGGACTTAGATGCCGATTTGGCCAAAGTTGGAATTTCATTACTACATCTATTCTAGTTGTGGTAAAATTAGAAACCTTATGGAATTCCCTGAAGAGCAATGGACTTATGACTTGGTATGGTTATAGAATATTTAACTGAAATGGTTGAATTATTTAGAAATTGTATAAATTGAATAACCAACCAAGAAGAGAAGTATTGAGAGTACCAACCCTCGCCATTACTATAGTTAGAGTCGGTGGATGATGCTACTGGGTACACGTGCTTCCCGTACTCACTCTACACTAAATGTACTCTATATGCAGGTACCGAGCAAGATGCCATCAGAGGAGATTGACGTAGAGCTTGGAGATTCATCTTGGGAGTTCAGGGTGATCTATCACGGCACTTGAATTCTTCATCTTGTTATCTTACTTTTCTGTCCTATATTTCAGACAGTGATTTTATTCAAAGTCCAGACTTATATTTCGATTAGTAGCTTTGTACTAATGATAACCAGGTTTTGGGAGATGTTTCTAAGATTTATATTTTAAGTGTCAATACTTTTTCAGCACTTATGTTGCTATTTACTTCTTTCGCATTTACATTTATATGGTTTTTGCCTTGTATGATTAGTGGTTCGCCTTCGGGTTAGGGTAGGTGTCCTCATGGCATAAATGTGATTTTGGGATCATGATAAATTGGTATCAGAGCACTAGGTTCATTGATCTCATGAGTACAAGAGCAGTGTCTAGTATAGTCTTATGGATCGGTACGAAGAGCTTCGTACCAATCTTCGAGAGGCTATAAGACATTAAGGAAACTTCCATTCTTTCATTCCTTATCGTGTATATGTGATTTGGTCTAAGGCCTAAACTTCTTTGTTTCAATATCTCACCAACGACGAGGACATGATCTCGGATTTTCCCACGAGCGGCTGGATGTGACATCACGTGGTATAGTGCGAGATATGTCACCGTGATAAGGACATAAGATTAAATTCAGATTGGAGTTATGATTTGAAGACTCGGTTGAGCAGGGTTGTGATTCAGACTTTTTGGTTCAAATATAACCCTAGGAAATGGGGGCGATGGTACGAAGGACTGCATGGTCGCCATATCTTCAACAGTAGTTACTTGAAGGTCAAAGAGGTACATATATGGTATAACATGTGATGGGGAAGGAGTTGGAGATTTTAATTTATATGGTTAGCGAAGTAACTAAGTAATAAGTGTTACAATTTTGAGGACTGCACTTGAAAAGGTTTGGCATATCAAGGATGTTTTACTTGAGGTGTGATTAACGTGGGAATACTTCAATGTCATTCAGATTTATTACGACAGTCTTGTGAGGAGGGTGTTGATAACGTCTAAATCCACTCCTCAAAGAGAGAAAGTATACACAGTCGTCGCATTATAATTTACCCAATTATGAGACAGGGTCGAATCCATAGGGAATAATATACAGGCGATTAAGAAAGTAAAGGATTTACCACCAACTAAGCTAAGCCAAATACTTTTTCAATATTTGATTTTTGATTTAAAACTAACAAAGATAAAACTAACCTAGAAAGCAAGTAAAATGATCAATGACCACAAGCATAGATACAAGGGAACTTACTCTCAAGTAGCGATCCAATGTATTTTATAATTTTATAACTAAGAGCGAGTTTATGTTAATAGATAATGATTTCTAAAATCTCATTAAAAGTCTTCCCACCAAATCAAGGAATTTCACTCTCCAAGCCTTAGAGTGGGATATTAAGCACAATCAATATAATCTCAAGTTACTATCCTATTCCTAGCTCAAGTTATTATATGGGGTTTAAAGTTCCAAATCCTTGTTAATTAATCTTTCCAACCTCAATTTTTCTCTTCCGAGCTCAAATTGAAGTAAATTGACGAGTCCTAGGGTTAGCTAATCCCTTAATAAGCATTAAAGAATAAGATTAATTAAAGAAACAAAGACCCACTTCATTAGAAATAAAAACTATTCAATACATAATAAGCATAACAAGAGTTTTAATCCAAACTTTAATAATGAATATTTTTATACACAAGATTCAAGTAAAGGAATAGAGTATTACACACTTAGATATTCAATACATAACAAGGAGTTGAAGAAATGAGTAAAAGAATAAGAAATTTCTCATCAAAGTCTTCAAATCTTCAATCTCCAAGTGTGGAAGTAGGAACCTAGCTCTCCAAGACTTGTATGAATGGCCAGGGATGAAATATAGTTACCCCATGTTTTGCTTTTGTAGTTCTCCAATTTTTCTCATAAAATATGAAAAAAATAGCCTTCAAAATTCAGATTTCCAGATTTTGCAAATCTGTGAGTTTTTGCGCCTCTAACTACTTTTGTCACTTTCTTCGTTTTAGCTCCGTTTTCACTTGGTTTCTTTTCCGGTCACTTCTAAATCATATAAACCTGTAAAAATGAAGTATATCATAGTAAATGCACTATTTTTGCAATTAAACATAACAAAATTTAAGATTAAAGAATAGATAAGTGTGTAAAATACCAACCTATCAGGTGTATCAACGATGAGCCGATGATTCAGTAACAGAAGAGTTCATAGGTTTACATCTTGAAGGCAAATTTAGAATTTAGAGGAGAAAGACCATGATAATATTGTGAAGAGAATTTGGTAAAAGACAACGACGTAAAAGGTGATCCTTGGTAATGAGGTTAGAGGTGGTAGGACTTGTTACAAGGTTCGTATGAGGAGTTTTCTTTCCATATTGCAAAATTGAATTGTACTAAAGAGAATTTGAATTGTTCAAGCTTGGTGGCAAAATGTTAAAATGATAAAGTATTCATCTGATAGGAGCGCGAGTATGCTAAGTCTGTTAATTCATGAGAGTATGAAAGGCTAAGTGGAGTGCGCCATGATGGTGTTGTGGTGGTGGAGTAAGGACGAGTGGTATGTGAATTCTCTACGTAATTGGTTAATGACCTGAGGATAAGTAGGATAATCACTAATTTATCATCGGAAGAGACGGTTATGGGTAAAATGTGGATGCTAATGGGAGATGGATTGATAGATATTTTGACTATGGTGTAGAATATCGGGAGTACAAAGATCGGTTAATGAGGATGAGTCTAGCGACAGACAAGTGTGAAGATTTAATTACTTAAGGAGTTATAAATGGTTACACTTAATTTTGGATAGGGGATACATGCATTGTACTTATTGCTTAGGCTAGGCAAGTTTCCACAATTTATAGTGATGTGATTTTTTCAGAATTGACGGAATGAGGAGGATAACTACATGATTTGTTAGAGGCATTCTAATTTGATGAGGTAAGGTGAGATATGGTTCTTTTTGGGCAAGCATCTGTTAAGAAACCTTGAGTGAGGTATCAGTCGATAAGGACATTTAAAGTGATAGATCAATGGTAGATGTTAACTACTTGAGTTTTGAAGCACATTTCAGAAATTGAAGTAAGGATCAATGATAACGGTTAAAAACAAGAAAAGTGAATTCACTCTAGTGCTATGTGTATTGATATTTGGTTGATGGACTTGTAATCCAAAGTAGAAGAAGGATTCTTCAGTTAAGGGATCATAGGCAAGGATGCCGGTATGGAACCGTATGAGAGCGTTCGTAGAACTTTGTGATTGGTAAGTGAGATTTCCCTACAGGTTATGGGCCTACAATGACAGTTTGGAATCGACAATAATGGATCTTGTTGGGGTAACAGAGGTTGATCAATATTTTTGGTGGGAAGTGTCGTGAAGGATTGTTCATATGATGCGTTTGATTTACAATTTTGAGATTCGAGTGAGGCAAGAAAAACTTTCGGTTGTTCGAGTTTGTGGCTTACTACTATCTCCGGGATTCACTCATCTATTTTACAGGATTTATAATATTTTGGTACACTCTCGAGTGGTTTGAGTGATTCGATCGGTAGAGGCGAATGTGATTTTGGATAAAATATGGAAATTGAAGAATTAAAATAAAAATATATTTAGTTCGAAGCAGCATGATTATTTGAGTCAAGCATGAATTATGGTAAGAGTATATCGCATCGTTCAGATGGGAGATAATTAGTAAGTATGCTTAAAGAAAGTATATGAAATTTGATCGAGTGTTATGGTGAAGTGCCATGGGGATTTGTGATTGACGATCATGAGATTTTGGTTTCAGATGACTGATGTTATAAGATCAACGGGAAGACGAGTTGATTAATAAGAGGAAATCTTGAAACCTCTTAAGTTTCAAGGTTAAAGTTATATCTTTGGAGTGAAACAGTGTTCGTGATAGTAGACTGTGTCGAAGAATTATTGGCTAGATAGCATGGTTGAGTATATCAAGTATTAATGGCGTGAAAGTATTTGTATATGGTAAGGCACATGGATTGCAAGGATTGATGCTTTTGAATTTGCTAAATGCGTAAGGGTATTGCAATCGGATATTTAATGGTTATGAAGGGTAAGTATGAGGCTTTAGGCCTTATGTCAAGGTATTCAGAGTAGTGTACGAGTTAAGTGAAAGTTCAAGAAGGAAGATTTGATGTATTTAGAATCTATGGAGTTCTGTCAAATTTTCGTATCAGTTGTGAGTTTAGAATAGAAAGATTTAAGTTATGAGGTGTAGTTTTTTGGCACTAAGTTGACTTGGGTAGAGTTCAGTTTATAAGGTCAAGGATGACATTGCGACGTTGAATATTCATGAGCTACGGATTGGGATCGGTCACCACGGTCCTATGAGAGTACTATGATTGGTTGTGTGAAGGAATTGAGTCAGTTCAAGTGACTATTGGTGACATTTGAGGAGTGATTCACCTTGCACCATGTCAGAATCATTCATGTAATTTCGAGTGGTGTATGGATATATTATCACGATTTATGGATAGTCCAGTAATCCATTTTGAAAGATTTGATAGATTTACAGTTCAGAACAGAGATATGGCAGAGTTACCAGTCTTTATTTGGAGTTGCAGGTTGATTTGATGATATTGGGTTGACCGCAACTATTTAGACAGTCCTAATGATCTATGTGGGTACTTGGTGATGGTTTGGAAAGGTCCAAATAGATATAGGAAACCTTGGGATGATCAGGCGATTTCTACAAATTTGGCAAATTAAGATAGTCACTGGGATAATGCGCATATTGCGATATTTGGAGGTTTAAGAGGAATTGGATGATGAGAGTTAGCTCAATAGTTTCAGCTTGATAAAACAAAACCAACAGATTTGGAATTAGTGCAATTGGCCTTGGATAAGGTCAGTTTTAGATGGAAGGCTGAGAGTTGGCTCAGAATAAGTATATTCTTCCTGGTGAGAGAGTCATAATTTAGACTTTTGGCGTACGACGACATATTTCCCATGGATTCTCAGTACTAAAGACGACTTTGGATAGTGATGAACAAAGATAGTGGAATTGAAGTATTTGACTAGTACAAGGTTGATAATGGATTGTGGCAACAACTAAAGAATTGGAGTGTTTATGATGGATTTCATAGAATCAATCAATTGCGTTCATAGGTGTGGTTAGAATAAAAGTCAAGGAATTTGAGCGGATTCAGTTCAAATATAAGAAAATCAGTCGTGAAAGAAATTTTTGGGCTTTTAAACTAAGTCAAGAAAAGTTTTGACTGGTAAAGTAGACAAGTAGTGCTATTAGCGTGATTCTTGCATGTAAAGTATTTTATGAGGTTTATGACGGTGGTTCTTTGACTACTCGATAATTTTGGTACTTTTCTTTACCGTTTGAGGATGAACGTGTGTTTAAGTGATAGATGATGTAATGATCCGTTTGGTCGTTTTGGACTTTTGGACTTGTTTTCCCTAGAATTCACTTCTTATAGCTCTAAATTGGTGTTTATGACTTACGGGAATGGGTGGCTCTGTTCTCGAGGTGATCGGGTAGGTTTTGGACCTTTTTTGGTAAGTTTGGAAAATACTAAGTTAACAGAATAGAGGTGTTTGACTCGTAGTTGACTTTTGGGTAAACACGCGCTTTTCGTGGTTTCGTCAGTTCCATTAGATCCGGAATAATATTTATGACTTAGTCGAGCCTTTGGTTCAATTCCCTAGGCCGTCGGGGATATTTTAAGGGTTTGTATGTGTAATTGTGGAATTAGAACTTAAGAGTTGACTTTAGTTAAACCCGAACCATATAGACCTTTTCTGAGATTTCTGAGTGCACGAGCAAGTCTGGAATGTATTTTCTGATAGGAATGCATGTTTGGTTTGTATCCGGGACGTCCCAGAAGTGTTTCAAGTGTTTGGCGGGGAATTAGTGAGTTTTGGGAATTGCTGGTGTTTGATGTTTGCCCAACACCTTTGGTTTTGCTTTCGCGAGGCCGCTTATGTGGAGGTCTGGCTCACCGAAGCGAGGTTTGACCTTGAGCCGAGGTTTTGCCTTAGTGGACAAGTTCCTCGCTGGGGCGGTTGTGCCTCTGCGGAGATTCCTTCCGCCCCAGTTTGTTTTGGGATTTTTATGTAACTCCGCCGCAACAGATAAGTTTTCTGCTGAAGGGAGTCTGCTCCAGCGGAATCGATTCCACCGGAGTGGAAGCACTATTCAGAATATAAGATTGATGTCCTAGAATCAAGTTTCATTCCCCAAAAACAATCCTCTTGGTAGTAGAGCTTGGGCAGTTGATATTCTTTAAGAGTCAAGGGAATCCATCATCTAAAGTAACTTTCCTCCATTAATTAGGGTGTAGTAGATAAAGTTCTATCTTAAGTATGATCCTTATATGGGGAAAATAAGAGAAGTGTTGTGTTGAGAATAATAGAGTTATTTGGGGATTGGTTATTGGATTATTGTTATTGAGATCGTAAACTAGTGATGTATTAGACTAGTGGATGATATTTATTTGACCAATCACATGTCATAATCCTTTTTTTGGAAATTGGAGGAAATTCTAGGGTTAGAATTGGGGTTTTTGAAAATACATGAATTAAGGATCCATTGGGCTTAGATATTAAATTAACTTGAGATTATGACTATCTAGCATGCTATGGATTTATTTGATTAATAAACTTTGTGTCTTGATAATGTTGACCCGGAGTTCCTTTGTAATTTAACTCGGGGATTCTAGTCTTATATACATATATATATATATATATCGATATGGGTACCATTATACCCATAATCTCATCTAGTTAACGTACGTGAATAAAGTGGGCTCGTGAGGATGCTCAAAGAAAGGGGAAAGCTGCTGCGTGATTTTTCGGCTCCGAAACAGGCAAGTTGAGACTTACCAGACTCTAGTGTAGCGTTCATGTGGGTATGCTATTAATGAATTAAAGGGGAGTAATTGGAATTGAGGGTCCCATATTACTGAGGTGAGGAACACTAATACGGGCACCAGTGAACTTAACTTGGGTAATTAAAGAATTAATTGATACATGTGAAGGAGTTTATGCGTTTAGCCTTCGGGCCACGAGCGCGGTGCATAAATTCACTTAGGTTGGTATGTTTGCTGATTATTTAGACTCCTAGCCATGCTTGATATTATATCTTTAACTAAACTAGTCATGCATTCATCAATTCACATCTCGTCTAAATACTTGAAAAGAAATTGATAAATACTGATTGTATTGATTGTACTGATTGCATGATGTACACATATCCCCATAATTTATATATATTATATTTGGTATTGAATTGTTAAGATATTTCTAAGAGAGGCTTGGGAAGTCGGTCATTGGATATGGTACATGATACGAGAGTGATGATAGAAGATGACTCTACAACCATAGAGCTGGGGTCCGATGAGAAATACTAGACGATTATAATACTACAACCACAGAGGTGGGATTCGATGGGATCGTATTGATATATGGACCACATAAGTCCCCCATGGATCACGTGACAGCTATTGTAGAAGTGTGTGTATACCGGATACATATGACCATTACGTACATACATATCATTCGCATTGCATTCATTCATATTCCTGATATGTATTTTATATTACATGTACTTAGTGTTGATTTATGGTAGACTTTATGATCATATGATTGTTAAGGAGAGTAATACTCTTGATGAAAGACGGAATTATGAGACTGTATGGTAATGATATAAAGATGGAATCTTTGTGACCCTGATTGCTAGAAATACTAATAAAGATGGGATCTTTAAGACTTGGAATGTTAGGAACGACATAGAGATGTGATCTTTATGTGTTCGTAGTATACGAACTAAAAGATTGAACCTTTAATGATAAGCTTATTTAATTGATGAAATGAAGTAATATTTGAGGACTTAGAAGCCAATTTGGCCAAGTTTGGAATTTCATTATTACATCTATCTTAATTGTGGTAAAATTAGAAACCTTATGGAATTCCCTAAAGAGCAATGGACTTATGACTTGGTAGGGTTGTAGAATCTTTACCTGAAATGGTTGAATTACTTAGAAATTGTATAAATTGACTAACCAAGCAAGAAGAGAAGTATTGAGAGTACCAACCCTTGACACCGCTATAGTTAGAGTTGGTCGACGATGTTGTTGGGTACAAGTGCTTCCCGTACTCACTCTACACATTAGTGCAATGTGCAGGTACCGAGCCGGACGCCAGCAGAGGAGCTTGACTCAGAGCTTGGAGATTCATCTTGGGTGTCCCGAGTGAGCCGTAGATTCCATCCCGGAACTAGAACTTTTCATCTTGTTATCTTACTTTTCTGTCCTATATATTCAGACAGTGATTTTATTTAAAGTTCCAGACTTATTTTTTGATAAGTAGCTTTGTATTCATGACAATCAGGTTTGGGGGGGGGGGTTGTTTCTAAGATTTATGTTTTAAGTGTCAAGACTTTGTCAGCACTTCTGTTGCTATTTACTTTTTCCGCATTTACATTTATATGATTTTTGTCGTGTATGACTAGTGGTTCGCCTATGGGTTAGGGTAGGCACCCTCACTCATAAATAAGATTTGGGGTCGTAACAATCACACTGGACGTGCCAAAAATTTATAAATAATAAATTTCGCGTTAAGAAATATAATAATCAAGAAAGAAAAATTGAGTAACAAATGTAGTATTTGATTTCAAGTATAATGAGTGTTACAATCTCTACAATAATCATCTGATTCTTCTCAATAATAATATAAACTATGTTGAACTTGAATTTGATTCAAGGGCTTGAATAGCTTAATCTTGAATCTTCGTCTTAAGCTTAGATTTGAATTATTCTCCACGAACACTTAAATGTTTTGCCACGAATTCCACACACAAGTAATTTGATCTTGAATGACATGGTTGATTTGCCTTCATTCTTGATCTTGAACTTAAACTTGAACTTAATTGGTTGAGTGCTTGAACGTGTAGCTTGTAGAGAAATTTACAGCCTTTGATCCATGAGCTCTCTTCATGTTTCTTATTCTTAATTATGGTGTCTTTTATGAGTTATGAGGACCCCTACTTATAGTTGTAGGGAGTGATGTAGCTATCTAATTTGATTGGTCAGTTAAAATCGACTAATCACAATCATTTGGTGACAAGCTCTAATTTTATTGGTCAGAACATGTCACCTACACACTTCACATGATTTTATTGGCTCATTTATATGACTTGGATTTTCATATCATTTGACACGTGATATGATTTCATTGGCTCATCTATTTGACTTGAATTACCACATCATTTGTTACGTGACATGTGTATGGGCTTTAGATGGGCTAATAGGTATTTGGATCTTGTGCTAATAAAGTGGGTTCATCATTTATAGTCCAATCAAATGGACTAGTTCAATGCATTTGGAGTGGGTCATTGAAACTCATGCTCCTATTTTGTGCTACTCTTTAATTTTTGCCCCTCATAACAAATAACTTTTTTGCGAGACATGAATTTATATTTCGCATCATAATATCTCACAAGTTATGCCCCGCATGGTTTTTGCCCTTAAAGACCTTGTGCCTCACTTGACATAAGTTCGATTTGAAGGGCAAAAATTAAAGACCAGCCGATTTGAAGGACAAAAATTAAAGACCAGCTCATTTAAAGGAAAACGTGCAATTTCTTCATTTGGAGTTAAATAATTAACCGGGTAAGCACATAAATACATGTACCAAAAAAAGTAAGCGCACAAATATCTGCTTTTGGTACTGATATTTAACTTGTGTATGCTTTTAATTTTTTAACAACTTCAAACGTACGCGAAGTTAAAAATTCGTATATGACTTCAAATATTTTTGTCTGAAGTGTGGCTTCGTGAAGGCAAAACATCAGACATTTTTATCTGAACTTTGGTATGACTTGTCAAGGCCAATTTCAAAGATATTTTACGAAAGTTGTGATTTGACAAGGTCAAATTTCAGATATTTTTTACTGAGATTTTATCTAACTTGTCAAGGCTAACTTCAGATATTTTTGACTGAAATGCATGTAAAAATTGGCTAAAATTTCAGTCATGTATCTATATATTTTTTGTCAAAAACTTTGAATTTCAACAATCCAACACACAATTCAATAACCACATTTACTTCAAATAAGCTCCATATATAATAATGAACAAATCTCAATCATCTATTGCCAAAACAACAACAAATCTAACAAACCCATTTAGTACCCTTATAAGTTTTTCATGTATGCATGGATGTAAAAATAGGTAAAAATTTCAGTCATGTGTGTTTGAATTTGTTTTGTCAAAAAAGTATTTTTGTAATTCGAATTTCAACAATGGATGTAAAAATAGGTAAAAATTTCAGTCATGTGTGTTTGAATTTGTTTTGTCAAAAAAGTATTTTTGTAATTCGAATTTCAACAATTCAACACCCAAATCTACTCCAAATAAGCTCAAATTTGAGAATAAGTTCCATATATCACGTAGAACAAACCCCAATTATCAATTTATCAACACACCAACAAATCTAACAAACTCATTTAGCAAGAATGATGATTTTCCATTATTTCAAAACCCATTTTGATTTCAACTCACTTTTTATATTTGACATTTCTTCAGAGCATTATATTCAATTTTTATAAATTCAAAAAATACTATTTTTCTTGTCTCAATTTATGTGATACACTTTTCTTTTTAGTCAGTCCCAAAAAAAAATGATACATTTCCTTAATTTGCAATAATTT
Organism: Anisodus acutangulus; assembly: GCA_029783415.1. Taxonomy (NCBI): domain Eukaryota; kingdom Viridiplantae; phylum Streptophyta; class Magnoliopsida; order Solanales; family Solanaceae; genus Anisodus; species Anisodus acutangulus. The sequence continues at coordinate 29,267,082 of CM056491.1, forward strand.
AACTTTAACCTTAACTTTTACGTTTAACGAGGTGATCTATAACGACAGAAATATCTTTGACTTGTTTTAGACTACAAGGTTCAAAAGTCTGTTGGGTATTGATATTGGTGAATGGGAAATGATTGGAAAGAAAAGTGGGAGTTGTCCCACATCGGTAGTGGAAAGAAAAGTGGGAGTTCCCTCTTGCTTTATAAAATAAGCATTTGTCCCACATCGGTAGTAGAAAGAAAAGTTCTTCTACTTATAAGTAGAATTACTCCTTCTTGTCAGTAAAAGGGTTGAGGGGGCAAGGACCCCTCGCGCCGTCGTCGCTCGCTCGCTCGGCTCGGCTTCGGTCAGACACCTGGTCGGATCCGCGTGTCTGACCCACGACCTGGTTTCTTTTTCATATTTAAATTTCCCACCAGTTTTCAGTGGCTGTTTAGAAAGGTTGCAAACCTTCAGAAACAGTACTTCCATGGCTATAAATTCGTTTGATTCCTCAGAATTTTACATACAAATTTTCTGAACAATACAAACTTCTTCTTCTTCTGCACAAATAAATTCTGTGTGATATACTGCCGTTGAGTGGTTCGCCGCTACCTGAATTTGGAGTACTACTATTCTGGTAAGATAATCGTTCTATCTTGGGAGGGGATATTCCATCAACCTTGAGTACTGTGAGGGGAATAATTTCCTTAAGGACACACTTTGAACTAAGTGGGCTCAATTATATTCTGAAAAATTATTCTTATTTTTCAACACTGATTCTGTTAATTTTCAGTGTTTATTATCTACTGGTTTTTTGGAATACAGATTAATAACAATCTTAAGAAAATTATATTTTTAGATTAATCAGATTACATTTTGGAGACTAAAACCTGTGTGGTTTTCTACTCCGTATGAAATTTCATATTCTGACTTGAAGACATAAAAATTTCATTGGAATATTAAAGTTCATACTTGTGCAACGATTTGAAGAACATAAAAACTTCATCGTTGTTGTATTCTAGTTTGGAGATTAAAACTTGTGTAGTTTTCTTCTCCATATGAATATTAGTATTCTGACTCGAATATATAAAAACTTTGTTGGAATATTAAAGTTTCATAATATACTGCGATTTGAAGAAATAAAATCTTCATCGTTTAAGTCTGTGATTGAATTGCTATTCTGGTTTTATTAACTAAAACAGTTTGTCAATTTGACAGTGACAAACGAATAATGGCAATTGATACTGGAACTACCTCTGCGAATACTGCACCAGCGGTTACTCCTACAACCCGTACCGCTGTGCCACCGGCTGAGAAAAATGCGAAGTTCACCGGTGCCAACTTTAAAGGATGGCAGCAAAGAATGTTCTTTTGGCTTACCACCCTTGGTATGCAAAAGTTCACCAATGAGGACCCTCCCGTGCCTGCCGCCGACATGCCTGACAACCAATAATTCATGGTTACTGAGGCTTGGAAACGGGCTGATTTTTTGTGCAAAGGCTACATTTTGAGTGCCTTAGAAGATGACTTGTACAACGTCTACAGTGCAGTAGAGACATCCAAAGAACTATGAAGTGCACTTGAAAAGAAGTACAAAACTGAAGATGCTTGCTTGAAGAAGTTTGTGGTGGCCAAATTCCTAGACTACAAAATGGTGGATGGAAAAACCGTTGGAACCCAAGTTCAAGAGCTTCAACTTATTTTGCATGACCTTATTGCTGAAGGTATGGTAGTAAATGAAGCGTTCCAAGTGGCTGCAATGATTGAGAAGTTGCCGCCCTCATGGAAAGATTTCAAGAATTATCTTAAGCACAAAAGAAAGGAAATGAAGTTGGAAGATCTTGTGATTCGTCTCAAGATTGAGGAAGATAACAAAACCGCTGAGAAGAGGTACCGTAAGACTTCACCAATTGAAGGGGCAAACATCGTTGAAGATGCTGCTCTGAAAAAGAACAAGAAAATGAAGAGGCCTTCTGGAAAGGAGAAGGATTCCAACAAGAAAAAGTTCAAGGGCAACTGCTTTAATTGTGGGAAAGCTGGCCACAAAGCCCCAGATTTTCGTCTCCCGAAAAAGAACAAGGGAAAAGGACAAGCCAATATGATGGAAAAGAATGATGATCTGTGTGCAATGCTATCGGAGTGCAATTTGGTTGGAAACCCAAAGGAGTGGTGGCTTGATTCTGGTGCCACTCGACATGTTTGCGCTACAAAAGAAGCATTTGCAACCTATGCTCCCGCTGGACCCGAAGAGGTATTGTTTATGGGAAATACTGCAACAGCCAAGGTTGAAGGATATGGGAAGATACTTCTGAAGATGACTTCCGGCAAGGTCCTGACTCTCAACAATGTTATGCACGTTCCAACAATTCGGAAAAATTTAGTTTCAGCCCAACTACTCGTCAAAAACGGGTTTAAATGTGTGTTGGTTAGTGAGAAAATTGTAATAAGAATGATTTGTTCATAGGAAAGGGCTACCTCACCGAGGGCCTTTTCAAACTCAATGTAATGGTTGTTTACAGTATTAATAAGAATTCAGCTTCGTCTTACTTATTGGAGTCAAATAATTTATGGCATGTTCATTTAGGACATGTCAACTATAAAACCTTGCGAAAATTGATTAATTTAGAAGTATTGCCTAAATTCGAGTGTAATAAATCTAAATGTGAAATCTGTGTTGAATCTAAGTTTGTTAAACATCCATATAAGTCTATTGATAGGAATTCAAATCCTTTAGACTTAATTCACACAGATATATGTGATATGAAGTCAATACCATCTCGCGGTGGGAAAAAGTATTTTATAACTTTTATTGACGATTGCACTCGATATTGTTATGTGTATTTGCTTAATAGTAAGGATGAAGCAATTGATGCATTTAAGCAATACAAAAACGAAGTGGAAAATCAATTGAATAAAAAGATAAAAATGATTAGAAGTGATAGGGGTGGAGAGTATGAATCTCCTTTTGCAGAGATATGTTTAGAATATGGAATTATTCATCAAACTACTGCCCCTTACACACCACAATCAAATGGAATTGCGGAAAGGAAAAACCGAACATTAAAGGAAATGATGAATGCCTTACTAATAAGTTCCGGTTTACCGCAAAGCTTGTGGGGGGAAGGTATCCTTACAGCTAACCGAATACTCAACAGGGTGCCCCACAGCAAAACACAATCTATTCCATATGAACTATGGAATGGAAGAAAATCCAACTTGAAATATTTCAAAGTGTGGGGGTGTTTAGCAAAGGTCCAAGCTCCTTTGCCAAAAGGGTAAAAATTGGACCAAAAACTGTAGATTGTGTTTTTATTGGTTATGCTACAAACAACAAAGCTTGTCGGTTTTTGGTTCACAAATCGGATAATCCCGAAATTCATGTTAATACGGTAATTGAATCATATAATGCTGAATTCTTTGAAAACATTTATACGTATAAAACTGAATGTGAGTCGTCAAGTGAAAGATCTAAACGACCGCGGGAAGAACCAAAGGAAAATACACCAAGTAAAGCGGATGCAAGACGTAGAAAACGTCAAAGGACATCTACTTCCTTTGGACCAGCTTTTGTGACATTCTTACTTGAAAATGAGCCTCAAACATTTAAAGCAGCGATGTCTTCTTCTGATTCAGCATTTTGGAAAGAGGCAGTCAATAGTGAGATTGAATCAATTTTGAACAACCATACATGGGAATTGGTTGATCTTCCTCCTGGAATAAACCTTTAGGATCAAAATGGATTTTTAAACAAAAAGAAGGCCTTGATTACTTTGACACATACTCGCCGGTAACAAAAATAACATCTATTCGGGTGTTAGTAGCACTGTCGGCCGTATATGGTCTTGAAATCCATCAAATGGATGTCAAGACAGCTTTCTTAAATGGAGAATTGGAGGAAGAAATTTACATGGAACAACCTGAGGGCTTTGTGGTTCCTGATAAAGAAAGGAAAGTGTGCAAACTTGTTAAGTCACTTTATGGACTTAAACAAGCACCCAAACAATGGCATGCGAAATTTGACCAAACAATGTTGGCAAATGGATTTAAGATTAATGCGTGTGACAAATGTGTTTACATTAAAAATACTCCAAATCATGAAGTCATTGTTTGTTTATATGTTGATGACATGTTGATAATTAGTAGAGATATTACCGATGTAAATGCTACGAAGCGTATACTGGCTAGCAAATTTGATATGAAAGACTTAGGAGTTGCTGATTTGATCTTAGGCATCAAAATTCCTAAAACTCCACAAGGTCTAGCATTATCGCAGTCTCATTATATTGAAAGAGTACTTGACAAGTTTAAGTATTTAAATTTCAATGTTGTAAAGACTCCAATTGATGTAAGCTTTGCACTTCAAAAGAATAAAGGTGAAAGTGACTCACAATTGGACTATGCACGAGTTTTGGGAAGTTTGATGTATATTATGAATTGTACACGACCAGATATAGCATGTGCTATAAGCAAGCTGAGTCGATTCACGAGTAATCCCAATCAAATTCATTGGATGGCAATGAAACGAGTCTTGGGGTATTTAAAACACACCCAAGACTATGCTTTGCATTATAACAAATATCCCGCCGTGATCGAAGGATATAGTGATGCAAATTGGATCACCGGATCATCTGAAGTTAAATCCACGAGTGGTTATATTTTCACAATTGGGGGTGGATCAGTGTCTTGGAAATCATCAAAACAGACATACATCGCCCGCTCTACAATGGAATCTGAATTTATAGCTTTAGACAAGGCCGGTGAAGAAGCTGAATGGCTCCGGAATTTCTTAGAAGATATTCCATTCTGGCCCAAACCTTTGGCTCCTATATGTATACATTGTGACAGTCAAGCAGCAATAGGTAGGCGGAGGGCGTAATGTACAACGGAAAATCTCGTCACATACGACGAAGACACAATACTGTTAGACAACTCCTCTCTAGTGGCGTTATCACGATTGACTATGTAAAGTCAAGAGATAACGTGGCGGATCCGCTTACAAAAGGCTTATCTAGAGAGGGAGTTAGTAGATCATCAATGGGAATGGGGTTAAGGCCGATGACAAGTCATCATGGCGGTAACTCTACCTAGCAGACTGGAGATCCCAAGAGCTAGGTTCAAGGAGATCAAACAAAGTTGTGACTGACGGTTCAACATTGTCAAATAACTCAACCCATTCTCGGATGAAGACAATGTTCAGAAATAAGGATAAAACCTTATGACTTGTTAATGAGTTAATAAAGCATTAAGGTTCTTTAATGATTATCTAAATCTGGCGGTGTATGACCAGATAATGTGGCTATAGGACCACATGCTTAGAAATCACCTATGTGAGTGTTAAGTGTAAGCCGCTTTAAAGGGGAATGATAGTGAAGGCCCATTCTCTACGCACTCATGAAACCAGGATGTGTTCACGGCTGAAACGAACACAACCGTGAGAACCATAAACGGTTGAGGGTTGATTATGTGACTTATGTTGTCTAGGTATACAACAAAGTTCGACGGTTCAAAGATATCAAATCTACCGATTGATCGAGTATATCCGATATAAGTTCACTACGGAAAGTTCAAAGAGAAACCTACTTATCCAGATGCAGTCAATTCTTGCTTGTATATCACACTTGTCCGCGCTTTTATATTATAGTCATTCCCCATTCATGTGGGGGATTGTTGGGTATTGATATTGGTGAATGGGAAATGATTGGAAAGAAAAGTGGGAATTGTCCCACATCTGTAGTGGAAAGAAAAGTGGGAGTTGTCCCATATCGGTAGTGGAAAGAAAAGTGGGAGTTCCCTCTTGCTTTATAAAATAAGCATTTGTCCCACATCAGTAGTGAAAAGAAAAGTTCTTCTACTTATAAGTAGAATTACTCCTTCTTGTCAGTAAAAGGGTTGAGGGGGCAAGGACCCCTCACGCCGTCGTCGTCGCTCGCTCGGTTCGGCTTCGGCTTCGGATTCGCATTCGGATTCGCATTCGGATTCGGATTCAGATTCGGATTCAGATTCAGATTTGGATTTGGATTTGGATTTGGATTTGGTCAAATGATCTGATTGATTGATAATCTTTTTGGACCAAATTTTCTTTAATTTTTAATTATTTAATTAATTATTATTTAATTAAATTAATTAACTTATCCAATCCTACCCGTTAGTGACCCTGACCCGCGACCCGGCCGGATCCGCGTGTCTGACCCGCGATCCGGTTTCTTTTCCATATTTAAATTTCCCACCAGTTTTCAGTGGCTGTTCAGAAAGGTTGCAAACCTTCAGAAACAGTACTTCCATGGCTATAAATTCGTTTGATTCCTCAGAATTTTACTTACGAATTTTCTGAACAATACAAACTTCTTCTTCTTCTGCACAAATAAATTATGTGTGATATACTGCCGTTGAGTGGTTCGCCGCTACCTGAATTTGGAGTACTACTATTCTAGTAAGATAATCGTTCTATCCTGGGAGGGGATATTCCATCAACCTCGAGTACTGTGAGGGGAATAATTTCCTTAAGGACACACTTTGAACTAAGTGGGCTCGATTATATTCTGAAAAGTTTTTCTTATTTTTCAACAATGATTCTGTTTATTTTCAGTGTTTATCATTTACTGGTTTTTTGGAATACAGATTAATAACAAAGTCTTTCTTTATTTTTTAAACTCTGTGTCGAGTCAAACTATATCACATAAATTGGGACGGAGGGAGTATTGTACAACAACTAAACAACTAGGAAGAATAGGATAAAAGAAAAAGAAGAAGAAGCAACGCATCAGACGGTTTGTCTAGAGTTATCTAATATTAAATATCAATTAAATATTTTTTAAAATTGTGGTCCGTGAAATTTTATATAATTAATTTAATTATATTAGCCAGTATATTTATTTGGATTATTTTTTTGATTTTGATATAGTCCAAATTATTTTATGAATTTAAATCTAATAAATTTTAAGTATTTACAAACATAATTTATATGAAAGTTTTCAAAGGTGTAACATGGGTATATTTGTTATTTCTAAGCATATAAGTTTAAATAAAACATTCTTGTAATCCGACATTCAACTTTTACCATCAAATGATACATGTAAAAAATAGTTTCACTCACTAAAACATGGAGGTTTATTAATACTTATCACGAAAAATAATCATTTTTGTAAGGTAATTGATGATATAACATATATAAAATTTAAATTATGTGCATACTTTAGTTAAACCATGAGGAAAATCTAACACAAAATCAAAAAAATTAATTTCTTATAGGCACGTTGAATTTCTTTTTCCAAGTTTATTCACGGGTTGTAATTGAAAATAAATGTTTTCCAATGGACCAATTTGGCCTCCAAGGATAAAGCCAGGTGCACTGAAATTGCAATTGTCTCAAGTACCCGAATTACAAATCATATCCCAGCTAACATTTTGATGTTAAACAGAACATAGTTAAAAAAAACTATGTATTTTGTCATGAAATATACATGTCCCAGACAAAATGATTTGAACCTCCAAATAGAGGGACCAAAACCAATATAGGCACGTTGAATTTCTTTTTCCAAGTTTATTCAGGGGTTGTAATTGAAAATAAATGTTTTACAATGGACCAATTTGGCCTCCAAGGATAAAGCCAGGTGCACTGAAATTGCAATTCTCAAGTACCCGAATTACAAATCACAACCCGTAGGTTCAAATTCTCGAATTTCTTCATCTCCTTTATATACTCTGCGCTTTCACGGAAAAACCCTTCGCCCCGCTTCATCATGAGTTGAAGTTTTTTAAGGGGAAATACTAAAGGAATAAGAAATATATCATGAGATTTTCACTTTTCTTCTTCTATTTTCTTACACTTTCAAAGATATCTAACCTTTCTTATTTATGAGAAGTGACGGGCCCCTTTAGAAGATAGGGGTGGCTTTTTTGTGGTAGTAGATTGAACATCTGTCCTCAAATTCGTCTCAAGAAGTAAGTTATTCTGTTGTTGCCACTTCTAAACCTGTACTAATTGAGCAGCCGAAAAAATCATATCCCAACTAACATTTTGATGTTAAACAAAGCATAGTTAAAAAAACAATATATTTTGTCATGAAATATACATGTTCCGGACGAAATGATTCGAACCTCCAAATAGAGGGACCAAAACCAATATAGGCATGTTGAATTTCTTTTTCCAAGTTTATTCAGGGGTTGTAATTGAAAATAAATATTTTCCAATGGACCAATTTGGCCTCCAAGGATAAAGCCAGGTGCACTGAAATTGCAGTTGTCTCAAGTACTCGAATTACAAATCACAACCTGTAGGTTCAAATTCTCGAATTTCTTCATCTCCTTTATATACTCTGCGATTTCCAGCAAAAACCCTCCGCCCCGCTTCATCATGAGTTGAATTTTTTTAAGGGGATATACTAAAGGAATAAGAAATATATCATATGAGATTTTCACTTTTTTTCTTTTATTTTCTTACACTTTCAAAGATATCTAACCTTCCTTATTTATGAGAAGTGACTAGCCCCTTTAGAAGATAGGGGTGGCTTTTTTTGTGGTAGTAGATTGAACATCTGTCCTCAAATTCGTCTCAAAAGTAAGCTATTCTGTTGTTGCCACTTCTAAACCTGTACTAATTGAGCAGCCGAAAAAATCATATCCCAACTAACATTTTGATGTTAAACAAAGCATAGTTAAAAAAAACAATATATTTTGTCATGAAATATACATGTTCCGGACGAAATGATTCGAACCTCCAAATAGAGGGACCAAAACCAATATAGGCATGTTGAATTTCTTTTTCCAAGTTTATTCAGGGGTTGTAATTGAAAATAAATGTTTTCCAATGGACCAATTTGGCCTCCAAGGATAAAGCCAGGTGCACTGAAATTGCAGTTGTCTCAAGTACTCGAATTACAAATCACAACCTGTAGGTTCAAATTCTCGAATTTCTTCATCTCCTTTATATACTCTGCGATTTCCAGCAAAAAACCTCCGCCCCACTTCATCATGAGTTGAATTTTTTTAAGGGGATATACTAAAGGAATAAGAAATATATCATATGAGATTTTCACTTTTTTTCTTTTATTTTCTTACACTTTCAAAGATATCTAACCTTCCTTATTTATGAGAAGTGACTAGCCCCTTTAGAAGATAGGGGTGGCTTTTTTTGTGGTAGTAGATTGAACATCTGTCCTCAAATTCGTCTCAAAAGTAAGCTATTCTGTTGTTGCCACTTCTAAACCTGTACTAATTGAGCAGCCGAAAAAATCATATCCCAACTAACATTTTGATGTTAAACAAAGCATAGTTAAAAAAAACAATATATTTTGTCATGAAATATACATGTTCCGGACGAAATGATTCGAACCTCCAAATAGAGGGACCAAAACCAATATAGGCATGTTGAATTTCTTTTTCCAAGTTTATTCAGGGGTTGTAATTGAAAATAAATGTTTTCCAATGGACCAATTTGGCCTCCAAGGATAAAGCCAGGTGCACTGAAATTGCAGTTGTCTCAAGTACTCGAATTACAAATCACAACCTGTAGGTTCAAATTCTCGAATTTCTTCATCTCCTTTATATACTCTGCGATTTCCAGCAAAAACCCTCCGCCCCGCTTCATCATGAGTTGAATTTTTTTAAGGGGATATACTAAAGGAATAAGAAATATATCATATGAGATTTTCACTTTTTTTCTTTTATTTTCTTACACTTTCAAAGATATCTAACCTTCCTTATTTATGAGAAGTGACTAGCCCCTTTAGAAGATAGGGGTGGCTTTTTTTGTGGTAGTAGATTGAACATCTGTCCTCAAATTCGTCTCAAAAGTAAGCTATTCTGTTGTTGCCACTTCTAAACTTGTACTAATTGAGTAGCCAAAAAAATCATATTTCAGCTAACATGTTGATGTTAAACTAAACATAGTTAAAAAATAATGTATTTTGTCATGAAATATACATGTTCAGGACGAAATGATTCGAACCTCCAAATACCAATTGCCTTACCACTTGCTCCCCTCCTCCTCCCCTATTTGGATTTTCATCTGATACAATCGTGATATTAATAAAGTATGTTGCTGATTTTTCGTTGATAAGTATGCCATTTTCATTTAATATGGGCACCAAGGTGGTTTCATCCCTTTACTTATTTAGTCCTATTTAACATAAAAGACCTATTATCAAAATAACAGGGAACTGCTTTGGAAAAACACATACAACAACAACATATCCAGGGAAATCCCACAACGTTGGGTCTGAAGAGGGTAGAGTGTACGCAGACTTTGTTGGAAATTAGCCTTTGGCGGGAGTTGCGACCGACCAACTTTAACGGCTTAAACACTAGTGTTACGTATGTTGGAGAATCCGGTTCTTCACACATGCATGATGTACTAAGTACGTAGATAACCGTAGGGCCAAGAATCGTCAAATTTCATTGAGAAATGAAAGAGATATTGGTTCACGAAGTAAGGTGTTTGAAGCATGAAAAGTGTGGTGTTGTGTTCAATTCTCCCTCATCGGTAGAGGAAGAAAGAATTGTTGTGTATATAAGACTCGAAATGTGTTTGGGGTTTGGGACCCCAAGGGGTATCCCATGTGTTTAAAGGAGGGAGGACCTAGATGTGCTTCGGTTCAAGGAAAGACCACCTTGCAGCCGCCGCCGCCCGCCTGTCGGTCAGGTTCAGGGTTCTCGGGTCCACGGGCTGTCATGGGCCTTCGATATTATCTTTTGGGCCGAAAACTTTGTCGAAGTACAGTTTGATCCTGAAGTTTCAGATGTGCAGTTTGGACGAGAATTCTTTCAGATGTGCGATTTGATCCCTGAAGTTTTAAGATGTACAGTTTGGTCCCTGAAGTTTTCGTAAAGTCGAATTCGGCGGTCGAGCAAACGTTCTAGCACTCAATTCAGCCATTTATTTTGGCTGAATTACACCTCCAATAATGGCCAATCCGTTGGCAATTTTCTCCATTTATTTGGTGGCTTTACTACCTCCATAATGGTCATTATTTGGCCAATAATGGCTGTTATGGAGGCAGTCAAACATCCCCTCTTCCTCCTATATAAACACCCCTTACACCATTGTTGAGGGACACTTGATATACACGAATATACACGAAGCAGAAAGCAAAGCAAAGCAGTTTCTTCCTAATCTTCCAAGCATCATTTCGTTATTCAATATTCTTCACGGTAGCTTTTGAGTTTCCTTTGCTCAATAGTTCCATTGCTGTTTTATCTTGGGAGACGAATTGTCCAGGACGTATAAAGGATACATACGGGGCAATATTGTCTTAAGGACAGAGTGCCACACTCGACTCAGCAAAAACAACTTTCCAGTTTTCTTGATCAACAAAATTGTAATTTCGGTTTTATTGTTATATTGTAATTTCCAGTTTTCTAGTTGAATTGTAATTTCAATTCTTACATAAGCAGTTACTTGTAATTTCCGTTTCCTGCAATCCTTGTAAACCAACAGACTTTACCTCTACCTTGGTAGGTAGAGCGGCTATTTCCGAGAGACCCTCAGCTCAAGACAAAGCAAGAGAAACGGTCATACCTGGAAAAAAAGAAAAATTTAAAGCAGTATGAAAATGATGGTATCAAAAATGAATAAGCCATATAGAAATATTTCTATATCCCTTTTTTTTAAAAATATCCTTCTATACCCAATCTCATCTTATACATGCTCACACAAACAGGATTCAGGACAAATGTGCAACAGGAATCTTATGGCTTATCATGACAAAAATGCTAATTATGAGATGAAGAGTCAAATAGGTGAATATACAAAACATGTTTATGCAATACTGATCCCCTTACAGTAATATAGGCTACGGACACTACAAATCTCATTTTCTGAACAAACACACACACCACATGTAGTCAGAACTAGATTTTAACATGGCTCAACTAGACATGAACACACAGTTAAGCAAATCAAGGACAAATGATGCTCAGTTAACCATACCATGATCTTACTTAATCATGCTAGAATTCAATTAGTTCTACATACAACAAATGATCAATTATATATGCATATCATAGCAAACACCTATCTAGTTGTCATCACAGACATAAATGCCAGTCAACCAACAGACAAGCAATATTTCACAAAGACACTCATCTAAAAATGGCCACTTCCCCAGACAGATTTAACACACACATTGCATATAAGCTTTTAGATAACTAGTTTCCCTTGTTCGATTATACTTGAGCCACTTTCTAGTCCCTAACAATGAAAGTATATTTATGTCCTAGAGACAATTTGTATTAGGACAAATGTACTTTATACACATTCATATTATTATTAATGAAGATTAATATTTTGGCATTTGCAATTATTGAATTATTATTTGATTGTTTGTGATTATTCATTAATGTGCATCCCTTGAGCTTACATTGTCATTAATAGAGTGGGATATTCATGATAGAGCATAACTCTTAAAATAGCCTCGACTAATGATCATCGAGAATGGGATATCGATGATATGTGATAAGTCGACATGTGGTCTGCATCACATCCTTAGAGGATGTAGTATGTCTCACCTGCTATGAGTAATGGCTACTCGTGATGGACACATGGATACTTTGGAAGTATTGGTATACCCTGCTGATATATTGTTTGTTATACTTGTCTAAAGTATGATCAGCGTGTGGGAGATAGAAGTCCTTAGACTTGAGGTCAATACACGCCTTGTCTACAAAGTAATGTACTTTGATCCCGTCCTAAGCTCAAATTCCTTATAGGTTGAGATACGGCTTGTATTGGGTACATTACGATGTGGATTGAAGGTGGTAGTTGAGCCAAGATTAGGATTCATTCCTCGAATGTATATTCGAGAGAACACTCGAATTCTCAGTGATATTAGGTTGACGAAGTCGTTGGCCAACGCAATAGACATATTTAGAATATGGTCTAGTCGTCAACTAATATAGATGAGATACAATGATTAAGACATTTGGATAGACACTTGACAAATCCCAAGCTTGATCGGGTGTGTCTTGAATGAAAGGATTTTATCTTACCACATAAAGGTTAAGTTTACATGATTCGCGTAAACGTACTTCACATATTGAGTTCGTCTTCCGGCGCCGCCTATGAGTTCCGTGTAGACCTTAATTTGATTAATGTCGATATGAGAAGGCATGTAGGGTCACACTATGTCGATTGTCCATTTCGATCTAAGGATGTATTGAGAGAGTAATTAAATGTTCAATTTGGAATTGAGATATTTAAATGAATACTGATTATTTTAATTAAGTCAAAATTGGATTTTGAATTTAATTAAGAATGCACAAAAAATAAATCGAGGCAGTGCAGGAGCACGTCGAGCACCGCGACGCCATACCCTAGGGCCGAGGCGCAGTGCAGGCGCATGTCGAGCGCCTTGGCGCCCATACCCTAGGACCGCAGCGCCTCTGCCTCGAATTTATGTCCAGACCCAAGGTCAAACCCTAATCCGATTTTGACCTATTTTCAACTATAAATAGAGGCATTCACCTCATCATTTACACACCAATTTCTGAAAATCATTCTAAGCCTTAGAGACTTAGAATCAAATACTCTCTCAAACTTCTGCCGAATTTTCTAGCTTTCCGAAGGAGAAATACATTGAAGCTTAGAGCTTGCAATCGAAAGGGGAATCACGTGTGCACCTCACAGTTGATAAAGATTCCAGATAATTCTAACTTGCAAGTATATGCTTTATGTTACAAGTTTAATTATTGTATAACCATACCAGAAATGTTGTTGGGGTAAGTAAGAAACAAAACTTTTAAACTTTCGTTGTGCCTTACTTATGTGAGTTGTACCCAACAAATTCCTACAGTGGTATCAAGAGCTCAGGCTGGTTAAATGGTTATATAACAATTGAATAGAATAATAATATGGGTTAAACATAAAATTGGATTAAAATGTGGTTTCTTGAAATCCTAAATGTCTTGAACGAATGTTGACTTTTTGATTTCACCATAAATTATCTCCTACGCTAACTCAAGGAAGTCATTCCGCTCTAACTTGAACTAAGCCAAAGTGCGTTGTCCGGCTCATTACACGGTGCACGGCTATGAACGAGTAAGAACGGATGATGGTCGATATGGGCGTTATTGATAATGGTGGGTGATGATAAAGGGCCTGTGATTTGATCCCTAAATTGGATTTAGGGGTCGAACGATTCTAAGAATCAACACAGAAACGTTTTTCAGGATATGAGCGTCGTGGCCCTATGATAGGGCACCGCGGCGCTTGCTAGGGTTTCAAAGTGGCACCGCGGCGCTAATGCTTCATTTCAAAACATGAACTCACTGGACAACAGGCATCGCGGCTCCATGCTGGAGCGTCGCGGCGCTAATGCATTTTCCTGAAGCCGAAAGGGTACTGCCTCAGTGGCGTCGCGTCGCTACTGATTAGCGCCACGACCTCACCTGTCCAGAAACAAAAAAAAATTCAGAGTTCAGAATGTTTAACCCAAGATTATTATTATACAATATATTATTTGATAAGTATACTGTTTATGTGCTAAATGTCAAAATGTTTGTCATTTACATTTCTAGAATAGTGTCCTCTATAACTGTCTGGGCAGGCGGCGCACAGTGTTTGATTAAACCGTCTTCTATCATGCATATTGGGTTGACGGTTCCCAAACTATATGTGTTATTAAGTTTGCATGATGTTAAGATGTCATATTGGATATGGCGTAAAAGAGTTGATCTTTGTTAAAACCCCAAATTAAAATGTTCCCCAAAACTTTAAGCACCAGTCTATATTAAAACGCGTTGTCCATTATAATTATTAGAGTGCAAAATCCTTTTCGGCGATACGAGTATTTATGCCAAAGCATTTGCTCTAAGTCTACGAGGACCAAAACGCTTTCATAGATGTGTTTTAATGTAAAGGTAAATGATAAACTTTTGTGAGTATTTACACCAAAGTGTTTTCTCACAAAGGCCAAATTTGCTTAGATACATAAACGCAATCGTGTAATGGGGTTGACTTGCTTAGACAAATCTTGGCGCCAAAGTGTCGGACTAATCTAAGGACGCAAGATTAAATATAATAATTTGATCAACCAAGAGTTGCGAATAAGTTTTGCAATTGGTTTAGAACCTACCAAGATATGTTATTGAAGTTATCAGCCAAAGCAAACGCGGAGATAGCATAGGCTTGGATCTTGTCCCATTATGACCTCAATTAATATAGGTTCGTATTCTAACATGGGGTCGTAGAAGTATGTTAAAATAGTGAGAGCTAATTAAACAAAAGGCCTTGTTGATTAGCCTAAATGAATGTGTATAATAGGAAATAGTTTTTAAATTTGATTTTCGGTCTATCTAATTCTTCAGATTATAAAAGATGTCGAGCCTGTCGTTGAAAATGTTGATTGAGATGAATAAACTTACTGGACCGAACTACCTTGACCGGCTAAGGAATTTGCGAAAAGTACTCAGATAAGAGAAAATAGAATACGCGTTGGACATGATGTTCCCAACAGTCCATGCGACATATTCTGAAGAATATGCCTCCTTTGATAAAGATGCTTACCAGAAACATCTAGATAATGCCACTTCGGCTCAATGCGTAATGTTATCTTCCATGTCGATGGAACTTCAGAGACAGCATGAGAACATGGGGCCAAATGAGATGCTCGAACACTTGAAGAGTCTCTATGACTCTCAATCCCAGACAATGGAATATGAGTTGCTAATAGAACTCTTCAAGTGTAAGCTCAATGAATGGGGCCCGGTCTCACAGCACGTGTTGAAGATGATAGGGCTGATAGAGAGGCTTGATTCGATTGGAACGAAGCTTGAAAAGAATGTCGCTACCACCCTCATCCTGAACTCTTTCCCTCGTTCCTTTGAGAACTTTATAGTGAATTTCAACATGAATGGAACGAAGGTGACTTTACCGAAGCTGCACAACATGCTCAATACCTTTGAGTCCTCTACTTCCAAAGGCAAAGCTGCGCTCATGGTAAGCTCTTCTAGCCTACCCAAGCCAAAAGGCAAGGAATGGAAGAAGAAGAAGGGCAAGGCAATCACTGCGCCTTCAGCTATGAAGCCCAAGGGAGGTGTGAAGAAGAAGGTAAGCGCAGCTAAGGATGAATGCCTCAACTTCCATAGGAAGGGGCATTGGGAAAAAGACTGCACGACACCAGGAAGAGGGAAAGGACCAGGTGCTCATGCCTTTGGTGGAAAAGGTATGTACGTCATTGAAATAAATATGTCTATAAATAACTCTCATTCCTAGGTATTGGATACCGCTTGTGGCTCACATATTTGTACAAATGTGCAGGGGCTAACTGATAGCATGAAGGTTAGACTGAGAGAGGTAGACCTACGTGTTGAAAATGGAGCACGAGTGGATGCCGAGCGCGTAGGGACTTATAGATTAAATTTACCTTCCGGCTATTGTTTAGTGTTGAATGATTGTTTTTATGTTCCCTCGTTAATGAGGAATATTATTCCTATCCCAGTGTTGGACATGGTGGGCTTTTCCTCATATATTTATAATGGCAGTTATGTACTGTCTTTTAATAATGTTATATATGGAACTGCTCCTCTTGTGGATGGATTATATACACTGAATTGTAGTCTAGAGATATTCAATGTACAAAATAAACGAGCAAGACAAGTAATAGAAACTCTACCTACCTATGGAACTGCAGACTTGATCATATCAACGAATCAAGGATAGCAAGATTGAGGAAGTTAGACTACCTCGAACCATTTGACTTGGAGTCTTATGGTAACTGCGAATCTTGCTTGAGAGGAAAGATGACCAATAAACCACTTTTTGGAAAAGGTGTGCGAGCCAATGAGGTGCTTGAGTTGGTCTATACTGATGTGTGTGGGCCATTCTCGACTCAAGCTAAAGGAGGCTTCACATACTTCATCACTTTTACTAACGACTTCACAAGGTATGAGTATGTGTATCTTATGAGAAACAAATCCGAGGCTTTTGAGAAGTTAAAGGAGTACAAGTCGGAAGTAGAGAAGAAACTTGCAACAAGTATCAAGACCCTTCGATCGGATCGAGGAGGTGAGTACTTGAGTAAGGATTTTCTAGATTACTTAAAGCTGCATGGAGTCCAATCTGAATGGACACCTGCAGGAAGGCCACAGATGAATGGTGTTGCCGAAAGGAGAAACCTAACCTTATTGGATATGGTTCGATCCATGATGAGCTCCTCAGCTCTACCGACATACCTTTGGGGACATGCTATACAAACCTCTATATATATTCTAAACAGGGTTCTCTTCAAGTCAGTAGAAAAGACACCCTATCAGATATGGTGTGGCAAGAAGCCAACTCTTAAACATATGAGACCCTGGGGGTGCCCTACATATGTTAAGAAGATGCTCACTGGCAAGTTGGAATCTAAAAGTGAGAAATGTTACTTCGTGGGGTATCCAAAGGAAACTAAGGGATACTACTTCTATCTTCCTAGAGAACATATGGTCATTGTTTCCAGGAACGCAACTTTTCTTGAAGAAGAATATGTCTACAAATAACATAGATGCACAGAGATAGAACTTGAAGAAATTCAAGAACCACAAGATAACACAGAAAATGAACCCTTGTCGAAAGACCTAAATAATGATTCAATGGGAGTATCTGGTGAAGAATGGGTACTTAGAGTATGCCCTTCAGCCAGTGGGAGTGTTGTGAGAGATAGTGCAGAAGTGCAAGACTCTCATACACAACCAATGGAAGATAATACAATGGTTGTACATCATTCCATTCAGGAAATACACGAAAATGACATTCTTGAAAGCTCTCAATGTGATGGATTGTCCAACACACAAAGACCTTCTCACAATCAGAATGCAAAAAAACACTAAAACACAGAATACTAAACTCTGTAGGACCACTAGGACTCATCGTCCGCCTGAAAGACTTAATCTCCTTATTAAAACACACAATGAGATAGATATTCTTGATGATGATGAACCTACAACCTACAACGAAGCTATGTTGGATATTGATTTGCAGAGATGGCAAGAAGCCATAAAATCTTAGATGGACTCGATGTACATAAATCAAGTTTGGAACTTGGTTGATTTGCCAATAGGGGTTAGACCCATAGGATACAAATAGGTCTTCAAGAAGAAAATTGATGCATATGGCAATGTATAGACTTATAAAGCAAGATTGGTGGCTAAAGGTTATAATCAACGGCCTGGGGTCGATTATGATTAAACATTTTCACTTGTTGCTAAAATTAAGTCCATTCGGATTTTGCTGGCAGTAGCTGCATATTATGACTATGACATTTGGCAGATGGACGTCAAGACTGCTTTCCTCAATGGTAATCTAGTTGAGGAGGTGTATATGAAACAACCTAAGGGTTTTTTAATTGAGTCCAAACCAAATGATGTATGCAAGCTACAAAAGTCCATTTATGGGCTTAAGCAAGCCTCGAGGAGTTGGAATATTTTCTTTGACAAGGCTATCAAGTCATTTGATTTCGTCAAAAGCAAAGAGGATCCATATGTTTATAGTAAACACAAGGATGGGAGTATTGCCTTCATTATCATATATGTAGATGACATATTAATAATGGGAGACAATAAGACTCTTCTGCTATCAGTCAAAGAGTGGTTGTCCAGTACCTTCATGATGGAGGATTTAGGTGAAGCCTGCTACATTCTGGGGATTAGGATCTATAGAGATAGACCTAACAGATTGTTGGGGCTGTCACAGTCAGTATACATAGACAAAGTGCTTAAACCTTTTTCTATGGAAAATTCCAAGAAAGGTGGTCTACCTATGGGACAAGGCATCAAGTTATCTAAGAAGGATAGTCCTTCTAATACTATGGAACTTGAACGCATGAAAAGGATCCAATATGCTTCGGCTATAGGATCGATCATGTATGCCATGACCTGTACTAGGCCAGATGTGGCATTTGCACTTAGTATGACTTGCAAGTTCCAGCAGAATCCTGGGGAAGAACACTGAAAAGCATTCAAGAGTTTTCTTAAGTATCTTAGATGAACTAAAGAATATTTCTTAGTCTATGGTGGACAAGAGAAGCTGGTATGTACTGGGTATACTGATGCTAGCTTCCAGACAGATGTTGATGACTATAAATCTCAATCAGGTTACACATTCATTTTCAATGGTGGAGCAGTAAGCTGGAAAAGTTCCAAACAAGCTAAAACTGTTGATTCGACAATGCAGTCGGGTACATTCTTTGGATCGAAGTCGTAAAGAAGCTGTCGCGATATCTGAGTTCCTGAAGGAACTAGGGGTCGTTCCAAGTCCCACTTGTCCAATAACGGTTTATTGTTACAACACTGGTGCGATTGCGCAAGCGAAGGAACCAAGATCAACCAACAGAAACAAGCATGTACCAAGGAAGTACCACATACTCAGGGAGATAGTGGAGACTGAAGAGATTAGATTAGACTATGTTCCCACAGACGATAATCTAGCTGACCCATTCACTAAACGATTAAGCTTAGTCAAGCATAATGGTCATTTAAAAATATGGGCATTAGATATGTTGGAAATTGGCTCTAGGCCAAGTGGGATATTGAAAGTATATTTATGTCCTAGAGACAATCTGTATTAGGACAAATGTACTTTATACACATTCATATTATTATTAATGGAGATTAATATTTTGGCATTTGCAATTATTGAATTATTATTTGATTGTTTGTGATTATTCATTAATGTGCATCCCTTAAGCTTATGTTGTCATTAATAAAGTGAGATATTCATGATAGAGCATAACTCTTAAAATAGCCTCGACTAATGATCATCGAGAATGGATATCGATGATATGTGATAAGTCGACATGTGGTCTGCATCACATCCTTAGAGGATGTAGTATGTCTCACCTGCTATGAGTAATGGCTACTCGTGATGGACACATGTATACTTTGGAAATATTGGTATACCCTGCTGATATACTATTTGTTATACTTGTCTAAAGTATGATCAGCGTGTGGGAGATAGAAATCCTTAGACTTGAGGTCAATACACGCCTTGTCTACAAAGTAATGTACTTTGATCCCGTCCTAAGCTCAAATGCTTTATAGGTTGAGATACGGCTTGTATTGGGTACATTACGATGTGGATTGAAGGTGGTAGTTGAGCCAAGATTAGGATTCATTCCTCGAATGTATATTTGAGAGAACACTCAGATTCTCAGTGATATTAGGTTGACTAAGTCGTTGGCCAACACAATAGACATATTTAGAATATGGTCTAGTCGTCAACTAATATAGATGAGATACAATGATTAAGCCATTTGGATAGACACTTGACAAATCTTAAGCTTGATCGGGGTGTGTCGTGAATGAAAGGATTTTATCTTACCACATAAAGGTTAAGTTTACTGGATTCGCGTAAACGTACTTCAAATATTGAGTTCGTCTTCCGGTGCCGTCTAGGAGTTCCGTGTAGACCTTAATTTGATTAATGTCGATATGAGAAGGCTTGTAGGGTCGGACTATGTCGATTGTCCATTTCGATCTAAGGATGTATTGAGAGAGTAATTAAATGTTCGATTTGGAATCGAAATATTTAAATGAATAATGATTATTTTAATTAAGTCAAAATTGGATTTTGAATTTAATTAAGAATGCATGAAAAATAAACAGAGGCAGTGCATGAGCACGTCGAGCACCGTGACGCCATACCCTAGGGTCACGTCGCAGTGCAGGCGCATGTCGAGCGCCTAGACGCCCATACCCTAGGGCCGCGGCACCTCTGCCTCGAATTTTGGGCCAGGCCCAAGGTTAAACGCTAATCCGATTTTGACCTATTTTTCAACTATAAATAGAGGCATTCACCTCATTATTTACACACCAATTTTTGAAAATCATTCTAAGCCTTAGATACTTAGAATCAAATACTCTCTCGAACCTCTGCCGGATTTCCTAGCTTTCCGAAGGAGAAATACATTGAAGCTTAGAGCTTGCAATCGGAAGGGCAATCGCGTGTGCACCTCACAGTTGATAAAAATTCCAGATAATTCTAACTTGTAAGTATATGCTTTATGTTACAAGTTTAATTGTTGTATAACCATACCAAAAATGTTGTTGGGATAAGTAAGAAACAAAACTTTTAAACTTCCGCTGTGCCTTACTTATGTGCTTTGTACCCAACAAATTCCTACAAGGAAATCTTCTTTCATTAATCATAAATAGGGATTAGATATAACACTACTGAATAAACTATAGTCTATCATACTTAACAAGAATATCTATGCTATATTAACAACAATCATACAAAAAAAGGAACTGAGAGGAAATTGAGCATACCTCTTCGATGCACAGCCTTGGTCAAGAATCTGGAGTGGAAAGCCTTTTCCAAATCCACGACAAACTCATACCAACACTCAAACAACCGAAAGTCAAAGTTTAGACTGGTGAAAACCTTGAAGAAAATATTTTAGGTTTTCGGATTTTTGCTCAAATGTGATACTTATGCTTGATTTCAAGCAAAATACCACACTCAAGGCTTTTTTCTCAACTTTATGATATTTGGATATCAAGACCTGTTTTTGAACTGAGGGGAAAGGGTCCTTCAATCCCAACCGATGTGGGATAAGTGATTTTCAAGGGTTTTTATTTAAATTTAAAGGGAGAAAAGCTTCATCCAATGACAAATCGAATTTCGTCCTCAAATGGGATAAAACCTATCAATGTGTACAGAAACGAAAAGGAGAGAGGGTATTACCTCATGGCGTACTAGTGGGGGTGGGTAGGACAAGAAATTAATGCAGAGAGGGAGGTACACGTATTTGATAGACTTTGATCGATCCAAGGCTTTTCCTACTATTCTTTTCATTTTTATTATTTGGAAAAACACATAAATATTCAATAACATCGTTATCAACGATTAAAATGGGTTATGTCTTTTGTAACAATAATATCAGATTGCTGTTTATGGAGTCTTTGGACATGTCATTTAATGTCTCTATCCTCCACCTCGTACTGCTAAGGATGGTTCCCAAAAATTCCATGCGCATTTCATAAGGTTCACTATATAGGTGGATATCATGGTTATTATATTGTTGTAATTAGTACTTCAATAAAGTTCCCATGCACGACTACCAAGATCTTTCTCTCTCCTACTTCTTAGAATTGCAAAATACTTTTTTCTGGTGTAATATCACTTAAAACAACCCCTTTCTTTCTCACCAACAGTTATCAACCACTGTGATTACTGAATATAAACTTTTTTTTCAAAGGATCTTTTAAAACCTCATGGAGGAAAATACAATCTATTTCACTGCTGGTTTCAAGTATTTTGATATCAGCGGATAGACCTCTGGGATGTATGATTTGACTTGGTAGAGAGAAGTAGAGATATGATGAGAAGAATAATACTTAGCAAGAAGGTGATGCAGTGGATATGTTTTATCCTCAAAGAAGCTTCTAATGATAATAAGAACTTTGTGAGAAGATGGAGGACAAAGGACCAAGTGGTTGAATATTTTGGTACTAGGAAGTACAATATTCATGGAAGGTACATGAATATCTTATCACTCAAAGGTAAAGCTAGTTCAGTTATCATTCTACCAGAGTCAGCCTTCAATGTAGGTGAAGAGACATTGCTTTCAAGATAGAAAACTGTAGGTAAATATTGGTGTTAAGTGTATCTGAAAGGTTAAACAGTAAGAAGGCTGAGTCGAGAGATGTCTCTATGTCTTTAAGACAAAATTATCCTGTATAGATGTTTTTACGGCGATGGACAATAGTCTTCCAAGATAAAACAACAACTAATGAATTGTACAAAGAAAACATAGTTAATTCTAGCGAAGAAGATAAATAAGAACAGATTGCAGAAGAATGAGAGAATTTATGTTCTCTATTTCCGTGTAGAACCAGAATAGAAAATTCGTGTTTTCTGTTCTCTATTTTTCGTTCTGAAACAGAATAGAAATTCATTTTTTTTGTTCTCTGTTTTTTGTGCAGAAACAGAACATAAGAGAAGAGTTTTTGTGTTGTGTATTATATATTTTTAATTTGAACATAATTGTTCAATTTATAAGCGCGGAAAGGGAAGCAACATTTTGTTATGTTGAATAGTCATGTCTGTTGGCTGGTATCTTTTGGTGAAGATATAGTCGTTGTAAAGTTTCAAAAAACTTTAGGGACTGAAATATAAATAGTTAACATTTTAGGGACCAAAAAGAATATTCCGGAAGAAAGCAATAGCCCAACGGCCCAAGCCCCGTGCCCGGACTGGAAGAAAGAAATAGCCCCGAACCCAAGCTCACCTAGGTCCTCTCCCTTCTAAACACATGGGTTACCACTTGGGGTCTCAAACTCTTACTCAAACTTAGAGTTTATATATTAGACAATCCTTCCATCTTCTACCAATAAGGGAGATTTGTCAGTTTTGGCCAAAAACACTTCATCTTTTCATGTCTGAAACACCTTAATTTGTGTACTAATATCTCTTTCATTTCTTAATGAAATTTGACGATACTTGGCACTAGCATCATCTACTCACTTAGTAGATTAGGCATGTGCGAAGAAATAATATTTCCGCCATATGGGCCCCACATGTTTAAGTCATTAAAGACGGGATAAACTCAATCTCACATTAGTAAATTTCCAACAATCCCCTCTTGAAAGAGAATTGGTGCACACAAGGTGCCAAAGTACAACAATCTTTCAGCGGAAAGATATTGTATCAGGAAAGGTAGCTTTCGGCTTTGAACCTTCCTTAGTTAATTACCATCGGATTTACTTACTGTGCGGTGAACGTGATGTCTTGAACCGTTAGTGTTTAGTGTAAACCAAGACAATGGTATCAACATAATAACTTTCCTTATTTATTTCTTCTTATCGTTTTGTCCGTTGTGGCCATGGACAATGCTTGGATTCTTAAGTGCGTATATTTGAAGCGGCATGTCTTCGCACTTAAATATGTGATCTACTATAAGGTATATTGCTCTACGCCACTTGCAAGTGTTAGGAATCATTAAAAGTTTCAGAAACTTATCCTTTACCCATTATGCATGTAGCACTCAATGTTTATCGCGGGAACGGCTTTGGAGTTATATTTCTTTAAAGAATGATAATCTAAAGTGCTCTTACTTCAAGTGAAGCGCTAAACTGAACCTCTATAGTATAGTTTTCCCGTTGAACCAAATTCTTGGGATCTCCAGTCTGTAAGGTTGGGTTACCACCATAAAAATTCTTATTGTTTGGGTTTTAAGCTCATTCCCATAGACAAGAAGAATATTTGATCTTTGGGTAGGCCTTTAGTTAATGGATTCGCTAAGTTATCCTTTGTTTTGACGTAATTAATGCAAATGACACCCGTAGTGATTAACTGCCTAACGGTCTTATGCCTCCGACGAATATGTCTAGACTTGTCGTTGTACATATTACTTCATGCCCTACATAAATCCAACTGGTTGTCACAGTGAATCATCACCGAAGGTACGGGTTTATCCAAACAAGGTTTATCCTCTAAGAAGTCGTGAAGCCACTCTGCTTCTTCTTCTACTTTGTCTAAAGTGATAAACTCCGATTCCATCATGGATCGGGTGATGCATGTTTGCTTAGAGGATTTTCAAGACAAAGCCCCACCACCAATTGTAAAAACATACCCACTGGTGGATTTGGTGTTCTTTATGTTCGATATCCAGTTTACATCACTGTATCCTTTCAATACAGCTGGATATCTTAAATAATCTAATTCGTAAGTCATAGAATATTTTAGATATCGTAGTATCCGATTTAGCGCCTTCCATTGATCAATTCCAGGATTAAGAGTAAACCTAGCCAACTTATTGACTGGGTAAGGGATATCGGGTCGGGTGAAATTTGTAATGTACATTAAACTACCAATGACCTGTGCATATAACTCTTGGGATACGGGTGCACCACGATTCTTATCAATTCTATGATTCATATCCATTGGTGACTTCATAGGGGGACTATCAAATACATCAAATTTCCTCAAAACATTTTCAATGTAATGAGATTGAGATAACACCAGCCCGTCAGATATCTTAGAAATCTTAATTCC
The DNA here is from genome assembly GCA_029783415.1 of Anisodus acutangulus. NCBI lineage: Eukaryota > Viridiplantae > Streptophyta > Magnoliopsida > Solanales > Solanaceae > Anisodus > Anisodus acutangulus. Next base: position 29,292,019 of record CM056491.1, read on the forward strand.
TAAGATTACATCTGCAATACCCATATCTTTCATGTCAAAACATTATTTTAACATGTTCTTGGTTTCCAGGATCAAGTTTAGACTACTTCCGGTGATGAGCATGTCATCTACGTAAAGGCATATCATGACAAATGAGTCAGAGTTCCCTTTGATATAAATACATTTATCACAATCATTTATGGAGAAATCTTTTGATAATAAAGTATTGTCAAACTTTTCATGCCATTGTTTCAGGGGTTGTTTGATTTCGTACAGAGACTTAACAAGACGACATACTTTCTTTTCTTGTCCTGGAATTACATACCCCTTGGGTTGTTCCATGTATATTTCATCTTCCAACTCTTCATTTAGGAAGGCTATCTTAACATCCATTTGATGTATCTCAAGGTCACGCAAAGATGCAATGGCTATGAATACCCTTATGGACGTTAATCTAGACACATGTGAGTATGTGTCGAAGTAATCGAGGCCTTCCTTTTGTTTGTAGCCTTTGACTACTAATCTGGCCTTATACTTGTCAATAGTTCTATTTGCTTTGTACTTTCTTTTAAATTATCCACTTACAACCCAAAGGTTTACTTCCCGTTGGAAGATCAACCATTTCCCAAGTATGATTTTGCATGATGGAATCTATTTCGCTTTCTATAGCTTATTTCCAAAGTGATGCTTCTGGAGTTGACAATGCTTCCTTAATTATCCTCAGTTCATTTTCAACCATATAGGTTAGAAAGTCTGGACCAAAGGTTTTGTCCATTTTGGCCCTTTTGCTCCGTATTGGTTCAACCTCTAGAACCCCTAAGTTCTGTAGGTTTGGAACATTAATTTTTGGATAGTCAGTAACTTTTGAGTCCTGTAGATCTGGAACGTTTAATTCTGGATAGTCAGAAACTCCCGAGTCTTGTTGATTTTGAGCATTTTGTTCATAACTTCGTTTGCGCGAAATTATTTCTTTTTCCTTTCTAGGAAAGGAATTCAGCATTCCTTGATTCCATGATCGTACCCTCGTGGATATCAAGTATATCTGACTTATATACACTAAGAAGCGATAAGAACTACTATTATTTGAATATCCGATGAATATGCAATCTACAGTCTTAGGTCTAATTTTTGACCTGTTTTGGTTTAGGTACTTCGACCTTTTCCAAACAGGCCCACACTTTCAAATATTTGTAAGTGGGTTTCTTTTCTTTTCATGATTCATATGGAGTTTTATCCTTACCCTGATGTGGAACTCTATTGAGAATTGTATTAGCAGTAAGAATCGCTTCACCCCACATGTTTTGTGCTAAATTGGAATTGATAAGTAAATCATTTATCATTTCCTTTAACGTCCAGTTTTTGTGCTCGGCAATACCATTAGACTGAGGCGAGTAAGGAGCGATCATTTGATGAACAATGCCAAATGAAGTACAATATTCTTCAAATTGTGATACGTATTCTCCCCCTCTATCACTACGAATTGCCTTAATCCGTAGGTTTAGTTGATTTTCAACTTCTGCTTTGTAACGTTTAAATCCTTCAAATGCTTCATCTTTACTTTTCAACAAGTAAACATAACAATACCTTGTACTATTATCAATGAAAGTCACAAAGTACTTGTTCCCCCTCTAGTTTGCACAAACTTTAAATCATATATGTCGGTGTGAATAAGTTCTAGAGGAGCGGTGTTTCTTTCGACTGAATGGAAAGATGATTTGGTTAATTTTGTCTTTACGCACACTTCACATTTATGTTGAGGGTTTATGTCGAAGGAAGGCAACAATTCCAACTTTACTAACTTTTGAATGGATTTGTAGTTAACGTGTCATAATCTATGATGCCATAAATTAGAAGACTCAAGCAAGTATGTACAAGGCTTTATTTCATTACATGAACGAATTACAGACATAACATTAATTTTGAAGAGGCCGTCGCATGTGAAGCCCCTTCCTACAAAATTACCATTCTTAGTTATTACAAACTTGTTGGACTCAAAAACTAGTCTAAAACCAGCCTTGACCAACAGTGGCCCTGAAACCAAGTTCTTGCGGATGTTAGAGATGTGCATCACTTCCTTTAGAGTGATCTCTTTGCCTGAAGTCATTTCGAGGACAACCTTTCCAACACCTTGCACTTTAGAGGTGGCACCGTTGCCCATGAATATCTTTTTGCCTGTGACAATGGCGTAAGAGGAGAATGCATTTTTGTCAGAGCAGATGTGACGGGTTACACCAATGTTTATCCACCATTTCCTTAGGTTCTCCACCAGATTTGCCTCCATCACCACTGCCGAGAAATCCACAATCTTGTCATCAAGATCCGAAGGATTACCCTCATCTTGTACAATGTTAGCCTCTGCCTTGCGTTTGTTCTTGGCTTTTAAGTCATTTGTGACCTGAACATTTTGGCCCACTTCAGTCGTTGTGTTAGAATGAGTGTCCATTGCATCCCCACCAGAAGGAGGATCTTCTGTCTGAAATCCTGGCAGACTCAATGCAGCAAGATAGAACAACATCTTTAGTCTCCTTCTGTTATTGTAATTGTTATCCAGAACCTTACTTGGGTGTTTGCTTTGGAAACTGTCAGGAGTAGGGACAATAACACTTCCTTGAGCAGTGCCAGAGGAAGTGCCTTGATCAGCAACAACATAAGCAGCAGCAGTGCCTTGAACAACGGTAGCAAAACTAGAAACAAAAATGTTGACAGGAGTAGAACCAGAACTACCAACAGAATTGTTAACAGAACTGTCAACAGAACAATTGGTATAAATAGAGCCAAGCCCAGAATTAGAACCAGAACTGAAAACACAACTGTTGACAGACATATTTCGAACACTCAGTAAATTTTGTCTTAAAACTGTAGGTAAAAATTGGTGTTAAGTATATCTGAAAGGTTAAACAGTAAGAAGGCTGAGTCGAGAGATGACTCTCTGTCTTTAAGATAAAATTGCCCTGTATAGATGCTTTTACAGTGATGGACAATAGTATCCCAAGATAAATCAACAACTAATGAACTGTACAAAGCAAACACAGTTGATTCCACCGAAGAAAATGAATAAGATCAGATTGCTGAAGAAGGAGAGAATTTATGTTCTCTGTTTTCGTGTAGAACCAAAATATAAAATTTGTGTTTTCTGTTCTCTGTTTTTTGTTATGAAACAGAATAGAAATTCATTTTTTCTGTTCACGAAAAACAGAACATAAGAGAAGAGTTTTTGTGTTGTGTATTATATGTTTTTAATTTGAACAGAATTGTTCAATTTATAATCGCGGAAAGGGAAGCAATGTTTTGTTATGTTGAATAGTAATGACTGTTGGCTGATGTCTTTTGGAGAAGATATAGCCGTTGTAAAGTTCCGAAAAACTTCAGGGACTGAAATGTAAATAGTTAACATTTCAGGTACAAAAAACAAGTTTTGAAAGAAAGCAACATCCCAACAGTCCAAGACCCGAGAACCCGTGACCCGTGACCTGAGCTCAACCTCGGACCGGACTGGACGGGCCGCGGTGGCCCGCGTGTGGGGCTTAGCCCCGAACCCAAGCTCACCTATGTCCTCTCCCTTCTAAACACATGGGTTACCCCTTGGGGTCCCAAACCTTTACTTAAACTTAGAGTTTATATATTGCACAATCCTTCCATTTTCTACCAATGAGGGAGATTTTTCATTTTTGGCCAAAAATACTTCATCTTTTAATGTCTCAAACACCTTATTTTGTGTACCAATATCTCTTTCATTTCTTAACGAAATTTGACGATACTTTCCATTAATATCAACTACTCACTTAATAGATTAGGCATGTGTGAAGAAATGATGTTTCCGATATACATGGCCCACGTATTTAAGTCATTAAAGATGGGATAAACTCAATCCCACATTAGTAAATTTTCAACAAAAACTTCATTGAAATCCCCCAACAATTTATTTTAAAGGGCCCCGTACAGAATATCAAATATTAACTATCTATATGCCAAGGTGGTTGAAAATAATAAATAGCAGCCCCACATCTTCAATGAGGTAGAAACCAGTACAAAAGGTGTCCTCCACATGGCTCTTTTAATTCTAGTAAAGGCATGCTAAGAAGATGCATCACTGAGTTCTTTGGAAATCTTAAACCTGAGATGCCCACTCTCTCAGATGTTAGAAGATGGACCACTTCTACATAAAAAAGGCCTTTGGGGTGAACATTCATGAAATGGTAGGCCTCCAGACAGAAACATAGTTGAACAAATCCTCCAAGGAGAATGGACATGAAAGAAATTTAAGGTAAGTTTGGAGTGGTGGAGCCCTATTGCTGGATGTATACCCAGCTTCACAGAAAAACAAGTCTACTTGGATCGGAGCGATAGTACTACATTGCATTTTTGGTTATACAATTATTTTTGTGAAATAGGCATTTTTTGTGGTGGTTGGAAGGTGACAGAGGAGGAGACAATTGATAAATAGGCTCGAATGGGCTCGCATTGAAGTTGTAGGAGAGAAGCGGAGAAGTAACCATCTCGAAGGGAGGTTTCAACATTATTATTTTGATCTGGGTCGAAAGGAAAACAAGTTACAAGAAAGCTCCAATGAAACTTTCGGTGATCTCTGTTGATAGCATAGTTTTGGTGATTTATGTTGATAAAAATGAGGCCCTGATGTCGTTACCAGTTTAAAAAAAAAACAAAGAGTCCCTCAAGGAATATCCTATGGACAATCGTACCCAACGAGGTAATAGATACTATTTGTACGATGACAATTATTGATTGGAGTGGTTATGCCCACATGGGGGTTGGTGAAACCTTTTTAGATGTGAAGGCACGTAAGGGGCAACCAATAGATTTGGAGGTCTTAACGCCTCATTTGGGTCAATCTATTAAATCCAACCCTCTTGGGCCTGACCTTGCTCAACTCATTTTTAATGACACTTTAGGAGCCCGATATGAAACTTATGTCAGATGTTTTAATAGATGAAACTAAAGAAACAACCTTGTTTTTCCATGGGAAACTCTCACGGCTCTTCAGAAACAACCGAGAGCTTGGAGGAAATCATGCATGCAAAGACCTCGAACTATATTGAAGCTTCAGGTAGGGAGAAAGAGAATGATGTGTAGGTGACAAGGGTAGAGAAAGAAGATGTGATGATGATGGGGAATTGATGTTGAAGGGTGATGATTCTCAACATCATCAACAACTAATAACTCTTAATTCTATTGTTAATGGGGAAGTATGGGAAGTGGAAGATGCTATACCAATCCAATCTGAACAAGACTTTTGTCTTCTTGATAAGGAGATAGATGGCACTGTTTAGGTCTACCAAATTCTCAGGAATACATTAATCAAATTTGGGGAGGGAGATGGGTAAGACATGTTTGTCTGGAAGTTAGTAGCACTACATGAGGGATTTTAATGTTGTGGGATTGCAGAGTGTGGAAATGAGAGATCTTATAGACTGGTTCTTACTAAGGGTAGCCAGTGCGATGGGATGGGACGGGATGGGATTTTGGGGACGGGGTGGGGGGTCGGGATCGAGACTTGGCAGGTCGGGATAGAGAGGACGGGAAAAGGTCTCGTTATGTCCCACATCTAATCGGAAGAGGGGACGGAATTTGGGGGATGGGACAGTGGGGTCGGGTCGAGTAGGGGAATTTAGGGGGATTTAATTTTTTTTAGACTCGTAATTTTAAAACAATATATATTTAAACACTTAAATAATTGAACAAGATAGTGAATAAAAATATTCCAAGGCTATTTTTGTGCCTCTTATATTATTTAATAGAAATATTTTTTTGTAATACAATTTCAAAATTGCATCTTTGTTTCGTAGTTCAAAAGTTGCAAATCACATAGTAAAATTGCCATTAAAAAATTACATATTCAACCATACTTTTTCTAATTTTCTCACAATCTCTTCTTCTGTTGGAATTGAAAGTTGTTGGTCAAATTGTTAGACGTTCCTTCCTGCTCCATCGGATAAGATTTCATTGTAGTTGTAGTCGTCTTCTTCGTTGATCTCTGGTTGACCACATCTTCTACGCTCTGCTCTAATCCAATCTCTGAATAAAATTACAATCTCCAAGTTGTCTCCCCCCCAATGAGTGTATGTGCTCTCCTATTTGAAACCACTAGAAGATAAAGTGCTTTCAGGAGCTGTTGATGACGATTGGATATTCAACACATCTCGGGCCATCTTTGATAGTGTTGGATGTATTCTCATTCTCCCTCCAGTATTTCAGCAAGTCTTCACGTCCATCTTCATTGACAATTGATTCGTACGGTACAACACCCTGCAAAACATAAACATCAAACTCGCTAATTTGTGAAGAACTTGAACCACTATACATTCTATTTCTAAGGCCTTGAATACTTGAAGCAGAAACCATATATTTTTTATAAGGTTGCAGTGAAGTAGGAGAAGATGGTACAGAAGTCGGTTGATTATTTGCATTTTGCTCTTGGTAATACATATATATATTTTTGCATTCAGTGTGTATGCTAGACATAACTTCTTCTTTAGTTGGTTCGTAAGTTGATTCTTCAGTTGGACTTGGAATTGGAAGTATTTCTAAGCTTTCATAAATAGTTTCAACAAGTGCTTTACAACCGTCTACTTTAATAGTAGGATTTAATATAACACCAATAAAATAAATAGTGGGAATAGGAAAAAAGTGTTTTTTTTAGTTTTAAAAACATTTTTTAATAGATGGAGCGTAAGTTGGTTCATATATTCATTAAGTAACAAAAATATTAGATCTATATAAAATAACATAGATGAAACAGTAGGATAATAAATAACAGAAAATTCCTTAGTAACTAGAAAAAACTTCTCTAAGAATACAATAAGTTCCAAAATTTTATCCAAATCATCATCTACAAGCATATCCGTTGGATTTTGATTATGAGCATTAAATAATAAAGTTATATGTCTTCTATACTCGTGAGCAACACATAATTGTTCATACAAAGAATTCCACCTAGTCGCAACTTCTTCTGAAATTTTTCTATAAGATAATCCACAATCATGACAAGTTTTTTTATATTCTTTGCGTCTTTATATTTTATTACTTTTAAAAATAGAGTTGATAGCAAATTGTACTTTATCAAAGATGTTTTTAAAAAGTTTTAGGCCGTCATTTACAACTAAGTTATAAATATGACATGCACATCTAATATGAAAAATATGAGGAAAGGATGGAGTAAATCGAGTTTTAAAAATGTTTACAGCATAATCATTAGAAGAAGCATTATCTAATGTAATAGTCATAATTTTATCAGTAATTCCATAATATTCACAAATTTCATGAATATTTTTTGAAATAAAAGCTCCAGTGTGCCTGTCATTAATATATTTATATGCTAATATACATTTTTGCATAGACCAATTCTGATTTATCCAATGCCATGTAATAGTTAAATAATCATTACCATTTATACTACATCATATGTCAGAATTGATAGCCACTTTGCCATTATAATGATACAATGCATAACGTAAATATTTTTTCTTGAAATTCACGTCGGAACAGTGTTCGATCGCTCATCGCTTCAGTTTTTTTTTAAATTGAGCGCGTCTTAACAGTGATTGTCGCCATTGTTCACGCCGAATGTTGATTCTTATCGTTTCATCGCTTCAAAAATATATATTATTATTATTATATATTTTTTAAATTGTTACCCCGGTGACGCAGCAAACCCTAGGTGGCGCTGCGACGCTCCATCGTGGAGTTGCGGAGCCTCCATCTCAGAAGCACAAAATTCGCATTTCCGAAACCTTAAAACTGGTTCAGGGTCAGATTTGCAGATTCATCTTCGTTACCTTCACTATCAAACAACACGTTCATCGACCATCATCCAATCCCTTCTCGTTCTTCACTTCAGTGCACCATGTTCGCAATGAACCGATTACGCACATTGACTTAGAAGAGTTAGATCGGAATGACTTCCTCGATAACATCATTATTTAATAGTTTGGGAAATAAGAATGATGTGCTTTTAAGATATTAGATTTTCAAGCTTTAAACGACATTAATTTCATATTTAAACAAATTCTAACCCATATTATTATTAACTAATTACCTTATAATCATACAAAACGGCACTGACTCTAATACCACTGAAGGGGTTTGTTGGGTTGTTGTACGCAGCGGATATTGAAAACTTGTTTCAAACCCAACAAACGTAGAACTGTTTGACTATAGGGTAATTTAAAACTGTAAACATAAGACTTGAATGGTACTTACATGTTTACAATATCTGGAGTCTTTATCAACTGTGGGTGCTCACGCGAATGATCTTTCGATTGCAAGCTCCAAGCTTCAATGTATTCCTCCTTTGGAAAGCTAGGAAATCCGGCAGAGGTTCGAGAGAGTGTTTTGATTTTATGTCTCTAAGACTTAGAATAATGATATGAAAATCAAGTGTCATGAATAATGAAGTGTAGGTCTGTATTTATAGGTAAAAATTAGTTCAAACCGGATTAGATTTGACCTTGGGCCTGGCCCAAAATTCGAGACAGATTAGGTCATGGCGTCGCGGCCCTATGGTATGGGCGCCGCGGCGCTGACATGGCCCTACACTGTCTCATTTTATTTTGCACACATTCTTAATTAAATCCAAAATCTAATTTTGACTTCATTAAAACAATCATTATTCATTTAAATATCTCGATTCTAAATCGAATATTTAATACTCTCTCAATACATTCTTAGATCGAAAAGGCAATCGACATAGTGTGACCCTACAAGCCTTCACATATCGACATTAAACAAATTAAGGTCTACGCGGAACACCTACGCGGCACCGCAAGACAAACTCAATATGTGAAGTACGTTTACACGAATCCAGTAAACTTAACCTCTATGTGGTAAGATAAAATCTTTTCATTCACGACACACCTGATTAAGCTTAGAATTTGTCAAGTTTCTATCTAAATGGCTTAATCATTGTATCTCATCTATATTAGTTGACAACTAGACCATATTCTAAATTGTCTATTGCGTTGGCCAACGACTTAGTCAACCTAATATCACTGAGAATTTAAGTGTTCTCTCGAATATACATTCGAGGAATGAATCATAATCTTGGCTCAATTACCACCTTTAATCCACATCGTAATGTACCCAATACAAGCCGTATCTCAACCTATAAGGCATTTGAGCTTAGGACGTGATCAAAGTATAATACTTTGTTGACAAGGTGTGCATTGACCTCAAGTATAAGGACTTCTATCTCCCACACACTGATCATACTTTAGACAAGTATAACAAATAGTATATCAGCAGGGTATACTAATACTTTCAAAGTATCCATGCGTCCATCACGAGTAGCCATTACTCGTAGCAGGTGAGACATACTACATCCTCTAAGAATGTGATGCAGAACACATGTCGACTTATCACATATCATCGATATCCCATTCTCGATGATCATTAGTCGGGGCTATTTTAAGAGTTACGTTATAAAATTAATATCTCACATTATTAATAATGTAACCTCTAGGGATGCATATTATAGAATATTATAAACAATCAACTAATAATTCAATAATTACAGATGCCAAAATATTAATCTCCATTAATAATAATAAGAACGTGTATAGAGTACATTTGTCCTAATACGGATTGTCTCTTGGACATACATATACTTTCAATCTCCCACTTGTCCTAGAGCCAATCTCCAACATATCTAATGCCCATATTCTCAAAATGACCATTATGCTTGACTAAGCTTAATGGTTTAGTGAATGGGTCAGCTAGATTATCGTTTGTGGGAACATAGTCTAATCTAATCTCTTCAATCTCCACCATCTCCTTGAGTATATGGTACTTCCTTGGTACATGCTTGTTTCTGTTTATTGATCTTTGTTCCTTAGCCTGTGCAATCGCACCAGTGTTGTCACAATAAATAGTTATTGGACAACTGGCACTCGGAACTACCCTTAGTTTCTTCAAGAACTCAGCAATCGCGATAGCTTCTTTAGCAGCTTCCGATCCAGCAATGTACTCAGCTTCTGTTGTCGAATCAGCAGTTGTAGCTTGTTTGGAACTTTTCCAGCTCACTGCTCCACCATTGAAAATGAACGTGTACCCAGACTGAGATTTGAAGTCATCAAGATCCGTCTAGAAGCTAGCATCAGTGTACCCAGTATCAGCTAGCTTTTCTTCCCCACCATAGACTAAGAAGTAATCTTTATTTCATCTAAGATACTTAAGAATACTCTTGACTGCTTTCCAGTGTTCTTCTCCAGGATTTTGCTGGAATTTGCAAGTCATACTAAGTGCAAAGGCCACATCTGGCCTAGTACAGGTCATGACATACATGATCGATCCTATAGCCGAAGCATATGAGATCCTCTTCATGCGTTCAAGTTCTATAGCATTAGAAAGACTGTCCTTCTTAGATAACTTGATGTCTTGTCCCATAGGTAGACCGCCTTTCTTAGAATTTTTCATCGAAAAACGTCTAAGCACTTTGTCTATGTAGACTGACTGTGATAGCCCTAACAATCTATTAGATCTATCTCTATAGATCCTAATTCCCATAATGTAGTAGGCTTCACCTAAATACTTCATCATGAAGGTATTGGACAACCACTCCTTGACTGACTGCAGGAGAGTCTTACTGTCTCTCATTATCAATATGTCATATACATACATAATAATGAAGGCAATACTCCAATCCTTGCATTTACTATAAACACAAGGATCCTCTTTGCTTCTGACGAAATCAAATGACTTGATACCCTTGTCAAAGCAAATGTTCCAACTACTCGAGGCTTGCTTAAGCCCATAAATGGACTTTTATAGCTTGCATACAACATTTGTTTGGACTCAAGCGAAAAATCCTCAGGTTGTTTCATATACACCTCCTCAACTAGATTACCATTGAGGAAAGCGGTTTTGACGTCCATATGCCAAATTTCATAGTCATAATATGCAGCTATTGCAAGCAAAATTCGAATGGACTTAATCTTAGCAACAGGTGAAAAGGTTTCATCATAATCAAGCCCAGGCCATTGATTATAACCTTTAGCCACCAACCTTGCTTTATAAGTCTGCACATTTCCAAATACATCGATTTTCTTCTTGAAGACCCATTTGCATCCTATGGGTTTAACCCCAGCTGGCAAATCAACCAAGTTCCACACTTGATTGATGTACATAGATTCCATCTTATATTTTATGGCTTCTTGCTATATCTTCGAATCAATGTCAAACATTTCTTCACTAAAGGTTGTAGGCTCATCGTTATCGGGAATATTTATCTCATTGTGTGTTTCCACAAGTAGTTTTAGTTTTTCAAGAGGACGATGAGTCCTAGTGAACCTACGAAATTGATTGTAATGCAGTTCAGTGCTTGGTATGTTCTGACTGTGAGATGGTTCTTGTGTGTTGGATAATCCACTAACTTGAGAGCTTTCAGGAATATCATTTTCATGTATTTCCTTAATAGGAGGAGGTGCAACCATTGCATCTACTCCCAAAGGATGTGTAGGAGGATCTTGCATTTCTGCATTGTTCCTCGTAACACTCCCACTGGCCGAAGGGCGTACTTGAAGTACCCAATATTCACCAAATACTCCCACTGAATTCTTGCATTGGTCATTCGGCAAAAATTCAACATCTATGTTATCTTGCGGTTCTTGAATTTCTTCAAGTTCTATCTCTATGCAACTATGTTCCTTATAGACATATTCTTCTTCAAGGAAAGTTGTGTTCCTAGAAACAATGACCTTACGTTCTCCAGAAAGATAGAAGTAGTATCCCTTAGTTTCCTTTGGATACCCCACGAAGTAACATTTCTCACTTTTGGATTCCAACTTGTCAGTGAGCATCTTCTTAACATATGCAGGGCACCCTCAGGGTCTCATATGTTTAAGAGTTGGCTTCTTGCCATACCATATCTCATAGGGTGTCTTTTCTACTACCTTGGAAGGAACCCTATTCAGAACATATATTGAGGTTTGTATAACGGTCCCCGAAGATATGTCGGTAGAGCTAAGAAGTTCATCATGGATCGAACCATATCCAATAAGGTTCGGTTTCTCCTTTCGGCAACACCATTCATCTGTGGTGTTCCAGGAGGTGTCCACTTTGATTGGACTCCATGTAGCTTTAAGTAATCTAGAAAATCTTTGCTTAAGTATTCACCTCCTCGATCCGATCGAAGGGTCTTGATACTTGTTGCAAGTTGCTTCTCTACTTCCAACTTGTACTCTTTGAACTTCTCAAAAGCCTCGGATTTATGTCTCATAAGATACACATATCCATACCTTGTGAAGTCGTTAGTAAAAGTGATGAAGTATGGGAAACCTCATTTAGCTTGAGTCGACAATAGCCCACATACATCAGTATGGACCAACTCAAGCACCTCTTTGGCTCGCACACCTTTCCCAGAAAGTGGCTTATTGGTCATCTTTCCTCTCAAGTAAGATTCGCAGTTACCATAAGACTCCAAGTCAAATGGTTTGAGGTAGTCTAACTTCCTCAACCTTGCTATCCTTGATTCGTTGATATGACCTAGTCTGCAATGCCATAGGTAAGTAGAGTTTCTATTACTTATCTTAGCTCATTTATTTTGTACATTTAATATTTCTCGACTACAATTTAGTGTATATAATCCATCCACAATAGGAGCAGTTCCATATATAACATTATCAAAAGACAATACTTGACTGCCATTATAAATATATGAGGAAAAACCCTCCATGTCCAAAACAGGGATAGAAATGATATTCCTCGTTAACGAGGGTACATAGTAAAAAGCATTTAACACTAGACAATAGCCAGAAGGAAAATTTAATTTATAAGTTCCTACGCGCTCAACATCCACTCGTGCTCCATTTCCAATACGTAGATCCACCTCTCTTGGTCCAACCTTCCGGCTATCAGTTAGCATATGCACATTGGTACAAATGTGTGAGCTACAAGAGGTATCCAATACCCAGGAATGAGAGTTATTTATAGACATATTTATTTCAATGACGTACATACCTTGTCCACCAGAGGTAGAATCACCTGGTGCTTTTCCTCCTCCTGGTGCAGTGCAGTCCTTCTTCCAATGCCTCTTCTTGTTGCAGTTGAGGCATAAATCCTTAGCCGGATTCACCTTCTTCTTCTTCACACCTCCCTTAGGCTTCATAGCTGAGGGCACATCGACCGCTTTGCCCTTCTTCTTCTGCCATTCCTTACCTTTCGGCTTGGGTCGGCCAGTAGAGCTCGCCATAAGCATAGCTTTGTCTTTGGAAGTGGAAGACTCAAAGGTCTTGAGCATGTTGTGCAGCTCTGGCAGACTCGCCTTCGTTCCATTCATATTGTAATTCACCATGAAGTTTTCAAAGGAACGAGGAAGAGAGTTCAGGATGAGGGTGGTAGTGACATTCTTTTTCAGCTTCGTTCCGGTTGAAGCAAGTCTCTCTATCAGCCCTATCATCTTCAACACATGCTGCGAGACCTGGCCCCCTTCATTGAGCTTGCACTTAAAAAGTTCTATCAGTAACTCATATTCCATAGTCTGGGACTATGAGTCATAGAGACTCTTCAAGTGTTTGAGCATCTCATTGGGACCCATGTTCTCATGTTGTCTCTGAAGTTCCATAAACATGGAAGACAACATCACGCACTGTGCTGAAGTGGCATCATCTAGGTGTTTTTGGTAAGCATCCTTATCAAAAGAGACATATTCAGCAGAGTCTGTCGCAGGGACTATTGGGAACAGCGTATCCAACACGTATTCTAATTTTTGTTGTCTCAGCACTATTCACAAATTTCTTAGCCAGTCAAGGTAGTTAGGTCCAGTAAGTTTGTTCATTTCAATCAACATTTTCAATGATAAACTCGACATCTTTGATAATCTGAAGAATTAGATAGACTGAAATTCAAACTCAAAATTTATTTTCTATTATACACATTTGTTTAGGCTAATCAACATGGTCTTTTGTTTAATTAACTCCCACTATTTTAACCCCAAGGTAGAATACAGACCTATATTAATTAAGGTCATAATGATCCAAGATCCAAGCCTATGCTATCTCCGCATTTTCTTTGGCTGATAACTTTAATAACACATCTTGGTAGGTTCTAAACCAATTGCAAAACTTATTTGCAACTCTTGGTTGATCAAATATTATATTTAATCTTGCGTCCTTAGATTACTCCGATACTTTGGCGCCAAGATTTGTCTAAGCAAGTGAACCCCATTACACGAATGTGTTTATGTATCTAAGTAAATTTGGCCTTTGTGAGTAAACACTTTGGTGTAAATACCCACAAAAGTTTATCGTTTACCTTTACATTTAAAACACATCTATGAAAGAGTCTGGGTCCTCGTAGACTTAGAGCAAACGCTTTGGCATAAATACTCGTATCGCCGAAATGATTTTGCACTCTAACAATTATAATGGACGATGCGTTGTAATTTATACTTGTATTTAAAATTTTGGGGAATATTTTAATTCAAGGTTTTAACCAAGATCAACTCTTTTACGCCATATCCAATATGACATCTTAATATCATGCAAAATTAATGATACAGATAGTTGGAAACCGTCAACCCAATAGGCATGATATAAGATGGTTTAATCAAATATTGAGCGTCGCCTGCCCAGACAGTTATAGCGGACACTATGTTAATTATTAAATGAAAGCATTAAAACACTTAGCATATAGTTCATATATTATTCAATAATATACAATTAATAATAATCATGGGTTAGCTTGTCTAAACTCTAAAATTTAAGTCTAATCCAAACAGCCCCTCAAACATTTTCTGATTTTAAAAGTTGATTTTCAGGATATTTCTGTAAGTTCCAAATTTTCAGAATTTACAGTTTAGTCCCTCAAGAATTTAAATTTTTTATTTTGAACCCCTTTAAATTCAGAAAATCCAATTTTAATTTTCAGAAAATATTTTCAGATTTCAGGGACCTATCTGTAATTTCCAGAATTTTAAATTAATTACTGCCAAATCTGCTTTTCTGAAATTTACAGATTTGCCCCAAAGACCAAATCTGATGATTTTAAAAACTTTTCCAGGGACCAAATTGTTATTCGAGAAACTTCTAAAATTTTCAGATTTGCCCCAAGGACTAAATTGCAATTTTGGAAATCACCATCGCTTCACGGAAGGATCGCCCCATCACGCGGGAACAATGTTCGGTTATTGTTCATTGTTTCAAAAAATTTAAATTTGAGCCGCTTAACACCGATTGTCGCCATCAGCCACGCCGTAACGTTGTTCTGCCATCGCCCACTGCTCGATTTTTTTTTAAATTGAAGCCCCGGTGCCGCGCAAACCCTAGGTGGCACCGCGGCGCTCCATCGTGGAGTTATGGCGCCTCCATCTCAGAAGCATAAAATCCGCATTTCTGAAACAATAAAACTAGTTCAGAGTCAGATTTGCAGATTCATCTTCGTTACCCTTCACTATCAAACAACACGTTCATCGACCATCATTCAATCCCTTCTCGTTCTTCACTTCAGTGCACCATGTTCGCAATGAACCGGTTATGCACATTGACTTAGAAGAGTTAGATCGGAATGACTTCCTCGATTACTTCATTGTTCAATAGTTTGGGAGACAAGGATGATGTGCTTTCAAGATATTAGGTTTTCAAGCTTTAAAAGACATAAATTTCAGATTTAAATAAATTCTAACCCATATTATTAATAACTAATTACCTTATAATCATACAAAACAAAATTGCCCTGGCTCTGATACCACTGAAGGGATTTGTTGGGTTGTTGTACGCAACGGATATTGAAAACTTGTTTCAAACCCAACAAACGTAGAACTGTTTGACTATAGGGTAATTTAAAACTGTAAACATAAGACTTGAATGGTACTTACATGTTTACAATATCTGGAATCTTTATCAATTGTGGGTGCGCACGTGAATGCCCTTTCGATTGCAAGCTCCAAGCTTTAATGTATTCCTCCTTTGGAAAGCTAGGAAATCCGACAGAGTATCGATAAAGTGTTTTGATTCTTAGTCTCTAAGACTTAGAATAATGATATGAAAATCAAGTGTCATGAATAATGAAGTGTAGGTCTATATTTATTGGTGAAAAATTAGGTCAAACCGGATTAGGGTTTGACCTTGGGTCTGGCCCAAAATTCGAGACATATTAGGTCATGGTGCTACGGCCCTATGGTGTGGGTGCCACGGCGCTGACGTGGCCCTACGCTGTCTCATTTTATTTTCCGCACATTCTTAATTAAATCCAAAATCCAATTTTGTCTTAATTAAAACAATCATTATTCATTTAAATATCTCGATTCTAAATCGAATATTTAATACTCTCTCAATACATTCTTAGATCGAAACGACAATCGACATAGTGTGACCCTACAGGCCTTCATATATCGACGTTAATCAAATTAAGGTCTACGTGGAACTCCTAGACGGCGCCGCAAGAAGAACTCAATATGTGAAGTACGTTTACACGAATCCAGTAAACTTAACCTCTATGTGGTAAGATAAAATCATTTCATTCACGACACACCCGATTAAGCTTAGGATTTGTCAAGTGTCTATCCAAATGGCTTAATCATTGTATCTCATCTGTATTACTTGACAACTAGACCATATTCTAAATATGTCTATTTTGTTGGCTAACGACTTAGTCAGCCTAATATCACTGAGAATCTGAGTGTTCTCTCGAATATACATTCGAGGAATGAATCCTAATTTTGGCTCAACTACCACCTTTAATCCACATCGTAATGTACCCAATACAAGCCGTATCTCAACCTATAAGGCATTTGAGCTTAGGACATGATCAAAGTATATTACTCTGTAGACAAGGTGCACATTGACCTCAAGTCTAAGGACTTCTCTGTCACACACGTTGATCATACTTTAGACAAGTATAACAAAAAGTATATCAACAGGGTATACCAATACTTTCAAAGTATCCATGTGTCCATCACGAGTAGCCATTACTCGTAGCAGGTGACACGTACTACATCCTCTAAGGATGTGATGCAGACCACATGTCGACTTATCACATATCATCGATATCCCATTCTCGATGATCATTAGTCGGGGCTATTTTAAGAGTTACGTTATAATATTAATATCTCACATTATTAATAACAATGTAACCTCTAGGGATTCATATTATAGAATATTATAAACAATCAACTAATAATTCAATAGTTCAGATGTCAAAATATTAATCTCCATTAATAATAATACGAATGTGTATAAAGTACATTTGTCCTAATACGGATTGTCTCTAGGACATACATATACTTTCACCATCACCATTGAAATTCTCTACAAAAATAGTTAGCACATACGTATTCCATCACCATTGAAGATCTCCACAAAAATAGTTAGCAGTTTCAGAAAAGATCTCTATAAAGCTTCGGAAACTATCATGTTTATTCCTGCTTTCATATCTTCTTTGATTAATAATCGATATTCTTATAATTTTGTGTTATGATTCGTTTGATATCGTTAAAATTTTAATTTTCTCTATATATTTTCATACAGTTCTGGAGAAGCAACTTTGATTTAGACGTATATTCACTTTGATTTCTCATAACAATATCGACGATGACGATTATGCTTTGCCACAGTGGTCTCCTGGTAAATGGGATGTCAACAGTAATTTTGTTGATTTTGTTATCGATGGAATAGTAATCAGTCCATAAATAAGTTATGACGCATTGGTTTCAACCATTGTAACGCAATTGGAATAGACATGAGCATCAAATGATAGAAATAAAATACATGATGAATGACAGATGTCCTCTGATGGAAATCTGGAATGATATGAGAGTCAGTTTATATTTTGAAACGAAGAAGGATCACAAGGAACTTGGAAAGTATCCATTGCGTGTGATGTTGATGGATATGGCTTTGGATGGTACCTGTCTTATCAGGAATTCAATTGGTGGTGCATCTGATTCTATCAGAATAAGAAATATACAAAATTCATACACCGAAAATACATTCACACTTAGGGTCAACCTATGCCTAATGTTGACAAGAAATGGTCTATAAACTTCCTGTCCCCATGGGTAATTTATGTACTACCAAGATTCTACCAAATCAAAGTGTAATTTGTCCGCAGGGGTGTTACCTTTCGCAATTGAGAACAAGAACTCAGATATGAAATATAGTGTAGCAAGCTTCACAACGTCTTGGTCATGTAACCATGATCGATCCAAAATCCAAAAAGTAAAAGGCAGAGTCTTCTTGTCAACTCTATCTAACCCGTGGAAGTAATTGGTCATCAGCCTATTAGGAGCCTCAAGATCAAATCTAAACTCACCTTCACCCAAACAGTTCAGCCCCGTCATAATACTAAATTCACGGAAACCAAAGTACAACCTTTTTCCATTCACCTCTACATCAAATTCATTATCGCTATATTTATCCAACTCCCTTGCCATTAAACTTACGATCACTTGAAGTTGGGTTAATGTCTTGGGAATATCGAGGAAATACCCGAAACAACTCTCCCTAAACATATTTAATTATTGAGTAGATAATAAATCCTTGATTTGCTCAACAACATCAAGATTGAAATAGGACCACCAGTGAGTGGTAGGACTTTTTCTTTTGGATTGAAAACTTCTTTTTCTGCGTAAACAAAGAGGTTTAGTGCAACAAATATAGCTAGATATAATCTAATGTGGACCTATTATCAGTGTATAAAAAAGAAATACATTGAAAATATAAAAACAATTATATATACTCTAATGTCATACAATGAACCTATTGTTAGTAGAGGAAAACTTATCAGTAGAGTAAAGTTATAAATCATACAGTTTCAGCAATTGAAGAATACAGTAGAAATACAAAAAAGGCTATACCCTAATGTGAAATAGATGAACCTATTATCAGCATATACAAAAAAGATACAAAAGAAATACAACTAGATATAATCTAATGTCATACAATGAACCTATTGTTAGTCGAGGAAAAATTATCAGTAGAGTTAAATTATAAACCATACAGTTTCAGCAATTGAAGAATACAGTAGAAATACAAACAAAATATACCCTAATGTGAAAAATATGAACCTATTATCAGCATATACAAAAAAAGATACAGAAAATACAAACACAAGCTAAAAATAGTCAGTTTTTCTACCACTAGCTGGTGCTCCTACTCCAATCTTGATGTCGTTAAGCAAATCAAGAATTTATTATATGATCAACAATTAAATATTTTTAGGGAGAGTTGTTTTGGGTATTTCCTAGATATGCCCAAGATATTAACCTGATATCAGGTGATCATGAGTTTAATGGCAAGAGAGTTTGATAAGTATAGCGAGGATCTATTTGGTGTAGAGGTGAATGGAAACATGTTGTACTTTAGTCTCCGTGAATTTGGCATTTTGACGAGGCTGGGCTGTTTAGGCGAAGGTGAGTTTAGATTTGATCCCGAGGCTCCTAAAAGGATGATCACCAGCTACTTCCACGAATTAGACAGAGTTGACAAGAAGACTCTGCGTTCTTGCTTTTCCGATTTTGGATCAATCATGGTTAGATGACCAAGACATTGTAAAGCTTGCTACACTGTATTTCATATCTTAGTTCTTGTTCTCAATCGAGAAATATAACAGCCCGGTGGACAAAATACACTTTAATTTGGTAGAATCTGGGCAGTACATAACTTACCCGTGGGGATAGGAAGTTTATAGACCATTGCTCATCACCATTAGGCATAGGTTGAGCCCAAGTGTGAATGTATTTCTGGCATATTAATTTTGTATATTGTTTATTCTGACACAATAAGATGTACCACCAATTGAATTCCTGACAATATAGATATCATGTAAAGTTATATCCATCAACGACACACACAATGAATACTTTTCAAGTTCCTTGTGATCCTTCTTTGTCTCAAAATATACACGGACTCCCATATCATTCCAGATTTCCATCGGAGGACATCTGTCACTCACCCTGTATTTTATTTCTATCAATTTGATACTCATGTCTATTCCAAGCTGCATTGCAATGGCTGAAGCCAATGTGTCATAACTTATTTCTGGACTTATTACTATTCCATCGATAACGAAATCAACAAAATAACCGCTATCCCACCGACCACTGTGGCAAAGCATAATCGACATCGTTGACATTATTATGAAAATTAGACTAAATATACGTCTGAATCAAAGTTGCTTCACTAGAACTATATGAAAATATATAGAGCAAATCAAAATTTCACCAATATCAAATGAATCATAATACAAAATCAAACAAATATTGACTATTAATCAAAGAAGATATGAAAGTAGGAACAAACACGATAGTTTTCGAAGTTTTGTAGAGAACTTCAATGGTGATGGAATACGTTCGTGGAAAGAGAAATTTGTTACAGGATAGAAGATTATGAATCGATGAAGATGAAATAATAACAGAAGATCCCTGAAAATAATGAGTTAATAGAGGGATTCTATTCACGGTAAAATTCTATCCAATGTGTATTTACCCAATTTTGTTTGTTTTTGGTAATGAAACTATCACTATTTTCCGTAAAATTGGTTTTAATAATACTATAATCTATAATATAGCATGCAAAAGAAATTTTCCGTACAGGGATCAGACAAGGGAATACCTTGTCCCCTTTTTTGTTTCTCTTAGCTATAGAAGGGCTCAATAATATGTTCAGGGTTGCTAATGGTTGGATCCAAGGTTTTGAGGTAGCTAGAAATAGTGACTCCAGTTTGGAGATCACTCATCTCCAGTATGTTGATGATACCCTAATATTCTATGCTGCAAAGGAAGAACAGTTGAAATATTTTAGAGTTAATTTAGTACTTTTTGAAGGCATCTCAGGCCTTCATATCAATTGGAAAAAGAGCCATATATACCCCCATATATTTGATGCCTAATTTGGAGCAGTTGACCTTAATCCTGGGTTGAGAAGTGGGTACACTCCCCACAGTCTCTCTTGGTATACCTCTGGAAGCAAAATCAAGGTCCAAGGATGTCACAACCCAAACCGGAGGGTCATGACGGGCACCCGGACCTTACTTGCCGAGTACCACTAATCATATATTTAGCATATATTCGTAATTTCGCATGGCCCATGAGGCCGCCACAAGATACGCTGCTGACATATGAAAATAGTAAACTGGAAATGAGCTATGTAAAATCCTGCAACCAGAAGGCCCCAACTATATACATATACATACCAAGGCCGACAAGGCCATACATGACTACTATACACAGGACATCTGTCTACAAGCCTCTAAAGAGTATGTGACCTCATAAGGCCGGAACAGGGCCCCTCCATACCCTATGCATATAAAAAATATCATACCACGACTAGACTGTAACTCTGGAACAAATAGAGTGCTCCAATATCAGCTGAACCAACAACTTACTAGTGTGAACCGTCACCCTCTTTACCTGAGCCTGCGGGCATTAAAAGCAGCGTCCCCCGACAAAAGGGACGTCAGTACGACTGATGTACCGAATGCCTCTGAGGGCTACAATATGCATAAGTATCATGTCTGTGTAGAATGCCTCTGAGGGCCATAGTATGCCTAAATGCCATGCATAATGCAAATGCGGTCATATATATACATATGCGTATGCAACGCCATCAAGCCTCTGTGGGCATCTCATCATATCATATCGGCCTTTGTGGGCATAATCATTATCGTGTATGTCTGTACCAGCTGCAGGTGGTATGCGTATATAACGTCGTATCCCATTTCCCATGCCCCATACATATATAATGCATACATACATTAGAGTATATAACTCATTTGAGGTCAAGGTATATACATGAATATAATGCATGAATGTTATGATAATAAGACACTATAAGTTTACGGAGTGATGTAATGTCGCTTCACCTCCGATTTAACATTGTGAATACTAACATCTTTTCCGTATACCTCAATAAGGATTTAGGAACATATTTAGACATGCTTTGACAACAGGAATGAATAACATGAATATTCTTAACTACTAAGAGTAGAATCATTTATAGGACAATATTACGTTTACGTTTCATGCTTAGAACATGCCAAAAGAAATAAGGATTTGCCTTAACATACCGTAACCAATTCTCGGCACAACCTATCCCACGCAACCCATATAATACTTCAATCTTATTTACCAAGAATTCTTTTCCTTCCACCTTTCTTCACTATGAAAATCTCGTTTGATGTATATTCTATAATTGTCACGGACGAATTTTTTTGCAGACTCCTTAAAAAAATTTCTACCATTAATTGTGAAATACTTAATTAAGAGGATAAGATACCTATAAAGGCATATGACTGCTATATATACATACTAACCACCGCTTGCAATTAATAATAAACTAATAAAAGTACTCATTGCTTTTGAAATTTACACGTGAACAACATTTGGTCCACAACATTAATCTCATACTTACGATGCAATTTTCCCAACATATGTTCACTAATGGATCCATGCATATAATAGTCATATGTTGCTGTATATATTAATATGCCACATGGATTCACACTTATCAATCTTGTCTCCCACTACACATGGGTATTTAATTTCTTGTCCCTACTTTATTTAAATATAAACTATTTTTAACACACCTCATATACTAATTATCGTGATCACGGGATATAGCCGTAGTCCGTAGTCTCCTTTGACATACATAAAATATTATTCCTAGTTATCGTTGTCATGCTCTTAAAATCTGAAATTATTTCGAGACCACATCCTTTAATATCCTAAGCTCTTTATTTGTATACGTGAATATGACCAAAAATCCTCCAACGCTCGGGTCTATTTACATACGTCTAGCGATTCAAACCATGGTCCTAAAGTACGGATGTTACAAAGGAAATATGGAATTTCTTTTGGAGAAATGTGAGAAAAAACTGTCTAGATGAAAATTACAGTATTTATCATTGGGAGGAAAACTCACTTTGATCAATGCTGTTCTTGATGCCCTACCAACCTACATGGTGTCACTTTTTCCTCTCTCTACAGGAATACAGAGATTGGATAAATTAGGAGATCCTTCTTTTGGCAAGGGAACAAGGAAAAACGAGTTTTCCATTTAGTCAAATGGAAAGCACTTACCAGAAGTAAAATCCAAGGTGGTCTTGGCATCAGCAACTTGAAGCATTAGAGGAAAGTTGTAAAGCTAAGATGACTTTGGATAAACTCTCAGGAATCACAAGCCCTTTGGGCAGTGTTATCAAGTATAAGTATGGGGAGCAAGACAATTGGGTATCCAAGGAGGTCAATACTCCTTATGGAGTGGGTTTGTGGAGATCAATTAGAGCATTCTTGCCTTTTCTAAAGAATATTCTTTCAAAGTACATAATGGCAAACAAGAGTATTTTTTGGAAAGGAAGGTGGTTGGGTCCGAGTTGTTTGCAGAATTTCTTTCCTGACCTGTTTGCACTGATCCAACGTCAACAGAAATCAGTGGCTGAGATGTGGACCCCCAAGGCTGGGACCTGAGTTTAGAAGAATGACGAATGATTGGGAGATACCGACGGGTTGATTTGTACAAACTTCTGGAAAACTTCCAAGGGATGCAAGGTGTCGATTGTTTGTGGTGGAATGGACATTGTAGAGGGCTACAAGGTTAGCTCAGGATACTAGAGGGTGAATCAGACAGAGCCATAGATTACTAATTGGCGATGGAAACACAGTTGGAAGGTCAAGATACCTTACAAAATTGTCTGCTTCACATGGCTGTTAGCAAAAGAAGCTGTTTTGACACATGAAAACTTGATAAAGAGAGGAATCTCTCTATGTTCAAGATGCTATTTATGTTGGAATGAAGCTGAGACATTGAGCCACTTATTTCTACACTGCAGAGTCACAGATCAGATATGGAAGAGATTATTCAATCTTAGAGGCAAGGGACAGAGATAGATGGAGGATCATCCTTGCATGTATTAGGTGGACCAATTGGAGAGAAAGAAATGCCAAATGTGTTAAAGGATAGAAGTAACACAATACAGAAGATTATACATAACTGTATTATGTTATTTTGATTTTGGTGTACAAAGATTTACTCTTTTATCCTTTCATACTAGTAGTCGTAATATTATTCTTGTAGTTTCTTGTCCTTTGATTTATGTGACTATATGTTATTTCTTGTATTTTGATTATCATATTAATTTGTGGTACTTTGATTTCAGACAACTTTATCATGTTTTTTATAGTATTTTGCCATGACTTTTTTATACTGCTTTGAGTTGCTTGTCCTTGTGCCGAGGGTCTACCGGAAACATACTCTCTACCTCCCAAGTAAGGGTAAGGTCTGCGTACACTCTACCATCCCTAGATCCCACTTTGCGGGATTTTACTGAGTCGTCGTTGTTGTAAAGATTTACGCTGAAGATACAGAAACAATCCTTGTTTTTTTTTATTCCTGTTAGTATTGTGTTTTTGGCAGCTTCGATATATTTTTAGCTTTTTTCTGTAAATATGATTTTTCAGTACTACCTAAGTATCGGTTTGTAATACAAATTTGTTACCTGTTAAAAAAAGATTCACTATATAGGTGGCCTAGAAGAGGTCCAGTCATCAACGTTTTGAAGTGTGATGCCAGATGCTTGTAAATGTATTTCAAACTGTGCAGAGAAACATGAGTGTCCAACACATGTATATAATTGAATCTTTCCTTTGAATCTTTAGATATACGAGGACCTCGAATCTGATAAGCCAGCTGTAAGGTTACTGTACGTGACACCTGAACTAATTGCAACATCTGGATTTATGTCAAACTGACAAAGATTCATGCCAGAGGATTGTTAAATCTCATTGCCATTGATGAGAATTTACTCCATCTCCATTTACTTCTGTCAGAAGTTTCTTTAACTATTTTTATTTAGAATATAATCAAATATTAAAAGTGTGTTCTATCTAACAGCTTAAACTTTTAGATCAGATGGTCACACTTCAATATGGTATCAAAGCAGGCCAAAGGTCCTGGGATCGAACTCACCGCCACCCATTCTCAAATAGAATTTCCACGTGCTTGGACCATAAAAAAAAAATCAGGCCAGCATGTGAGGGGGCGTGTTGAGAATATAATCAAATATTAAAAGTGTGTTCTATCTAACAGCTTAAGCTTTTAGATCAGATGGTCACACACTTCAATAATTTTATCTGTTAATATCATTTTACTTTAAAAAAATCCAGGCACATTGCATCTCTTCATGGGGCCATGACTTCAGGTGACTTCTCAATATATTGTGGTTGTTGATGGTTGTGGTTAATTTACTGCACTTCTGTCCTTTTTGGTTAAAGGACATGTTTTGGGCTTTATCAATGGTTCTCTGAGCTTGTAAACTAGAATAATTTTCTATGAAAATGATAGTATGTTCCAATTTAAAATACAGATTTTAAGAGCACTTTTCTGGAATATCCAGTGGCAATGTAATTTTGTATAAGATGCCTGAGACATCTCTCTTCCTTTCTCATCCTCAAATTTCGCATTTACAAGTGTTTTCTTGATGCTTACATTCTAGTTACAAATTGACTTTCAGATCCTAAGGCGCACTAGGTTTACCGTTATAATGTGCATGTATACTCGTCTCAAGTGGGTTCATTAGCTTGATATTACTACTTGCTATTGTTCTATCTACCTTTAAGCTATATTGAAGTTTTTGTAAATTGGAGTTGTCCTTTGTCTTTAATTTTTCTACTTTTAACTTCTTGACTTCGTTTTCTTTTTTACGTTTATCCATTTATCCTTGCACAATTCTTTTGGTTTATTTTTTTCCCCATTTAGGCCTAGCTATCGGAAGCTTTCTTCCCTGAGAAGTCATTTCCCAAATGTACCAGTATTAGCTTTGACTGCAACTGCTGTCCCTAAGTAAGTTTTCTTATTTGAGTTTGCTTGAGATGTAAGGAATTACAATTTATACGTCAATGGGGATCAATCTCATTGTAACAGGGATTGTGTGGGATCATACTTCCCTCTGGCTTTTTCTTTCCCAGTACCAAATATACTTTTAATGATTTTCAGGTTAACAAATATCTGCGGCTTATTTAGAAAATGATCATTCAATAACCATGATTTATTTGTTTTCTCTGGCATTTTCCTTTCTCTGCAGAGTTCAGAAAGATGTCATAGAATCGTTGAATTTGCAAAGCCCTCTAGTCCTGAAATCATCATTCAACCGGCCAAATATCTATTATGAAAGTCAGGTCTAAGGATCTCCATTGCTAGATAAAGTGCATATGTTTTGGTATGTAATTGATGAGCAGCCAGTAACCAATCCATTTCTTGAACTGCCAATTCTTGAATCTATGAGGAATCAGCTTGCAGCTATTTATAGTAATGCGTATACAGTAACCAATTCATGTTTTTTGCTTTTCCTTCTTTGAATCCTGTTCTGGCTTTTAAAAAGTGATGGGAAAAGAGATGTAAAGATAAGAAGACAATTACTGAGAAAATATAGCTTCAACATGGCCTCATATGATTCTGTAGCTTTTGGTTTAAAATCATGTGACCAAATGCTCTGCAAGTCTAATTTGCTGCATTTTCCTTTGTATGTTGTATACATCTGTGTGTATCAGATGAAGTATCTATGGTCATTCATATGTACTAAATTCTGGACCTCTGGTGAATCATTGTATCCTATTACCTTTAACTAATCAGGTTATGTACCGTATCAGTCATTACTCTTTGAACTATCAGGTTGTGTACCATATTAGTCATCACCTTTGACTATCCTATCACTTTTGGACCTACTTCTAACTATCAGGTTAGGTACTGTATCTGTCATCACTCTTGCGAT
Organism: Anisodus acutangulus; assembly: GCA_029783415.1. Lineage (NCBI taxonomy): Eukaryota > Viridiplantae > Streptophyta > Magnoliopsida > Solanales > Solanaceae > Anisodus > Anisodus acutangulus. Next base: position 29,318,707 of record CM056491.1, read on the forward strand.
TACATACCTGATCATATATCTCCATTTTGCAGTTCGCTATAAAGACCTTTTGGATGATCCATATGCTGACGTGTGTAAATAACTAAAATCTTGCGGAGATGTGTGTGCTATTATTTACTGCCTGGAACGTACTATGTGTGATGATCTTGCAATGCATCTAACCAATAGCGGCATTTCTTGTGCTGGTAACGAATGGCTCAGTTAAATTCTATGCTATTTTGTCTATGATGCATTTTCTGAAACGTACATTAACTTGCTACTAGCATATCATGCTGGGCTGAACAATAAAATACGGAGCTCTGTCTTGGATGACTGGATTTCTTCAAAAACACAAGTGGTTGTTGCAACTGTAGCTTTTGGGTAAGAGTTCCCTTGCAGAAATAGATAAAATCTTTACTAGCCTTTAAGTGATGGATTCAAATAACATACGCAAGCACGAAGAAACTCTGCATGTTGGGGAATTTGACCTTGTCTCATTGATCAGTTGTACGCTCCCAGAAAACTGGTCACCGGAGCACATCCCGCGATTTACCTGGTAATAGTGTTGAAGGACCGGTGCTATTACCTCCAGGACATAGTCAGGCGCAAGCCTGGAGACCTGGATTATCAAAAAAAAAAAAAAAAAAAACATAATTCTCTACACTTTCCATTCATGTCTGATATGGCTGTCATGCCTTATTTCTATTTTAATGCTTCTGGATAACAATGGAGTACCTGAGGCACAAACAGCTTCTGGGATCTTGCTTTCGTTGCAGGATGGTATGCATGTAATAGATCAAAATATCTTGATTGAATTTTCCAGGATAGCTTGTAATAGCAAATCTAGACAATGATTATACAGAGCTCATAGTTTTTTCATTATTATAGGGTATTGATAGAAAGGATGTCAGAGTGGTCTGTCATTTCAATATTCCCAAATCAATGGAAGGCTTCTATCAAGAGTCAGGTAGAGCTGGACGTGACCAGTTACCTTCCAGAAGTGTACTGTATTACGGAGTGGACGACCGTAGGAAAATGGTTGAATCACCTGTCACCAATTGATTTTTCCTTTGAATCTTTCTCTCTCAATCTTGCTACTAAATGTGAATAAATCACATCTTGTAAGCATAAAAAAAAGGCAGCTCGGTTCCCTAAGCTCCCGCTATACGCGGGGTCCGGGGAAGGGCTGGACCACAAAGGTCTATTGTACGCAGCCTTACCTTATATTTCTGCAAGAGACTGTTTCCACGGCTTGAACTCATGACCTTCTGGTCACATGGAAGCAAACATATTGCAGGAATTTATTTAAAAAAATACTAAAAGGAATAAGGATGAGTCTTCAAGCTTGCATGATAAATTCTCTAAGAAGTCCGTGGACGACTTCAAATAGGTCCCCTTTTTTCTTTTTTATAAAATCAAATTATTTCGTTTAGCTTTTCATACATTATAACTAACATGATTCTTCTTGTCACTGATGCACTTTCAGATGGTTGAGTATTGTGAAGGCTCTGGTTGTCGTAGGAAAATGATACTTGAGAGCTTTGGAGTGCAAGTTCAGTAATGGGAGTGAGCATGAGACAGGCGTGGACAGGGCCCCGCCATACCCCTATGCATATCAAAAATATCGTACCATGACTAGACTGCAATCTGGAACAAGTAGAGTGCTCCAATATCAGCTGAACCAACACCCTACTTGTGCGGACCGTCACCCTGTCTACTTGAGCTTGCAGGCATGAAACGCAGCGTCCCCCAACAAAAGGGACGTCAGTACGACTGATGTACCGAGTATGTCAGGCATGAAGAATAACATAATACAGACCTGAAAGTAACACGAGACAAGAAACAATCAACTAGTAGAGAATGCCTCTGAGGGCCATAATATGCCTAAGTACCATGTATGTGCAAAATGCCTCTGAGGGCCATAATATGCCTAAATGCCATGCACAATGCGGTCATACATATACATATGCTTATTTTGACGCCATCAAGCCTCTGTGGGCATCCCATCATATCATATCGGCCTCTGTGGGCATAATCATTATCGTGTATATCTGTACCAGCTGCAGGTGGTGTGCGTATATAACACCTTCACTTTTTCCATACCCTATATATATATATATATATATATATATATATATATATATATATACAATGCATACCATTTAGTAGAGTATATAACTCCTTTGAGGTCAAGGTTTATACATGAATATAATGCATTAATGATATGATAACAAGACACTATAAGTTTGTCGGAGTGATGTAATGTAGCTTCGCATCCGATTAACATTATGAATACTAACATCTTTTCCATACACCTCAATAAGGATTTAGAAACATATTTAGACATGCTTTGAAAATAGGAATGAATAACATGAACATTCTTAACTACTAAGAGTAGAATCATTTATGAGTCAATATTACGTTTACGTTTCGTACTTAGAACATGCCAAAAGAAAGAAGAATTTGTCTTAACATACCTTTAATGTCGAACCTCTACTCACTGTGTCTAAATTAGCCTCCTTTACACCTTAAACTTTGATATTCAGAATAATTCCCTTGTAAATCTTACTTCCACTGGAAGAATGCTCCAATCTAGTAACAAAGCAAAAAAGACGAGCTACCAAGGACTACCGGATTAACGAAGAGGGAAACCATGAATCTGCCCATTCTCGTAAACAGTTGATCCCCTAGACTTTAATTTATCAAATGGTCTATTTGTCATGCACGTGTTTTGGACCCATTTCAAAGATATTGTCTATTAATGAATTAGCTTATATGTTAAGGTTCTAAAGTTGACCTTTATGTCCACATGTCCACTATGCACTTAATGTGCTGGACACATAATTCATTGTCACCATGTTCTTAGTTTAGCTACTACCACATGGCAGCCCCATCAACACTTATGTTGCCATGTGTCATCCCACTATCAATATATATCCATTTTATTCTAATTAATACCATAATTTATTCCGTACTCTCCCATTTTATTTTAATATTTTATCTATTACCCACATAATTAATTTCTTGTTCTCAAATCACTTCAATAATAAATCACTTTTTTTAGCACACTCCATGTACTATACTATTATGACTATGTGGTATAGCACTAGTCCATAGCCTCTTTGACACACACCAAATATTATTTTTAATTCTCGTCGTCACACTTATTAAGTCTTAAATTATTTCGGGACCGCATCCTTTTATATACTAAGCTCTTTATTTGCATATGTGAATATGACACAAATCCTTTAAGGCTCGGGTTTACTTGCATACGTCTAGATGTTCAAACCATCGCCCAAAAGTACGGGGTGTTACATCATTTCTTCCTTATAAACATTCATCCTCGAATGTTGGAGTGACATATCTAATCCCCGTCACGCAGCCAGAAACACAACCACCGCTTCACGGGGCCATATATTATAACATACATCATTATACCAGACCTCACATGGTCACCAAGCAGTAATTATAATAATCTGAAATAGAACTCACATTATGCTTCTCTCGGAGCCTCAACATTGGTCTGAAATAAGTGAGGATATTTGTGGTTCATCTCCTCTTCCACCTCCCGTGTCATTTCTTTTACATTATTATTCCGCCATAGAACTTTCACGGAGGATACTTATTTAGCCCTCAACTTATGGACTTATCAATCTAAGATAGCAATATGAACCTCTTCATATGATAGGTCCTCTGTAATTTTCACATCGTCAATCGATACAATCCGAGAAGGGTCCCCAATACACGCTCTTAACATAGAAAAATAGAAAACCGAATGAACAAACTCTAACTCCGAAGGCAAGTCCAATTCGTAAGCTATTTGGTCGATTAGTCGAATTATGCGATATGGCCCAATATACCTTGGCCAAGCTTTCTCTTTTTTTTTTCAAATCTCATTACACCCTTCATAGGGGAAATTTTTCAGAAGACACAATCATCCACTTGGAACTCTAAGTCCCACCACCGCACATCTGAATACGACTTCTGAAAACTCTGAGCGGTTAACAACCATTCTTGGATAAGCTTCACATTCTCTATGGCTTGGTACACTAGGTCAGGCCCAAATAATTCTGATTCACCTACTTCGAACCATCTGATAGGAGATCTACATTTTTATCCATACAAAGCCTCGTATATAGCCATTTTAATGCTAGCATGATAACTGTTATTGTACAAAAATTCAATAACGGGTAAATGATCATCCCAACTTCCTTTGAAGTCCAATACACAAGCTCGTAGCATGTCTTCGAACGTTTGAATCGTACGCTCAGCCTGCCAGTCTGTTTGAGAGTGGAAAGTTGTGCTAAGATGAACTTGAGTGTCCAAACCTTCTTTTTTAAAATGATCTCCAAAAATTAACTGTGAACTGCGTACCTCTGTCAGATATAATAGAAATATGCATACCATGAAGGCGAACAATCTCCTTAACGTATAAATTTGCATAGTCCTCGGCTGTGTAGGTAGTTTTTCACCGCCAGGAATTGAGATGATTTGATCAGTCTATCAACAATCACCTAAATAGAATCAAACTTATGATAAGAGTGAGGTAAACCGGTAATGAAATCCATATTAATCGTTTCCCATTTTCACGTCGGAATTTCAATGTTCTGAGTCAAGCCGCCGACTTTTGGTGCTTTACTTTTACTTACTGATAATTAAGACCCTGAACTAGCAACTCCGCAATGTTTCTCTTCATGTCATTCTACCAATACATACCTTTAAGATCATGATACATCTTAGTAGATCCAGGGTGAATAGACTGTCGTGAGCAATAGACCTCCGTCATAATCTTGTCTCGTAATCATGCTACATTGAGAATACACAAATGGACCTTCCACCTGGGGTCCCTCTCCCATTATACTCGAAGGTTGCGGTTCTATTTTTATTAAATATCTTTCTCGATCTTCCCTAAAAATAAGATATTCATCATGACGTTTCTTTTCTTCCAGTATGAGGGATGACCGCCCAACCCCACTACACAGCGGCCTAGCACCACCGAGATCCTTTCTAGCCACCAGGCCCACTACACAGTGGCCTAATAGTAGCCGCCCAACCTCAATCCAACAGATTTGGGCCATGCTTTCGGTTCTTTAAAAATTCAACATCCCGATGATGCGTAGTATATGGATACAGGCGCCATGTCTCACCTCACCAACAATTCTGGTAATCTTTCTCAACTGTGCAATTTAAATACTCATCAATCCATTATGGTCGAAAATGGTCATCACATTGCAATTCAAGGGTTTGGCCACACACTAATTCCACCACCGCAACCCCACTTCTCCCTTAAAAACGTCCTATATGCCCCTAACATTATCAAGAACCTAATCTCTGTTAGAAAAATTTCCACCGATAATTCCGTATCCATTGATTTTGACCTGTTGGTTTTTCTGTAAAGAACCTATGTACGAGGATACTTCTTACGAGATGCAATAGTGTGGGGGGCCTTTATCCTTTCCTATCCACGTCTGCTGCCAGTGTCAATCCTCTCATGTATCTAGTTGCCATCTCCTCCTCAACGTGACATAGTAGACTTGGACATCCCGGTGCTCATATTTTTTATTTTCTTAGAAACCACAGTTTAATTAAATGTAATAAAGGGAACCTTGCCCAAAATTGCTATTCTTGTCATCTAGGAAAGTATGTTAGACTTCCATTTATGTCATCTTTGAGTATTACTTTTTCTCCATTTGATATTATTCATGTTGATTTATGGACCTCTCATATTACTAGCAAATTGGGTCATAAGTACTATTTAATATTCTTGGATGATTTTTCTCACTTCCTATGGGCCTATCCGTTCCACTTTAAATCTCAGGTCTACTCCAAGTTTCTTGAATTTCGTACGTATGTTAAAACGCAATTTGAAAAAGAAATAAAAACATTTCAATGTGACAATGGTCGTGAATTTATTAATTCTCTCTTTCATAAGTTCTGTACAGCTAATGGCATTATATTTTGTTTCTCCTAACCGCATACTTCCCCTCAAAATGGTAAAGCCGAACGAATTCTACGCATCATTAACAATATGATTCGTACCTTACTTCTTCATGCATCTATTCCCACCAGCTTTTGGATATACGCATTAAAAATGGCAGAATACCTTCTTAATATACTACCTACCCATACGCTCCAAAATAGGACCCCTACCGAGTTCCTATTTTGTCGGATCCCTACCTATGATCATCTTCAGATTTTCGATTGTCTTTTCTACCCGAATTTGCCTTCCGCCTTCCCTCACAAATTAGCACCCCGTTCCACTCGGTGTGTCTTCTTAGGGTTCCTGTCAAACAATAGGGGGTACTTATGCTATAACGTGTCCACATGCAAAATCATAGTCTCACGTCATGTCACGTTTGAGGAGAATGTCTTCCTTTTTGCCAACATCCACAATTCTGCCCCACTGATTACGGATTCCTTGATGACTCAGACACCTCACCTCTAGTCCAAAATTCACTATAACGTCTGCACCCTCAGGCCATCCCGCCACCCATCCCATCGTCCCCACCCCACTGCCTAATCCCTGCCCAGTCACTGCTAGACGATACATCTGCCACATTTCCAGTCACACTGCCCAGCCCCTACCCGTCATACTACCTAGTCCCTGCCCGTTCTGCTACCCAGCCCCACTGCCCGTCACCACTTCCCATTCCCGACCCCACAACCCAGTCCAGTCTGTCACCTCCCAGCCCCACCCGTGACCATCCCCAGACACCGCATGGAAACCTATGCACAATACGAGATTTTCAAACCAAAAGTTCATTTTAACCTATCCACTCAAACCACCTCACCCATTCCTAAAAACCCAAAAATAGCCAAAGTTGACCCAAATTGGAATGCGGCCATGCGTGAGGAGTTTAATGCGTTAACCAATCAGCACACTTGGATCTTGTTCCGAAACCAGAAGGGGTGAATGTGATTCATTGTATATGGCTCTATCGATATGAGATAGTGAAGAGCTTGAATGCCATAAGGCAAGACTTGTGGCTAATGGTACTGGTCAGCATGAGGAAGTTGATTGTGGTGAGACGTTAAGTCTGGTGGTCAAACCAGCCACCATTCGCACATTGTTGAGCATAGTTATGGGGAAAATTGATCTATTCACCAGCTTGATGTAAAAAATGCTTTCTTACATGGGATTTGAAAGAAACCATTTATATGCATCAACCGCCTGGATTTGTGCATCCGGAGGTTCCTCATTATGTCCACCGTCTTCGTAAGTCACTAAATGGTTTGAAACAAGCCCCTAGGGATTGGTATGAGAGGTTTGCTACATACATCATACAAATAGGGTTCGTGTGCAGCAAGTGTGATCCTTTCCTGTTTATTTTTCATCGAGGTACTGACATGGCTTATATTATTTTATATGTGGATGATATTGTTCTGACATGTTCTTCTAATACACTGAAATACGAGATCATTGCCATGCTCAAGTCTGAATTTGCTATGACAGATTTGGGTAAGTTGAGTTAATTTTTGGGGATATCAATGACCAGATCCACAAATGCCATGTTCTTGTGTCAGCGTAAGTATGCAGAGGAGATTGTCTATAGGGCTAAAATGGACAACTGCAAGATCATTCCCACTCTTGTCGACTCAAAGTCCAAACTCAGTGCGGATGATAGGGATCTAGTCAGTGATCCCTCTCTTTGAAGGAGTCTTGCAACTGCTCTTCAGTATCTCACCTTCACTTGGCCAGATATTGCTTATGTTGTTCAGCAGGTGTTCTTGTTCATGCACGCTCCTAGGGAGCCTCGCTTTACAGCTCTTAAGCATATCATTTGGTACGTTAAGGACACTCTTGACTATGGACTACATTTACATCCATCCGCACCGACTACGTTGGTCTCTTACACAGATGTATATTGGGCAGGCTGTCCGGACACCCGTCGTTCTACGTACGACTATTGCGTATTTTTAGGGGATATTATTATATCGTGGTTTGCCAAGCGGCAAGCCACGCTTTCCCATTTGAGTGCAGAAGCAGAATATCGAGGCGTTGCGAACATTGTTGCCGAGCTATGTTGGCTCTGAAATATCCCTCTTGAGCTTCATTGTCCCTTACATAAGGCATCTTTGGTTTACTGTGATAACATATCTGATGTCTACTTGTCTCATAACCCGGTTCAGCATCAGTGAACCAAGCATATTGAGATGAATATTCACTTTATTCGTGAGAAGGTCACAATGGGTCACGTTAGGGTGTTGCATGTTCCTTCTTCGTATCAGTACACAGATATCTTCACAAAGGGGCTTCATCGGCAACTATTCCTTGACTTTAGTCTCAGCGTTCGGCCTTCTCCCGCTCCAACTGAGGGGGTGTGATAGCGAATATATTCCATATATTCACAAGATATTCTGTAATTAATGTTTTAGTGTAATTAATGTAAAATAGAGATCCTAATTCCATTAGGACTACAATTGTACTTTCTCTCTCTCTCTCTCTCTCTCTATATATATATATATATATATATATATATATATATAAATATATATATATTGCATTAATAAGAGAACTCCAATCAAGGAGAATTACACTATTCTACAGTTTCCACATATGAGTACAATGCATCAAATCTAGTGTCACGTAGACTATGAACCAGATCTAGATAAAATAAGCTTAAACTCATAGAATATATTGATGAAGTTTAAAACTTCTATGAATCAAAAATTCTTTTGTAAGTTCAGAGTCTTATCTATCACATTATACTTGCACGATCTTTGTCATTATCACGATTTTGCGCTAAGAGGCCATGTGCGTGTCCTAATATTCACGAGTGCTCTAGAAATCTATCACAATTTCATAGGAGCGGCGTCACTCCACACTCATATGGTTCGAATCATCAAGTGTATAATGCAGAATAATACACCACCTATATATGATATGAATTGGATTAAGAGTTTAACTCAACCTCAGTTTGCCTTCCAGTATTGCACTATATTCACACACTATAGGAAGAAACATAATTTAATAGTGCACCTTTGATCAACTAATGACTTGTTATTACCCAAATGAACCTAATTCATAAGATATCCAATCACATAGATTAGGTTACCATCATTGTTGATCTTCTCAATTGACAAAAGTCTCATTCCCCTCGATATTTCCTTTTGTCTTGTGAATAGGCCAAATTCACCTCAGACAACACATAATTCATGAAAATAATTTAATCTCACAACATCACTTTTTTATTACTTTATGTATCAAACATATATGTTTTATTGCCATTGAAAATTTATTTATTCGTTAGCTGCTTGGCAACCACAATATATAGATACATTGATTTTATCTCAAACATAATACTCACTAAGAAGTATCTTAGCCTCATTATTGGCCAACTCCTAACCATAAACTCATATTTCATTATGGTCTACTTGACTGATTTTATATTATCACACCCCCACAAAGGGTAAACACATAATCACTGATGAATTTTGAGATCCACTTAGCATCATTGTACCCTCTCTAGCACAACAATTATTAATTCATCATAACACTTTATCATGAGTTACTTTTCTCCAAAATAATACACCAAGAGAAGAAATAACACTATAATATATTTTAGGATCATTATCAACAAGAAAAGCATAAAAATCTTTACCAAAATATTTTTTTATCCTTGTACTTTTTCCTCTCCAAAATTTCTCATTTTCAAAATTAGTTTGAACAACAAGACCACCTAAAATATACCACTTCTAAAAAAGATTCTCTCAACATAACTCTAGCAAGATATCATGACCCACACAATTTCAAAAAAATTAAGATAGAAAAATAATATTTTCATAACTCATACGACACATAACCCCCACATTTTCAAAAATTTTAAGATATGAAAATAGTATTTTTATGACTCATAAATAATATTTCTAATTTCTCGCAAGACATTTCATTTTATAGATAACAAGCTAATAACATAGCTTCACCTAAAATATTATATTAAAATAATATTTAAAAAGTAACATTTTATCAAAAGTTGGGTAAGTGAATCAGAATCACTAACATAAATAAATTCTTCTACTCCAACTAATTGGGTGTATGACACAAAATTAATTTAGTTATTGCAAATTTGTGTAGTAGCATCAAAGTCTAACACCCCATCTCTCACAATAGTCACAAGATACACTTGTGAAATGACCACAATAATTATATCATCTGTTTAGTCAAATTTACTTTTATTTAACAGGATTGTCACTTTTCTGAATCTTTTCTGGCTTAATTTGCCTCACACCAAACAATATGTTTCAAACGAAAAAAAACTAGATCTCATCTAATCATTTGAATAAACCCCTATATTAAAATATAATAGAGCCCTAAATGGCTATTCAATCAAATCATCAGAAGCTAATCAAACAAATGACAGTTTCATCTTTAAAACCACTAATGACTTTCAAGGCATTTCAAAAATCAAATTTCATTTCTCAAAGATACATTTAAACCATCAATATTTTTCACTTAATGAAAAACAATAAGGCAATTCAAGAGTAATATTAAATCTGTGTTTCAATGCTATTATACATAATTTCGCCCACATTATGCCTTTAATGGTATAACGTGACCATTGTCAAGTATAGTAACCCAACATAGGTTGGGATCGAATCCCACAATGAATACGATGAGAAACTAGTCTATTCGTACACGTACTATAACTTTACTAATTACTTTACTTCTATAGTAACCAAGTTGTTTGTTTGTTTGTTTATTTTATCTACTTCAAAATATCAACTTAAAAGATGTTTAAATTATCAAGTAATTGGAATGTTAGGGTTGTGACTCAATTCATGGAAGTGGTGTTGGGTTTAGGCTTAAGTAGGTTGTATTAGTGTGATATAGATAATGTGGACTTGTGTCTAGGTGAGAATTTCTCAATTGACCCACCTAATTTCACTTTAGGCTTTCTCAAGCTCTAAAGTGAGACATTTATGAATACCCATTATGTATCCTTAGTTGATTCCCTTTTAATTAAAGTTGTGAATCATTAAATAAAGTTTAAAACTCCAAGTCCTAATCAACATACTCATTTCCTAGACTTTAGTCTCCTTTATCAAGTTTGACTAGAGATAATAGGCAAGAAAGAAATGTTTGCAATCAACCCTTTAACATTAAGTATGAGGGGTAGTTAAATCCCACATTAACATACATTTTTCTTTGTTTATTAAATACCCCAACTATCACATTCCACTATTTAATCACAACCCCAACATAAATCTAGCCACTCATTTGAAATATTAAACACACAACACAATAATAAATAAAACAAGATATAATGAATATAAAAAGATGTTTACAATGATTAATGATGAACAAAACTTGTCTTTAGACATTGGGTCAAAAATCTTTTCTTGAATAGCTAAGAGATGAATAATAAATATGGGACAAGGAATATTCAAAAGGTGGCTATGAACTTTTGGAGTCTAGGTATGTAATAATGTGTCCCATCACAAACCCTAGGTGAGTATATATAGAGACCCAATTTTCAAACAATAATTATTTACAAAAATGCCATTGCATGCCACTCTGTGACCACATAACAGGTCTGCGGTCCGCAAAATGGACCTAGGGTTCGCAGAGTGAGTCTTGATCTGGATTGTCTAAAACTGCGGTTGAAAGTGCGGTTCGCAGTTCAGTCCTTGGATCTTCTCAATCTGAGTTGAACTCGAGTTGGAGCAGTGGTTCGCAGATCAAACTGCGGTCCGCAAAATGGAAGTGTGGACCGCAGTTCGGGGCTCCAGAATTCTTATTTCACTGTTGATTTCTGTAGCTCTGATTACCATTCTACGGTCTGCAGTCTGGTTCTGCGGTCGCAGAAGTGGCCTTCACAGCACTTCTTTCATTTTTCAGCATTTTTACTATGTTTCAGCACATTTCCTCATTCTTGGTGTCCCAACATACAAATCCTACAAAAATCAAAATAACATAAAAAAAACTACTACAAATGCATAAAGGATAACAATAATCCATAAAAATAATATCAAATATGCCATAATTTCTAGACACATCAATACAGACGTCTGAAATTTTCAAAGATAATTCTCATATTTTTGAGATATTAATATTATCTAATAACAATCTTTCACCAACAAATCTTAATATTGTAAAGCTCAAAAAACTTTGTCCCAACCTAAGCTTTATGTTAAATTCTTTTGGTATCTCTCATATTCAAACACCAAAGTGAATTTCTTGAATAAGTAAAATTTTATGCCTCATATGCTAAATTACATAACAACACAAAATCTAAATTTAAATAATCTTAGGCGCATCAAAAGCATACCTGGAACTTAGACAGATTGTACTAAGTTATTCTCGTTCAATTTTATGTAAGAATAGAGCGAGAAATATTCTTAAGATTGTTAGAAATCTTACAAAAAATATTTGAATGCGAACAGTGTACGGAATTCTTCAAAGCTTGAGTCGTGTCAAAAGACACTATCCTTAAAGATATTTCACCAGGTATGAGTGTATTCCCAGAATTCAACAAACTCTTCTAGTATAAAACTAAGAATCAGAATCTAACAAAGATATCAGAAGTAAATAACCCAGCAGTATAACAAAAGAAGAAATTATTTTCTGTTATGGTTACGGAATATTCTCAAAAAGAAAAGTTGAACTCTCTTGTTTTCACACTCTCAGATTGAAGAACACTAGGAAATTTATAGGCAAAGAGATCATGTCTTAGAGATGCTAAGGCAAAAGGCTTTAGACGTCCAAAAATTAATAATAACAGCCATTGAATGAAATTCTAATGAATGAGTAGACGTTGGAATAGTTATTGAAATAGTTAATGGCTACCCATTAACAAGCCCTTTGACTAATGAACCTAGACACTTCTTTTTGAGATATTAAATAACTATTTTTTTAACAAACGGTTAAGAAAACTTTACACATTTCAAGAATGTATTGGCTAAAATTCGTATTGTATAAATGTAAGAATTATATCATGACATGTGGCAAGGAGGGTGAGTCAAATCCAAGTCAGCCTTACAGTGCCACCGAAGGTGCGAATATTGAACCGGGGGCATCAAAGAGCCAATGATACTAGAAAGCAGAATGCTAAGAGATCAGTTCAATTCCAACGGGCAGTTGTTACTAATATGCCTTTACACCTTCCAAAAGAGTATTAAAGGAATTTATGGACATTCTAATTAGCTGATTATTACAACATTAATGTACTAATATTATTAGGGTCATAATTTGTGGAATGTGTACCCAAGAGTCCAAGTATAAATATGACCAGTCACTTCATTGTAAGGAGAGTGATACAAGAATTATAATACATACTCACTGTTTATGCTATTTTCTAAGTAATTGTCTTAATTTAGTACTTCAACGTTGTTGTCAACAGCTTGCCCAGAAGCCACGATTCAAGGTTTCTCCAAGACTCAGATTAATCTGATCTTGATCTTTCCTTTAAGTTCAATTTAAATTAGTTACAATTTTTAATTATCTTGCTATTTAGTCGGAGATTCACGTGTCCTTGACCACGTGAATAAATTTTAATTGTACCAGTTTACAGGTAAATAGTTTGGCGCCCATCGTGGGGCCTGGGCAGTAGTGGTGTTACAAGTGACCCTGTCTCTTAATCTAACTCTTTCTTTAGTATTGTTTTGCTTAAGAAATAATTTTTAGGTATTTCAGGAATAGATGACAACCAAATCCCGGGAGAATTGCCGAGAACGAGCAGATCGGACTGAACGGTCTTCCTATCCCAGATCCTGCACTAGAAGACCTAGCGAACACGAAAGTAGTCACTTCAGGAGACGGCCAGACCCGGAGGGACCATATTCCCACTGATGAAACTCCCGAAGAGACTATGTAGAACCTAAGGGCATAAACCTTCATGATAAGGGAATAATTGAGCGGTATAAGGCAATTCCTTTCTTCGTTCGCATCCAATTTGGTCGACGACACTTTGCGCCAAGAGCCGCACCAACACCTCCAGCAAATGACAATAATTATGTCAGGAGCAGCCAAACAGGGGCAAGAAGTGACGACACATCAAGAAGAGAATCGGTTCCTGAAAATATATTCCAAGCACAAGTGTTGAAATTCATGAAAGAAAGACGGGCAAAGTAGACACAAATGCCCTAAAGGCAGAAAATAATGCCAAGAAATTTCAACGCCAGTTGGATCAAATACCGAGGGCTCCTCCGATTATAGAAGGTCCGAACACAAAAAAATATATTAAGTTGTTGTATAAGCCAGAGGATGCACCGGAACTGATTCCCAAGAGGTTCTAAATGTCAACCATACCAAAATACAATGGAATGACAGTTTCACAAGAACATATAATGGCCTATACTATGGATGTTAAGGGGAATGACTTGAAAGAAAAAGAAATTGAGTCAGTGTTGATCAAGAAGTTTGACAAAACTTTGACTAAGGGTGCTCTGACATGGTATTCTCTTCTCCCCAAGCACTCAACCAGTTCATTTTCCATACTTGCTGATATGTTCAACAAGGCCCATGCTCCAGCACAAAATATTAAAACCAGAAAGGCAGATATCTTCCGTATTGCACAAGGAGTATCCGAATTGCTCAGCGACTTTGTTACACGGTTCCAAAAAGAACATATGATATTACCCATAGTTCTAGACGAATGGGTTGTTGAATCTTTCACCAAAGGTCTGAACCCTTTGAGTTCAGACGTATCACGAGAGCTCAAGGAAAATCTCTTGAAATTCCAGGCCACAACCTGAAAGGACGTTCAAAATTGTATGAATCAAAGATTCAAATAGAAAATGATTTCCTGGGGACTCCGGCCGGAGAAATTTCCCGAAGGTCATACAAGGGGATAGGATTGGATCATAATTCATCAAAGAATCGCTTCCAGCCTTATCCTGCTCCCGGGAAATCAAGTGGCGGTTAGGGCTTCCTTTCTCTTGAAAAACCACACCCTAAATGAGACCATGGAATGAACAACCGAGGCTTGATGAATCAAGATAAGGGGAACTCATTCGGTTCACCAACAAAGGGAACCAGATACTCGAAACTCTCTGACTATAACTTCAGCATCGATGAAGCGCAGATGGAGCCATGCTGAGAACTCACCCAACATCTCAGCCTCCAAATCCTCTCCGATCTGATCCAAATTCAAGGGATAAGACTACTTGGTCTGATTTCATGGCACAGACGGTCATAGAATGGTTAATTGTAGACACATTCGGGGTAGGTAGCTAGAATGCTCAGTAGAAGTCATTTACGAAAGTACCTAAGCAAAAGAGCCCGTAATAATTATGAAATAGGGGGCCCGACCGAATGAGAAACTAACCCATATATCCTACTGCAAGTTATAACATGATCCTTGGAGGATCAATGATCACTGGCACATTTTTCATGGCAGCCAAGAAAAAATGATTTCAGTAACCCGAGAAAAATGATTTCGGAAGGTACCAAACAAAAGTATTATTACTTTCACTGACGATGATGCAGCTGACATCGCCTTTCTATACAACAACGCTCTAGTAATCACTGTCCCCATCAACTACTTCCAGGTGAAAAGGGTAATGGTTGACCCCTGGAGTTCCACCAATATCATCTAGTGGAAAGTGGTCGAGAAGAATAAAATACTGGATAAAATCATACCGGCTGCTAGAACACTCGCTGGATTTAATATGGCGAGTGAAACCACCAAATGAGAAATTGATTTACCATTGGAGGCCAAGGGAGTCATGAAAGAGACCAATTTTTATGTCATCGATGGTGAAATATAATATAATGCAATATTTGGGCAACCATGGCTTCACAATATGAAAGCGGTCCCTTTAACATTACATTTTATCACGATCCAAAATTGAGGGTCATGATGGCACCAACTCTCATGAGTCGGTAAGACAACCATTACCCGAATCACCCAAAAATAATAAAGGAAATAAATGTGGAATAAAGATAAGTAAATAAACTTTAAAGTCTTTAAATAAAATCCCAAAGATAACCAAGTAAGAAGTATGAAATCCCCAAAAGCGGGTGTCACAGGTATAAGAACTAGCTAATGATTAATACATGTTTGAGAATACATATATCCCGTAAATATATTAAACTGTCTGAATGAAAAGGACATGATGTAAGTGATAAAGGGGAAGATCCGGTGCCCTGAATCCCTAGTGGCTCACCTCGAATCGTCAGAGAGCAGCTCCTCAATGGGAAGCGTGACCGTGTGCCTCACTAGTACTAGGAAATAAATCTACAGACAAAAGGGTACAACAAGTGTAGTGTGAGTACGAGAAATAACGTGTGCTCAACAACATCGTCAACCGACCCTATATTAAATGAAGATGAGGGTTGGCGTACCGATTACTACTATTACACTAACTACCAAATAATCCATCATAACATCCTAATTTCAAACACACTTAATTCAAGAGTCCAAGCCTAGGTTATAACATCTAGTCCCTCCAGTCAAGTCAAGTATTCACTTAGTCAAGTCAAAAGATTATAATCAACAGTTTAGGCACCAATCAACATAATATAAATAAAATGATATGAGATGCAAATGAATATACAATGCAAGGCCTTTGTTCCTGATCACCGGTACACACACGTTCAAATTCTATGAAGAATGACCCATGGGGAACTCGCGAGGTCCATATACCACCGAAATCATTTCACTTTGGGTTTCTTAACAAATCATAGGCTCTCAATCATATCACTTAGCCAAATGTAGGCTTATATTACCTGTCACTAGCCAATACTAGGCTCATAATACCTGTATCTAGCCAATCATTCTCATAAATATTGCATCACTCTATCTAAAATCATTTTCCTCTGACCCATATATGTATAAGCAAATGTGCATGCATGAGATACCATATGAAGCATGAATATGACATGCATAACAACCAAGAAGCAAATATATACCATAAAGTTTCAATCTTTAATTATTACAGGTCATAAAGATCCGACCTTTAGTCTAAAAGACCTGACCTTTAGCTTTTTTCACTTTTAAACGAGCAGGTAGGAGTGATGAAACACACAATCACAGATACGATAGGAAAATAATTATAAGACAGAAAGTACAAGCTTCATACCCCAATCACAGATCTATAAAATCGTACTATACTATCAGCTAGTGCTCAAAGCATGGCATTCACTATACAATTTAAAGTACAAGTATTCATAACATGTCACCGGTACCCGATACAAGAGCTCGTCACCTCACAAATATTGGGACCCTCTGATTATTCACATTGGACCCTCTTAGTTACTTCATTAGACCAACCATAATGCTTAAAATAAGGTACAAGATCTCAACTTGCTTGAAATTAGAAGTCCAAGGATCACAACAAACTTTTTCCTTTTTGTAGTGCCTCTGAAAAGTGCCAATCTATTCAAATATGGGAAGTATATAAACATATGATTCTATCGACACCCATATTGCTATATAAAACTTACGGACTCAAAAGGTCACCTAAAATAGGATCCCGAGCCTCGAAGGGAAAAATGGAAAATTTGCTCCAAAATTAGTTTACCCATCATCTAGGGAATCTAAATATCAAATATGAACTAAATACAACATCAATTTCATGATTAATTAGAGAAAAACTCCATTATCCACTTAGGGTTCATAAACCCAAAAAACCCCATTCCTAAGTCATGATCTCTAGCATGAAATCTCTTAATAATTTAAGATATAATCACAATAGGGTGTTAAGAAGCTTACCTAAACGTAGATCCTTGAAAAATTCCTCAAATATTGCTTTAGGCCAAGCTCTCAAACTCCAAAAATGGGAAATGAAATATCCAAGTCAAAATATGGCTTTTTATGTTCTGCCTAGCGATCTTTGCAATTGCGGCCAGTTACCTCGCATTTGCGATCAGGAGCTCGCAATTCCGAACCTTTCACCTGACCCGATCCATTCGCAAATGCGGACCTCTACCTACATAGCCCACTTTGCAAATGCGAGCTCATTATCACAAAAGTGGACCTGGCAATTACGAGCCCAACATCGCAATTGTGATGACATCAGAACCCAGAAACCAACACTCTAATCCAATATCCATCTAAACTTTGAATCAACTACTGAAACTCATCCGAGACATCCCAGAAACAAACTAAATATACATCTTAACAATAAAATATGCTACAAACTCACTCGCACACTCAGAATTATCATACGAGGTTATCTTGACCCGAGTCAACTCTATTTCTCCTAATTAACTAAAATCTCAACCAAGGATCCAAAATTCACCTGAGTCTCTGGGGAACCGAACCAATGACTCAACTAAGTCATAAACAATATTTTGAACCTAATGGAATCAACAAAACTTGGAAAAAGACTCAAATGCCCTCGATGTTGACTTTAGTCAGCTAAAGCTCATTTCTTAACTTAAGACTTTCTAAATTCCACAAACCTAATCACTCGTGACCTATTCCAATAGTCCATCTGAGTCACAAATCATGTTTCAGAGCTAATGGAACCATTGAAATTCGATTCCAGACACATCTACTCAAAAGTCAACTTACAATCAAACTTGAAACCTTCAAAACTAAGAACTTAGGTTTTTTTTGTTATTCTCATTCGATTTCCTCGTGAATGGTGTCACCCATCCCTACACATCAAAAACACCATAACTAGTCTAGGGGGAAGGGTATTTATGGGAAAATAAGAAAAATATTCAAAATGACTTAATGGGTCATCACACATTTACATGTCAAGTTCCCGACACTAGAAGGAATCAAACAAATTAGAGGAGAACAATCTGCATCTAAGGAAATATTCGCCATCGAGGAATCGAAAGTGATCATAAAAAAATAGCAATTAAAGGAAGAAAATTTGGTCCTCAATCTTGTTCAGCAGATTCCGCTAGAAAAAATAGATCATACAGATCCAGAGGATGAGCTCCCATACAAACACTAAGTCCTTAGGTATTTCCAGGTACCGGGTGATTCCGATGCCACTAAATCAACGGACAAGGAACTTGAAAAAATCGCTCTGCATGAGGAGGCTCTGGAAAGAATAGTATACTTTGGCACGGGGCTGACCCCGAAGCTCAGGCAGTTTGTCCTTCAATATCTTATCACTAACAGTGATTGTTTTTCCTGGTCCCATAAGGATATGATAGGCATCCCTCCAGAAGTCGTAACTCACAAGTTAGGCCTGGATCTCAGTTTCCCTCCCATGCAGTAGAAAAAGCGGCCAATTACCGAGGTCTACAATAGGTTTGTAAAAGAAGAGGTATCTAGACAAATTAACATAGGTTCAATCCGGGAAGTCAAATACCCGGATTGGTTAGCCAACGTAGTTGTGGTGACTAGGGAAACAAGTTTAGGATGTGCATTTATTTTAAAGACTTAATAAGGCATGACCTAAAGACTCGTTCCCACTGCTGAACATAGATCAAATGATTGATGATATGGTCGGGCATGAGGTAATGAGTTTTCTCGATGCATATTCCAGGTATAATCAAATTAGAATGCACCCAAAACACCAAGAGAAAACATATTTTCTAACTAACTGTGGTACTTATTGTTATAATGTCATGCCTTTTGGACTAAAAATGCTGGAGCCACTTACCAGAGGCTCGTAAACAAAAAAATTGAAAAACAGATTGGAAAAACTATGGAAGTTTATATAGATGATATGTTTGTTAAGAGTCTTCATGTAGAGGACCATTTGAGTCATTTGCAGGAAATATTTGAAATTTCGAGAACGTTTAATATGAAGCTTAACCCATAGAAATGCGCCTTCGGAGTAGTCTCCAAGAAATTCTTGGGTTTCCTGATCTAACAAAGAGGGATCGAAGTCAACCCCGATAAAATTAAAGCCATTCAACACATTCCCGACCCTTTTGACAACATGAAGGCGATGCAATGGTTGACCGATCGAATAGAAACTCTTAGAAGATTTATATCCAGTCATAGAAAATATTCCATAAGTTCTTTTCACTTCTTAAAAAGAAGAATGACTTTTAATGGACGATAGAATGCCAGCAAACCATTCGTGATTAGATAGCTTACCTTTCAATTTCAATTCTATTATGTTAGTAGGATGGAGAATAACACCTCATGTATCTAGTTGTCTGAAAAGTAGCGGTAAGTGCAGTTTTGGTGTGAGAGGAAAAAGGTACACAATTTCAATTCTATTATGTTAGTAGGATCATGTCGAGGGGCGAAATGCGGTACCCACTTCTTGAAAGATTGGCCTTTGTGTTAGTAATATCATCACGAAAGCTCCGACCATACTTTCAATGTCACTCTATAGTCATAGTAACAATGTTTCATCTACAAAACATACTACACAAGCCTAAACTTTCAGGGCGATTGGCTAAATGGGCGGTAGATTTGAGCGAATTTGACATTAAATTTAAAACTCGGACTGTAATTAAGTTTTAGGTCCTAGCAGAGTTTGTTGCTGATTGTAGTCCGGGAGTAACCCCACATGCAGAGAAAGAAATTGCTCTGGTCTCGGGGACTACTATCAGGGTTTGAATGCTGCACACCGATGGAGAATCCAATGTTAAGGGGACCGATTTAGGAATAGTGTTCCATACTCCAATAGGAGAAATTTTGAGGCAAGCAATTTATAGTATACCTATGACTAATAATGAAACCGAGTATAAGGCTCTAATTACAGGTCTCAAACTTTTTCGGGGACTGAGATCAGAGATAATTGAAGTCAAATGTGATTCTTTATTAGTGGTAAATTAGGTCCATGTAATGTTCGAAGCCAAGGAAGAATGCATGTCGAGATACCTTGAGAAAGTTCTGAAGATGCTCTCCAGGTTTCAGGAATGAGACTATGGTACACATACTTAGAGAGGAAAACATTGAAGCTGATGCACTTGCAAATTTAGGCTCGTCAAAAGAGGTTGAAGGCTCAAAAGCTGAATCGGTGGTTCTGTTGCATCACTCGACGTTGGATCATGCGAGATACGATGAAGTTAATTCAACAAGCCTAGTATGGGATTGGAAGAATAAGCTTATAGATTACCTCAAGCACGGAAAATTATCGGAGGATCCAAAAACATCTAGAGCCTTGAGAATTAAAGTCGATCGATACTGCATTATAGATGGAATACTTCATCAACGGTGTTACTATAGTCTGTTGGCACGATGCGTGGGTCCTGAAGAAGTTGACTATGTGATGAGGGAAGTCCATAAGGGAATTTGCAAAAATCATTCAAGTGCAGAGTCCTTCATGAGAAAACTAATGGGGGCTGGATATTACTGGCCTCGGATTAAAGAAGATACAAAGTCATTAGTGAAAAGATGCGACAAATGCCAACGTCATGCTCAACTACTGCACCAACCAGGAGAAGAGTTGCATCTGGTGGTATCCCCATGACCATTTATAAAATGGGGGATGGACATAGTCGGACCATTGCCTTCTTCCCTGAGACATGTATATCATATATTATATATGACTAACTATTTGTTTAAATGGGTGGAAGCAACAACCTATCAGAAGTCTCGGGAGAAAGAGGTGATGGATTTCATTTAGCAACATATTATTTGTCGCTTCGATATCCCAAAGGAAATAGCTTGTGACAATGGCCAATAATTTATTGGGGCTAAGGTTACCAAGTTCCTTGAGGAACTACATATCAAACGCATCACCTCTTCCCCCATCATCCCAGAGCAAATGGTTAGGCAGTGACCATAAATAAGACCATAATCCAAAATTTAAAGAAGAAGTTGGAAGCTGCTAAGGGGTCAGGGCCTTCTAAGATGCCCAAATTTTATGGGCATACAAAACTATGAAAAAAATGAGTACCAAAGAAACTCCTTTTCCCTTAGTTTATGGCACCGAGGCATTGATCCAGGTAGAAGTAGGACTTCGAGTCTATGGTACATCCGGTCAGAAGAACAAACTAATTCAGAATCAATGATGGTTCAATTTGATTTGCTAGAAGACCATCAAGATCTTGCATACCTCGGATGGTGGATCAGAAGCAGCGAATGAAGCGGTACTACAACCGTCATGCCAACCTCCATCATTTTAAAGTCGGGGACTTGGTACTTCATAGGGTAACCCAAAGCACCCGAGAACTGATTCAGACAAGCTAGGTTCAAATTGGGAAGGATCGTATAGAGTCACTGGAATTGCCGGCAAAAGATCTTACCAGTTAGCAGATCAAGAAGGAAATCTACTTCCACATAATTGAAATGTAAGTTATTTGAAGAAATCTTATGTTTTGCAAGAAAAATACGCACTGCACTCTTTTTTCCTTCGACCGGTTTTTGTCCCAATTGAGTTTTTCTGGCAAGGTTTTTAGTGAGGCAGCATCATAAAAAGCGTGTTAAGTCTTGCTTTAATGTATTATCTAGTGCTTGAGTCTCCAAGTATGAATACCGAAATACTGGGGGCTATATATACATGTGCTATGGCTGGAGTAATTTTTCACCAAAAATAAGTTAGGTCCATGAAAATACCCAATGTTTTATTTGCAAATGGGCCCACGAAAAGGCTTACATGTAACCACCGGAACTATAAAATATGGTGTCAGTGAGAGCTTCAAGACAAAAGCACATTAACACCGGGGAATGCCCGAAGCAGTAAAGTATTGCACATATGTAACTGGACTAACCACACTAGATGACAACCAGATTAGTTTTACATTTGTTTTCACATTTGTAAGTTGAAGGAATTAATAAAGTTTTTTCTTTCATGATAAATTCTTGCCATTGAAAGCATAGGAATTAATTAGACGGATGTTGTTTGAAACATATCAAAAATTTATGCCATAATGAACAGGAGACGTCCTCTTCTAAAGCACCATAAAAATAATGGGCCTTTCTTATTTAAAACCTTAAGAAGTAAAATATTAAACTTCTGCTTCTTAAGCACCCATGTAAAATAAATCGAGAATGAAATTAGCCCGAAATTAATAAAAAGGTCATGAAAGCCCAAAGAAAGAAAAGAACATATTTTTAAAGGATGATTAACCAAGTATCTTTTCAAAGTCATTACAAGATTTGGACTTAGAATGTGGAGATTGATACCTCAAGTGTGGATAACTTATGAAGTTATAAGTTGTCTCTTTTGACTAAAGGCAATAAGCCAAGGCCTAAATTTTCTATAAGAGAGAGGTATTTTCTTTATGGTGGAAATATGAAATTAAGCTTTATAATTTAATAGGCTCACGAACAGTGAAGTCTCGAAAGAGGGAAAACATAATTTATTAAAAACATAAATTAGGCCCAAAAGTGATCCGAGAATAAGATAAAACCCATGCGAAAGGTATTGACATGATCATCCCATGATCCACCGGGGGTAGTTCTATGATAACACAAAATAAAAATCTGCGCGAGAGGGATTGACACATTCGTCCCATGGTCCTACGGGGGTGTTTCATAAAAAAACTAAAAAAGGTGGCAATCTAAAATTATATGAGAGCTAAGCAGGAGGGGCACCATTAGCTTCTTCATCGTCTGAGTCGTTCCATTCGACACCTCACAGATCCTTCAAGGCTAACTCAGTCTCTTCAAGGTCAATCTCCGCGTTAAGAAGTGTTGTAGGTTTGTCTGTTTCTTTATTGCTGACTCTTCAAGCATATCCCTGTGTTTCTTCAAGATGGCCAAATCCCGACGGAGTTTCTATCTTTGGCACTTTGCTCGGAGCTCATTCTGGACATTTTCTGAGATAACAAACTACTCTTGAACAATAGCTAAGTCTACCTCTAGTCTAACAATTTTACCCTGCAGATTCACATGCGTGGAGGTAAGGACTTGCAAGGAGTTTTCTTGGTCCCTCAGTGAGTCATTGGCATCCTGCAGGTGTAGTTGAATGAAATCTTTGAGGGAGTTTGAGTCTGCATTTCCACTCAGAGTCTCCCCACTTTGGCTTCAAGGCACTAATTGTCTTTAGACAATCTCTTTTCTCCCCGGAAGGGAATTAGTGTCTTGGCCAAGTCCATGGCAGAAAGAGCAGCGACATGTCCCTAGATAAAAAGGGGACGTGTTACGAAGAAGTTGGGATTTCTTAGCCTATGGTGAAAAAGCAGAAGTTGTTTACTACCTGAAGGAATAAATATGCTAGATGAGTAAGGGAAGCCTCCAGACTCACATTCAGACACTTACGGGGTGAAGAGGCAGAAGTCCCAACCTCCTTACTCGACGAAGGGATAGTACTACCCTTGGAAAGATGAATATCAAGAGCCATTGCTCCCTTATTGGGGTCTCAGTCAAAGGATTTTTGACACATTCGGGACACACACAATTTCTGTCCTTACTCCTTTCATCATCATCATCATTATCAATACGGATAACTCCTTCTTGTACTTCCTTCCAAGCCTCCACTAACCTATGATGTGTCCTTAATCTTGAGCCAATCCCCTCGGGAATCTCGGGGGTGCCTTTCTGGGTCTTTTTTTATGACTACTCGAAGTTGTTTGCACTACATTAGTTAAAGCAGCAGCATGAGTGGGCACAGTCTGGGAAGCAATTTTCTTATCGGAAGTCATGCATAAGATATAAATGAAATAAGGAGAAATTCTATGAAAATCTGAGTTCATCCTATGATTTGTTAACTCCTTACCATGGCTATTCCATCTCCACCATTCGAAAGTTATGTTTTTCCAGGTCCGAGTCACATTGGGAGATGTACGAAGGAGGTTGAATACCCATTCGAAAATCCCCACGATCAATTTTGGTTCAACAACGGTAGCTACGAAGATAGAGAATGTACGTATGTAAAACAAAATTTTGCACCTGGGAAAAGGAAAGAAAGAAAAGATGTTGAGAAAACTTACGAGCATCATTTCATTCCTCGGGGAAGGGTTCAGGAGTTGATCCAGACATAGTAATCTTATGCATTGATACGACTTCGGTTTCCA
Source organism: Anisodus acutangulus (assembly GCA_029783415.1). Taxonomy (NCBI): domain Eukaryota; kingdom Viridiplantae; phylum Streptophyta; class Magnoliopsida; order Solanales; family Solanaceae; genus Anisodus; species Anisodus acutangulus. Next base: position 29,343,455 of record CM056491.1, read on the forward strand.
TGAAGGAAAAGTTAAATAATAGCACTCTGAAACAATCGAGGAGAGTAAAGCATAATGAGATGATTGATAGTAAATGGGACCTTAGCAAGGTCTGCCAGCATTTATATACAATACACCAGTCTCCAAATTTGGGGGGCTACCTGGCCAGGCATACCTCATAACGTCGGCATATGTCCTCGATAATCTTCAGGACTGGAAGACAAAAACCAATGGTAAAAGGATACGTATGAACCATGGAAAAACCCTCGACATGATGGTTCATTCTAGCTATTGGACCCACAATTATCACATTGATTTCGGGATCAAAATACAGTCTTCATAAAGTTGTGGAAGAATATCTATTTTGATCAATGACTCAATTTCTTCTACAGATTCGTGGTGATCATCATCATGAAAGTCTCATTGGTAATCAAAACCAGGGGGAGAACATCCGCGACAAGAGAACTTAAGTCAATTTCTTGACTTATAGGAGAAATCAGAGTCTTCTATGTACGATGACGTGGGGGAGATTTGTTGTTATTGGTTGTTTCTTGTGAAGAATTGGAATGAGAATATTTGGAGGATGACATTGATATCGAATGGCGGTATAGGAGAAAGAAGAAGAATAAGAGAAACTTTAAAAGACTGGGGTTTGAAGAATGAAAGAAAATTTTGATCGAATATTTTGAGAAGATTTTGGCCTCCTTTTTAAGGAAAGAAGTATGTAATGATCAGAAAACGAGGAGTTGCAACTCATCATGATTGTGCAGCTTTATGTCAATTGGGGTAATTGGATGGTTGCCGCCATTTCATAAGCATTAAATAGAGATGTGAAGATTGATGTTCCAAATCAAATCATCATAACGTCTTTCTCTTCTCGCCAAAAAAGTTTTTTTGGTTTTCTAGTATCTTATGCAAAGTTCAAATCCACTTCTCGGATGCATGAAGGTACGCACCCGAAAAGTGCGGGGACTATCTGTATGGGGTAAAATTCGTATTGTAAAAATGGATAAATTATATCATGACATTTGGAAATGAGGGTGAGTCAGATCCAAGTCAGCCGTCAGTGCCCCTAGAGGTGTTGGCATTGAACCGGGGGAATCAAAGAGCCACAAGTACTGAAAAGCAGAATGCTATGGGATTTTTTAGAATCCCAACAGGCGGTCGTTACTAATATGCCTTTACACCTTCCAAGAGAGCATTAAAGGTATTTATGGACATTCTAATTATCTGATTATTATAATATTAATGTACTGATATGTCATACCCCAACCTTGGGGGGAGGGGGTGGCCGGCACCCGGTACCTTAAGGCTCGAGCGTACCACATCTCATTCGTACTCTAGATATGGCCGATGAGGCCTCTAATAAATAATTGTAAGGTGAAATGATATGATATTCTTCGAGCATAAAAGATCCAACAACATACATATACACATACTAGGGATGACAAGGCCTTCATCGGTGTAACAAACCATCTGAAAAAGTCGGCAAGGCCATACATGACTTCTATATACAAGATAACTATCTACAAACCTCTAAATACTTCATGAACGTCAACAGGTCTGGGAAAGGCCCAGCCATACCTATATATATATATATATATATACAAAAAATCATACCAACTCAAACTAGCACATCCGGAAAAAATGGAGAGCTCTGACACCACCGCTGAGCTAAGATCCTACTGAAAGTGGGCATCACTCCATATCTCTGAACCTACGGGCATGAAACGCAACACCCCAGCAAGAGACATCAGTACAAACAATGTATTGAATATGTAATGCATGAAAACATAAATAGAGACAGTAATTTAAGTAGAGATAAGAGAGGAACAACCTGTAACTCTGAATTTCCACTGTGGGTTGTGATATGCCATATGCAATAAAAACATACTATATATATATATAATGTCGTGGTGCATATATATATGTGTATATAATGTCGTCATGCATATATATGTGTATATAACGTCATCAAGTCTCTATGGGCATCATTATCTCATCACATCATAACATACCCAACTGTAGTGGTGTGCACATATAAGTATCGTACCCGGCCGACTATAGCATGGCTCGATATCATAAAATAGATACATATATGTATAATGCATTAAAGGCTCCAGAATGACACTATGATCATGGTCGGAGTGATATAAGGTCGTATCCTCCAACTATCGTTATGTAGCTATATTCATCAATCATCGTGTAACCAATAAGGAATACAAAACATTACATAATCAGAGATGATATAAAATGCGGAAAAGTACTCCCGACAAGGGATATATAAGATTCATGAAACATGTATAAGAATAAGAAATGAGCATATCTTCAATATTTCAAGAATATAACTCCTTTTGAGGACGTTTCATTAGGTAATCATTTACACTAGGATCATGTCGATAGAAAGAAAAGGCAAGCCTTACATACCTTTTTTGTCTAGATAACGGTAGATTACGAGTTCCATTATGTCCTACGAATGATAACCTATGTAATAGAGGTGATTCAGATCAAGATTAGGTTAATATGTCATGAATCGACTCATTGGGACAATTTATCGAACACCTAGTATGTATTAAGTTTTCTCTTCTTCAACAATGGAAATCTAATGTCTAAAACACATATTTATCTCTCTTTAGCTTTCTTTTCTCATCAACAACAATTCAACAACTTAATACCAAGCTCAATTTCAAAAAAAAAAAACCAACAAAAGTTACAATAGCAAGAATAACATTTTACATGGTTACTAGCCAATTCTCCCTTTAGCTTGCAACTATATCAGCAAGAACAACTTAACAATAATATTGACAACATAATCAAGTTACTTTCAATAATTTCCAGTCATAACAAATTATGTATTCAACCTCAAAATTGCCTAAGAACAAGGCAACAATATCTCTTTCCATTTGGATTACTAACTTGTAGATTCATCATCCAACAACTCCCATCAACACATAAATAACCTCAAGAACAAGAAAGGGAGTGTAAATATTACCTTAGACAACAAGCATATCCTTAGACTTCAGCCCAACTTAGCTCACAAGAATCCTCAACTACATCATAACACCATATGTGTGTTATTCTTCATCTAGGCTAGCCTTTTGATGTTGAAATGTGGTGTACTAACCTTTGGATAGTGTAGGGAGAGTTTAGGGGTGTTAGAGATCAATTTTGGTCGAATAGTGAGTTAAAATGATGAGCCACCATTTAAATAAGAAAATATGGTCACCGCCTCCCATATGTGGCCTGATCTGCGGCGCATATCACCATATGCGGACGCATTTCATGACATAAATTTTGGCAACTTCTCAAGGATGTTATGCGGGGCATATTGCTTCGCGTATCATTCCATACTTGTCAAAATTCATTGATACTTACTTCCTTTGATCCGATTAGTCTCAAACTTCCTCGAAACCTACTTAACACTCCTAGAAACCTTTAGTTAACTTCATAGAGTGGTCTCACACTTTCTGGACCTACTTCGGCTAACTTACGATGAAAACGATGTCTAAAGTGTGGGGTGTAATATCCTTTCCCCCCCTCTTAAGAACATTCATTCTCGAATGTTTGGGGTAGCAGCTTAAAATCACGACTCCTAGAAACCTCTGTAATTGGGACTACCTCAACTTTTCACGAAGACAAAAACTTCAAAGTACTACATAATGCAATATATATCACAACCACGATCGTACATTTATTCCCAGAGCCATATAGTAAGTCGTAGTTCACCTCTAGCGTTGGATCACGATATTTGGGGTTTCTCGCCACTTATTTGTCGTGACCATCCTCTACATGGGATACATAACATGCAATGATTAATTCAAATTACAAGTAAAAAGCAAGTTATTACACGATTACCGTTCTTCAGTATGGGTGAACAAGTAAATGTAAAATATAAACTTAGGAAATTTGTGTTTAATGATTAATGAAGATTGACAACAAATATTTAAAAACATTCATTTTCACTAATAATTTTAAGTACACAATAATTTACTTATATGTAATTTGAGCAAGTTTTGAAACCTAAACTATTTTGGGCACAAAGCCATTGGGTTTAGGGTTAAGCCAACAGAAAGTTGGCGGCGGAATTCTTCTTTGTTTTTATCATGAAACTTGTCACCTGTCCATATGTGGAGTATATGATTCTATCTTTATCTTCATTAGTAATGGAAAATTACGTACCCTACTGAGTTAAAAGCATTTTACTTTTACCTGTTTCGTGCAACTATCTCAAGTTGTGTCCCTATGTATTATCAACAACTTGGCTTCAAAGCAAATTATCCTTATAGTAGTGTCCTGTCACGACTCAAACCGGAGGGTCATAACGGGCACCCGAACGTTATCTGCCGAGTACCACTAATCATATATTTAGCATATAACCATAATTTCTAATGGTCCACGAGGGCCACCATGAGATACCCTGTTGATATATGGAAATAGTAAATTGGAAAAGAGTTATGTAAAATCCTGTAAGCAGAAGGACCCAACCTATATACATATACATACCAAGGCCAACAAGGCCATACATGACTACTATACACAGGACATCTGTCTACAAGCCCCTAAAGAGTACGTAACATCATAAGGTCGGGACAGGGCCCCGCCATACCCCAACGCATAACCAAAATACCGTACCACGACTAGACTGCAACTTTAGAACAAATAGAGTGCTCCAATATCAGTTGAACCAACAACCTACTAGTGCGGACCGTCACCTTCTTTACCTGAGACTGTGGGCATGAAATGCAGCGTCCACCAATAAAAGGGACGTCAGTATAAATAATGTACCGAGTATGTCAGACATGAAAAATATAATAATAGTGACCTTAAAGTAACCTGAGACAAGAAACAACCAACCAGTAAAGAAAGCCTCTGAGGGCCATAATATGCCTAAGTACCATGTCTGTGCAGAATGCCTCTGAAGGCCATAATATGCATAAGTATCATGTCTGTGTAGAATGCCTTTGAGGGCCATAATATGCCTAAATGCCATGCACAATGAAGTCATGCATATATGCGTATATAACGTCGTCTTCCATCATATCATTTTGGCCTCCGTGGGCATAATCATCATCATATCATATCGGCCTCTGTGGGCATAATCATTTTTCATGTATATCTGTACCAGCTGCAGGTGGTATGCGTATATAATGCCGTATCCTTTTTTTGAATCCCCATACATATATAATGCATACATATAGTAGAGTATATAACTCCTTTGAGGTCAAGGTATGTACATGAATATAATGCATAAATGATATGATAATAAGGCACTATAAATTTGTCGGAGTGATGTAATGTCGCTTCACCTCCGATTAATATTATGAATACTAACATTTTTCCCATATATATCAATAGGGATTTAGGAACGTATTTAGACATGCTTTGATAATAGGATTGAATAACATGAACATCCTTAACTACTAAGAGTAGAATCATTTATGGGATAATATTACGTTCACGTTTCGTACTTAGAACATGCCAAAAGAAGAAATGATTTGCCTTAACATACCTTTAATGCCGAACTCATCCCGTACAACACCTTAGTCTTATACGTCAAGAATGACTATTTCCCGAACCTTACTTCGCTTAGAAGGAACCCCCAAATCACAAGCAAAGAGAAAAATAGGAACTACACAATCTCTATGAACCTCCCAAAAATTACTTGACAAAGAGGTAACTTTCGATCCGTTTAAACAGAGGGAATAAATTGTTTGAAAAACTTTTGTATGGTGAAAGGATCTATAAAATTGTTGTCATTTATATTAGGATCTAAAATATGAAATTTTGGAGAATGAAGGAACAAAAAATGGAAAAACGTACAGAATCAGTTTTTTATACGAAAATGCAAAGAAGAAGAATTAAAGTCCAATGAATTATATTTTCATTTACACATGTCATGCGTGCACTTCATGTGCCATTTGACTCAACAAAATTAATTACAAGTCACTTAAGACTCCCTTTAATATAGTACTACCACGTGGAAAAGTGTTTCCTTTCAATACTTATCCATTAATTTAACTTAATTCCTACACTCAATGTCATAATAATGTGGTATAGAACTAGATCATAGCCTCTTTTAGCATACACACAATATTATTCTCAATAATCATCGTCACACTTATTAAGTCCAAATTATTTCGGGACTCCGTTCATTATACAATTCTCTCGATCCTATGACCAAAATTCTATAAAGTCTTTATAACTTGTTCCATATTCCGAACTTTGACGAACTTATTTCTCTAATTCATTTAACCTCTAATTCTCATGTAACCTCTTTAACATTTACATAAATCTTCTATAACTTCGTGAATGACCTCAATTTCATTAAACTCATCTATGTTTACCTCGATGTATCCTAAAGCTAAAGTACAAGGTGTTATAGCATCTCCCCCTTAGGAACATTCGTCCTCGAATGGGAAGTTTACATATGGGACCAATTAATCCTCAAGGTTTTCTGAAATTTTGTTTAACCAAATTTCCCCTTATAAATTGGATTATCCGCACCCTGTCAGCGAGTAGAAGATATCCAAATTTGCCTCAAACGGCCATACATCATCATATACATATCACCGGCCTTCATGTGGCCGACAAAAATCAAACATAACTATCTAAAGTGGGGATACTTATACTTTATCTCCTCTTCGGCCTCCCACGTCATCCTTTCTACATTTGTTTTTCTGCCATAGAACCTTCATAGAGGCTACTTATTTAGTTCTCAACTTGCGAACTTGATGATCTAAGATAGCAATAGGAACCTCTTCATATGATAAGTCCTTTGTAACCTTCACATCATCAATTGGCAAAATCCGGAAAGGATCCCCAACACATGCTCTTAATATAGAAATATGGAAAACCGGATGAACAAACTCTAAGTCGAGAGGCAAGTTTAATTCGTAAGCCACTTGGCTGATTCGTCGAATTATGAGATATGACCCAATGTACGTTGGATTTAGATGTCCCTTTCTCCCAAACCTCATTACATCCTTCATAGGAGAAATATTCAAGAAGAACCAATCATCCACTTGGAACTCTAAGTCTCGCCGTCGCACATCTGAATACGACTTTTGATGACTCTGAGCGGTTAATAGTCGTTCTTGGATAAGCTTCACATTCTCTATGGAGTGGTGCACTACGTCAAGCCCAAATAATTCTAATTCGCCTACTTCAAACCATCTGATAGGAGATTTACATTTTTGTCCATATAAAGCTTCATATGGAGCCATTGTGATACTAGCATGATAATTGTTATTGTACGCAAATTCAATGAGGGATAAATAATCATTCCAACTTTCCCTTAAAGTCTAATACACAAGCTTATGGCATGTCCTCAAGCGTTTAAATCATACACTCGGCCTGCCCATCTGTCTGAGGGTAGAAAGATATGTTAAGATTAACTTGAGTGCCCAAACCCTTTTTTTGAAATGATCTCCAGAATTAGCTGTGAGCTGCGCACCTTGGTAAGATATAATAGAAATAGGTATATCATGAAGGCGAATAATCTCTTTAATGTATAACTTTGTGTAATACTTGGCTGTGTAGGTAGTTTTGACCACCATGAATTGAGCTGATTTGGTAGTCTATCAACAATCACCCAAATAGAATCAAACTTATGATAAGAGCGAGGTAAACCCGTATTGAAATCCATATTAATCATTTCCCTTTTCTATATCAGGACCTCAATGTTCTGAGTCACGCCGCCGAGCTTTTGGTGCTCTACTCTTACTTGTTGACAATTAAGACAATGAACTACCAACTCCGCAATGTTCATTTTCATGTCGTTCCACCAATACATACCTTTGAGATCATGATACATCTTGGTAGATCCAGGGTGAATGGAATATCTTGACTAATGGACCTCCGTCATAATATTGTCTCGTAATCCTGCTACATTGGGAATACATAAATGGATCTTCTACCTGGGGCCCCTCTCCCATTATGCTCAAAAGTTACGGTTCTCTTTTGTTACATATCCTTCCCAATCTTCCCTACAAAAATGGGATCTTCATCATGACGTTCCTTTTCTTCCAGTATGAGGGATGACCCTGTTGTATTATGAGTCGTAGGGCTATCACTATCTGAATTCTCCAATCGGACTCCCACTTAGCTAACTGATGTGTTCCCTTAGGTCAACTTCTCTCCTTCGTCCTCACATTAGTCAAGCCGCTTGTGGGTGAATGATTCTATTGTCAATTTAGCTTTGTTTACTAATTGGTGTGCTGAAAACTCTTATATTGGTAATATCTCAATCGTGAACACTTTATGGACAATGTCATCGAATCTGAAGTGCGCATATCATCGCAGTTAACTCTCATTCATGATCTGAAAGGAATCTTCTTCTTTTTCGTACTTTCTCACTACTCGTAATTATATCTTCCTTTCTTTACTTCTTTTGACAATTGTTCACTCATTTTCTTACTTGGCATACTCTTCTTAATTCTAAAAAATATTCTGGTATACATACCTACTCTCAAATATTGCTCCTGATTCCAACCCTTGGAGTTACTATCCCTTAAAGAATGATTTGTTAACTTATTCCCTTATTGTATACGAGAAAGATTCTGAAGAATTTTGCATTACATGACGTTGGCCTACTATATCCAAACCTTGTCATTATACTTAGATTTGAATTCCTTCACTTGCCTCATGGCTAAGACTTTCTGTCAATGGCATTTTGGAAAAATATTTCCTTGATCTCGTTAAGATATAAACCCATTACTTTATCTATCTCATAGAACCTTTGGTTAGTTTAAAAATGCTCATAGATATCTGTATTTTCCTGACATTTTATCTTCATTATAATGTCATTATCTCTTGAAATAAATTTTTAATGTCAACCTTGTATCTATGGCGTCATTGGTCCCTTTTCACCTATTTAGGCGCTAATCTCGGACTTTACTCACTATTACTTCCGTCAACCTAATTTCTGAGAGGTATGATTGCATATGTTATGGAACTGGTGCTTCATATTTTTAGATCCAATTCACGGTATTACATGATTTAATGACTTGTCAAGCTTTCTTGTTTTATCATTATGATATCTCCCATCGACCGAGTGCTCATTCGTCTTACCTTTACATTTCCATCTCAAGTTGCCTTTGAGGGTCTCTTATCTCAAAGTATTTCTCATACTATCTTCCTGAACATCATAGGTTCGTCACCTTTGGCCGAAGAGTTCTTACTGTCCCTCATCTAATGTTGGTCTTTACACTGTTCTGCGGTAATCATACATTTTTGAAACCTGCATAACTATAATCTTATTCACCTTTACCCTTCTTGTCGTAATCCTTCTTTCTACTCGTCATTAAACGAAAAATATTTTTGCCTTGATACTTGATCATGCCATTCCATTCATACTTATTAACTTTTTTCATATTTTTTACAACCATTCTTCGATTGTTCCATATTTCTCATCCTCAATTGCCTCTATTGTTATCCAGAGGTTATTTAGAATCGTAACATGCTGCACAATGAAGCCGAAGACCTTACTAGTTCAATACCTATAGCATGCCTTAGCTTACTAATATTGATACATGTAATTCTCAATAATATGCGGTATGGCCCTTTACGCACGGACGAGAGACTTATGTTCCCTTCCACTACCGTGGATAACTCGATCATTATATATGACTTGAGATCACTATTCTGGGTACGTCACTTTACGTGATCTTCTTGAATTTACTGATGGTCACTATTCACACAATTCGGTTAGGGCAATACATTCTCGTTAATGATGTCCTGGGATAATTCCCAATCTATTCTAGTAGGTCGCACGTACATAACATATTCTCTCACTCTAATCAACACGAGTCACTGTAAAATGTGTAGATTTTTATAACCTACCAAACCTTCCAATTATGTCTTTTGCGTTTCATCTATACATCTCATAATCATATTACCCTTACCTTTGCGCATCAACTTAGGACACTTCGGAATGTTATGGCCATGGCTGCCATACTAAACCAGCCCCATATACCTTCGCAGCATAATCTGGCATACGCTCAACCACATATACTATAAGATGGTCAGGCCGGTCTCACTTGACCTTCACAACTTTGACCCTAAGATATTGGCATCTTTGAACCCTTTAAATATCGGTGATCCCTAACCAATAAACTCCGTAGGTTATGAGCTCCCTGATCATTCAAGGGCCTATCTCTATCAGATGATCCAGGTTGAAGTCGTGCCTGGGAAAGCAACTTACTCATATTCTCTGACGGATCTGTCTAAATAGAGAGCATACTACTCGCATTTACACTCAATCCAACCTCAATTTCCCTACTAATCATAACCCTATTGGAAACAAGCATTGTTGTAATCATAAACACGATAAGATTTACAAAGAAAATCCTTACAACTCAGCTCTATAGCACGATTCTAGATCAAGAAGGAAGGTAATCATCATCTTAAATGCTCTGTAGCCTCCTGTCTATAAGTGTGGTGCACAACACACCCATAAACAAGACTCTACTAGACACGGCTTGTAGACTCCCTAGGACAGACCTGCTCTGATACCAAATTTGTCACGACCCAAACTGGAGGGTCATAACGGGCACCCGGACCTTACCTGCCGAGTATGACTAATCATATATTTAGCATATTATTGTCCCACCAATCCCAGCCCGCGTCCCGACCCTCCCTCCATCCCGTCAATCCCAGCCCTCGTCCGGACCCTCCCCCCATCCCGCCGGGACCCGGCCCGCCCCGTCCCGGCCCACTGGAAAGGACTTAACCGTTAACGGTACGGTTAAGTTCTTTTGCGCAATAAGGAGTATTATTTTATCCTAGAGGCCCACATTTGTTAAATGTTCACTTTTAGTCCAACTACACAATAAATTATTGCGTTTTACAATCAATTATTCATTTATCCATTTGTACATGATTTGACATGACACTATGATAACCCATCCATTGTTCCAATTTAATATAAATTTTGGATGAGGTAAAGACCCATCTGTTTCATAAGTTTAAGTCATATTTTTTTAAGTTCTTGAAAAAATATCCAACTCCAAAGTTCATAAAAAATGGTCTCTCCTCCTTCAACTATTAAGGTTTCTTTATTTTGAGATGGAGAGATTCTTCATGATAATATTATTGTTCGTTATAGTATTCCACCACAATTAAGATTCCAACTACCTTCGATTATGAAACATTAATTAATGACATACACAAAAGAATGAAAAGTAAGCGTGAGTATGAATTATCTATAATAGGCATATATTCAATATTCATTGCACTGCAAGGTTTAGTGCTTTATGGGAAGTGAAATATCATTGATGATGAGTCTTTGAGAGAATACTTGAGGGTGTCGGAAGAATATTTGGGGTTAATCATCCTCAATGTTCTTGAAATATATGTTGAAAAGATACCTCACAGTCGTAGTGAAGTCTTGGCCAGGACTCGTCAAGAAGTCACTCAAGTCCAGCCTAATCATGATAACACTTATACAGACATGAGTTCTTATGGAGACATTTTGAGTGGTCAATTGTCATTGGAAACTCTAAGCCAGCAATTTAATCAAAATTACGGGAAAATTGGTAAATATCCATTTTTAATTATTATTTTATGTAGTAGAACATGTTTATTATACGTATGGTAATAGTAATATTTTTTTATATCTTTTTAGGAGTTATACACCTGATATGAGTAATATTGGACAATTCTCTCAGTTCGGTGCAGTTGATTATTATCGGTAGGTATGCTTTTTAATAATTAAATAATATAAGTGTTTTCATGTTTAGTATTTACAATACTTGAACCGCCTCTATAGTGAAAATTATTCACAAAACTCGTCAGTCGTACCAAACTTTGATTTTGGTGTAGTTGATATTTCTTCAAATCCCTGACAATATTGATCATTATCGGTAGGTTCATCACTTTGATATTAAATAATCCATATATTTTTTTGATTTAGTATTTAAAATATGTTACCTATTTTTCATGTAGGAAGAGACCTTTACTAGATGGTGATGATTATCCAAATCCTGTATTTTTGGTAAACAGTCACCCGGGCCTGGTCACTGCGATCATACAAAAATATCATCGAGTGATAGCGATGATATACCGAATGTAGAGGTATCCAATGATGATGAAGTAAATATATCAGATGATGAGGTTGATATTCATCCTTATAGGCAGGAACAACAGTTTGTAGAAATGATGCAAAGTCAGCCACACCAGCAAGAACTGCTAGCAGAAAGCCCAATTCACCAGCACGACCCAATGGCAGAAAGCCCAATTCAGTGGCATTCTGACGTGATTCCATATCTTGACAATCTTCAAGGTCATCCTGATGCCTTTGTCTTCACCATAGAAGATGATCAAATTCACCAAAAAATGTGAAAAGAATCGGACGATCTTGTAAATGATAAATTTCACGTTGAAAAAGGCATGGTTTTCCCTTCCGAAAAGGCAATGTAAAAGGCCGTAAAAATTTATAACATCAAAGAAATTAGGGAGATTAAAGTTAATGATTCAACCCGAAGCCTGTGGAGATTGATTTGCATATGTGAGCATCAAGGCTGTCAATGGATGCTTCAGTGTATTGTTACTCATGATAGTATGTGGACTATCACAAAATTTCTCTCACGTCACACTTGTGACATGGATGACAATCGAGTAAATCATTTTAATATAGATACAAATATGATTGTTAAAGTGTTACTTGTTGATATTGCCGAAACTCCAAATACCCCATTCGACCAAGTTCATTATAATTTTGACATAAATTAAATTGTCATTGCTAAATGTTATTTTTTAAAACTTGTCCATTCCCATCGAATATTGCATTAAAACGTTGAGAGTGTATATCGTAGAACGATAAGCAAGAGAAAGGGATATCTCGGTCGTAGACGCACTTTTGAGATGATTTATGGTACCTGGGAGGGCTCTTTCCAGTAGTTCTCGAGGTATATGGAAGCTCTACAAAAGTTCACTCCTGGTATTGTTGTAGAGTGGAAGCTCAAAACCCAACCTGGTATGATAGGTAATGTTTTCAATTTTATGTTTTGGACATTCAAATCATGCATTAATATTTTTACTCATTGTTGGTCCGTCATATCCATAGATGGCATGCATGTGTACGGAATATATGACATCAAGTTATTAATTATAGTATGAATGTATATCAGTGGGTCGATATTCCCTCTTGTTTTCGCCATTGCTGCTAACGAGAGCAATGAGACATGGGAATGTTTTTGACACATTTGAGGAGATATGTTATTAAGGATCGTATAGACATGTGTGTGCTATCTGATCGAAATTATGGCATATTGAACAATATGTTTCGTTTGGAGGGGTGACATCCTCTCTTTGATTACCATCGCTTTTGTTTAATGCACATAAAGGCAAATTTTCAAATGGCCTTTAGAAATAGCACACTAAAAAAATTAATGTGGGCGGCTGCAATAGAGCATCAAGAAAAAAATTCTTGTGCGGATGAAAATGATCAAGGCAGTGAAGCTGGAAGCATATGATTGGTTGAAGGCAAACCCCATTGACAAATGAACATTATATGCAGATGAAGGTAGGAGATGGGGGATGCTAATAACAAACAGCTCAAAGTCATTCAATGGTGTGCTAAAATTTGCACGGGGACTGTCCATTACTGCAATAGTGAGAATGACTTACAAGTAATTTTTGGAGCGGCTTGTAGCTAGAATAAAATAGGCCAAATCCATATTAACATATGGTGGGAAATGGATGCCAAATCAGGAAAAAATATGAGCTACATAAGATGGAAGAGTATAACCATGCTGAACATGTGTTTGAAGTCAGGACATGTTCTTACCAAGGTCAAGGAGGCAACATTCATACCGTTTATGAGATGACGAGAACAGGTAATTGTGGTAAGTGGAAATCATACCACATGATCTCATGCCATCAAGTGTTTCGAGGCAATTGAAAAAACAGTATCAAATTATGTGACATCGGAATACAGCGTCAAAAGTTATCTTAAAGCGTATGCCGGTCGTTTCTACCCACTTGGTGATCAGGCTTATTAGCCAAATGAGCCATTTTTAATGATTTCTAACAAGGAGTATATTCATAAATTGTGTGTTAACGCATGAACTCGAATTTCCAATCAAATGGATGTTCCGGATAGGATATACACTCGATGGTGCTCGACGTGTAAGGAGTTTGGCCATGATAAGCATTTGTGTAACCTACGAGGTCGTGGTGGTTAATGTAACTCTGGTGGTGGAAGAACCTCTCGTAGTGGAAGAGCCTCTCGTGGTTGAAGAACCTCATGATTTTATGAATGTATTTTAATTCTTCCTGGTGTATTCGAATTATCTTGAGTTATGAATCTTACGTATTTTTCTTCTTGTAATGAATGCTGTGTTTTTTTTAATAAAGCATCTTAAATTAGAAATTTTATCATCAAGAAATTCTATTGAAAAATCTCATAACATACAAAAATTAGAAAAGTAATTTAATCTTCGTCACTTTCTGGAACAACTTCGTCATCGTCTTCATTTTTATCATCCTCCTTACTTGCATTCTCTTCTTCATAATCTTCCCCTTCATTTCTTTATCCATCATCCTCATTGTAATCTAGATCAAAACTATCATCATTAGGAGCACTCGCTTGGTTAATACAACAATATGACACTCCACAATCTAATGTTTGTGGTAATATTTTAGAAGACCTATCCAGAATTATTGGATAAATTGGATAAGAAGAGTCTCGATGAAGATTTTTATTTTCTAACAGTTTCCAATGATCTTCTTCATCTGCTCCTCAAAAATTAAGATCGTCCAAAGCATGATACATATCTAGTGCTTTCTGCATTTCTGAAATTTCTTTCATCAAGTGTTGGATAACCAGTGGTTCATCCTTAAATTTTGATGTCTGATATGTAGCAGACAATGCTTGTGACACAACTAAACTATGCCAACGACATAATACCTCATAATCACACTTTTTCGAATAGAATTGACTCATTGAAGCTTTTCACCAAAAATTATAGCTCCTTGGGGTTTTAAGGAGAGTGTGTCACCCTCAATTATGTGTCCAACAAGTTTAAAATCAACATTGATACAAATTGATTGATTTTCAAAGGGACAAAGAACACCATACAATTTTTCATCAGATAAATCCGTGCAACATCCTAATATCTCTTTTTCAAAATATGATTCAATTGTGTTTGTGTTTGTGTTTGTTTATATCCTACCATGAGGCCTCCTTGCGCTACCCTTGCCTATTTGTTTATTTTTGAACCAACTATTGAATGTAAGTTTTCTAGGCATTTTTAAAATGTGAGTTTTTTTAACCGAATGAGTTATATAAAAGTTCAATTATATAAGTGTGTCATATAAAGCGGTCAAAAGAGAGCAAATTATTGTCAAATTAAGGATGTCATTCCGAAAACTCATATATTTGCGCAATATAAATGTGTCAAATAAAGAGGTCAAAGAGAGAATAGTGTTATCAAATCATGGATCTCATTCCTAAAATTCATATTTTGCGCATGTAAAAGGTGTACAATATAAGTGTGTCATATAAAGCGGTCAAAAGCGAAAATTGTGTTGTCAAATCATGGATGTCATTCTGAAAACTCACACTTTGCGCATGTAAAAATTGTGCAATATAAGTGTGTCATATAAAGCGGTCAAAAGTTAGCATAGTATTGTCAAATCAATGAGTAGTAAATAACATGAATGACGAACAACTAGCATTCACATTAAAACGAGTTATTATGTCAATTTGGAACCAATTTTATGATATTGGTTTTATTACATGTTTTACCCCAGCAAACATATTCGAAGCAGTAGGTAGGACATGAGAACTAGATGAGGATTATTTTAAATACTCAAATAACCCGAACTATGGATACAATCAAGAATACAATAATACAATGATAGCTAAGTGGAATTGGCGTGTTAGGGAGGCTGAAATGCTAGAACAAATCTTGAGGGCACTCGGACTCAAACGTCTAAAAAGTCGTGCTACACCAATGCTTCGTGGTACACCACAAGAGTTCAATTGTGCTCTTAACCGTTTTTGCGAAGAGAACAATCGGATGAAAATACGTTGCATCAGGGTAGAATATGGTCAACATGGTTACGTCAGATTCAGATCCAAGTGAGATTCGGACTGTGAGATGTCCGATGAAAATGATTCCTCGTGATCCTATTAATATTTTTTTATAATAAAATCGGTAGGTATGGTCATAATGATGACCCCAAAGGTACTTGGGGGTTTGCAACTATATAAGTAGCCTTTCATTTGTTATTAAACAACAACATATTTAATATGGAGTAGTAGAAATGTAGATTGGTCGGCATTCCTTCCAAATGATTCGAATAGCAGTGGTGATGATAGCTCAAATCATAGCAGCTATTCTGGTGATTCAAGTTATCTTGATAACAATGAATTCAAGATCGACGGTTTGAAACTCCACCTTCTTACAGAGCGTAATGATGATTTTTGCATTGTAAATATTCAGATCCACAAGAATATTATTGTGGATTCCGCCGAGAATGGGCATATCGGCATGTCGAATCAGAATGTCTTGTTAGTGACTTAGAAAATCTCGACGCTCAAATTTCAACAAGATTCTCAATGACCATGCCTATAACTGATCAACATTTTTGCGAGATTGTCGTACGGAGGATTAGAAAAGAAAATAACATAATGCTAGCAAGACGTTGTAGATTTTACATGCTAAAGTTGGCCGAAGAACAAGCATCATCAACGGGTAGAGAACTAACATCTACAGAAAGAAGATATGTCTTAAGAAACCCAAAAAACTGTTCTGAGGACGATATTGAAGATTTCTATTCTAATGATGATGAGGGATTATTTTGGTTCACTTGCTTAATTTTTGGGTCATTTAAGTTCCGACTTATGATTTAATTTGTATTTTTAATTTATGATGAAGTCATCAATTTGAAGAAAATTAGTATGTTTTAATTTGCTTTGATTGTTATAGTCTATTATTAATTTATATAAGCTTCTTAGAGTTAATAATACATAAAAAGATCAACAATTCACAATTTTAAAGAAAACACAACTAAATTAGTACATAAAAGGTGTCGATTACATAATACATTAAAAAATATAAACATAGAAAATACATAATACATGAAAACGTGTAACTATAAAAATAAAATGCATAAAAATAACAAACTAAACAAAAAATACATAAAATCAAAATACATAAAAATAATAAATTTAATAAAATAAAATACATAGAAATAATAAACCTAATAAACAAAATACATAGAAATAATAAACAACAACAAGATAGCACAAATAATCTTCTAAATTAAATTTTTCTTTCAAAGCATTTTACTCGTGTTGAGTGTCTCTAAGGTTATGCTTGAAAAATCTTTGTTTTTCTTCGGATTCTTTTAGCAAGCCCTCCAGAAGGTCAATTTTTTCTTGAGCTTCCATAAGTTTAAACGGCAAGTCAAACTTTACGGTATCTCTAGTGATACGTAAAGTCGCGGTATCTCTATCAATAGGAGACTTTTTAAACTTTGTTATCACCGTTTATCCACGGGAATGTCATCTTCCCAGTGAAAATGTTTGCAACCATTCATATCCTATAAACATTACAAGAAACTCAGTTTTTGAAAATAAAATATGTAGATAATGTGAAAAAACTCTAAACCCTAAAAACTTGTAAAAACACTTACTTCGGGCACTTTACAGCGCCAAAAATGATGACCCGAATTATCTTGGGTCCTTGATGTTCTTAGCTTACAATAATAACCGCATTCACAAACATCGAGTTCTATAGCAAAGCTTGACGTTTCAGAGCTTTGAGACATGATTTTCGGGGGACTAAAGTATGGTAAAAAAAAGTGAAAATGGAGAAGGTGAAGAATGACTTGAAAATGGCAAAGTGTTAGGGTTTATAATAACCCCTATTGCGTATGAATTTCCTGCGCAAAAGGACTTAATCACGCCGTTAACGGTTAAGTCCTTTTGCACACGAAATTCCTGCGCAAAAAATAATATTGTAACTTAAGAGGTATTTTGGATCAAAATCCCACTTTGTGGGTTACCTAAGTTGCGGACTCGTAGAAACACATCACTTCAAGCTGGGAACAAGAATTCTAACATTTTAAAGAAATGGAGATTCCATCTTTTAGGAGAAGTATAACTAAATAAACACTTATAATTGCTTGGAAATTAAGTTTTCGGATCTTTAATTTGTAACATGTTTGGCCAAGCTTATTTTCCTCCAAAAGTGATTATTTTTTTAATTAGTGTTTATTTTTAAAAAGTGAGGTATTTGACCAAGCTTTTGAGAGAAAATAAGTGTTTCTGGGGAGTAGTAGAAGCAGTTTTTCAGAAGATAAAAAAATAGTTTTTGTCCCAAAACACTTTTTTTGAAAAACACTTTTGAAAATAATACACTTAGAAGTACTTTTTAAGCTTGACCAAACAATAATTGCTGCTCAAAAGTGATTTTAAAATTAATTGGCCAAACACAATTATTTTTCGCCAAAAGTATTTTTTTGAAAAATATTTTTAAAATAAATTAATTTTAAAAATTTGACCAAACAGGTTATTCATGGAGTTTCATCTAGATTCTAGATCCCCTGAAGGTGCTCAGAACCAAAAAGAAGAAAATAGAAACAAATAATTTCAAGTTGAAAAAAAAGAAGATAAGAAAATAATTTTAACAATATAAAGCAAATAAATAGAGATTTTGGGTGTGTTTGGTATGATTTTTAATTTTCTCATATTTGATTGGTCAACAATTTTAAAAAAATTTCGTTACGAAAATAAATTTCTTAAAAATTTGAAAAATAACTTCTCTGGCAGAAATAGGGAGAACAAATTATATAATACGTTACCACCAAACGATATGGTGTAACGGATGAAGTTGTAAGAAAATATTTTCCGCAGAATACACTCCGTCATGCCAAAGATAATATCGGGGAGTATGTGATTGGGGAAGTAGTATTACTAGTGGTGGCCCCAAAAGCCCAAAATTTATCGAAAAGAACTTTCGACTGTATCATAGAAAGCGACCAGTTGTCCCTTTGTTCGACGCGTCAACTATCTATGCCTCCCTATCTTCTTACTCCTTAACCCCCCTTCTCTTCCTTCTTCCTTCTCTCACCATTTCTTCCATTCTTAAAAAAATATCCTAAATTTCACCCAGGAATCCCACCTACAAATTCCCCTCAGGCATTTATATTGCTTGAACCTTTAGCTTGTTACATCCCCATTTAGACAAGTTTGGTCCCAAACTAATTTTTCTTGGGAATTTTGAATTTTCCCTTAAAACATTTTTCTTTCAAACCCTTGTTCAGAAAAGTCAAATCTTTGAATGCCCATAAATTTTTTTTTCCATATTCAGTCACTTTCTTGAAAAGGGTTTTCAAGAATTCAATAAAAATGGAAACTTTGAATCGTTTTTACTGTCGTAAGCGTTCCAGGTTTCGTGGAATATTCAATGGGCTTTGTTTTTTTGTTTTGGTTCTTTTCTTTTTCCTTAGAGAACATGTTCTTCAAACTCCACTTTCAATTAGTTCTGTTAGAAGGGAAATTACTGATACAAGTTGGAATACATCTAGTTATGATCATCATAATGTTGGGGTTGCAAGCAGGAACCTTAAATTTTGTGGGGGGTTGTATAAGCATAAGGGTTACAGTACAAAATGTTCATACTTGAGAGCAAATCCTCAATGTAATTCAGGGGGTTTCTTTAATTATATTTTGTTCTTTTACTGTGAGTGTGGAGGTTTTAGTGTATTGGGGTATGTAACTCTTGCCATTTGGTTGATTTCTTTGTTCTATTTATTGGGGAATACTGCTGCTGATTACTTCTGTTGTTGTCTCGAAAAGTTGTCGAATTTGTTGCAACTTCCACCAACTGTAGCTGGAATTACTTTGCTTCCTTTAGGGAATGGGGCACCTGATGTGTTTGCTAGTATTGCTGCTTTTATGGGTAGTGATTCTGGTGAGGTGGGGTTGAATAGTGTTCTTGGTGGAGCTGTTTTTGTTACTTGTGTTGTTGTTGGTACTGTGTCGTCGTGTGTTGCTGAGCAATGTATTCGGATTGATAAGAAATGCTTTATCAGGGATGTGTGTTTCTTTATTGTAGCCCTCGTTTCGCTTCTTGCTCTTTTGATTGTAGATAAGGTGACTGTTTTAGGTGCAGTTGCCTTTATCTCTATTTATTTGGTGTATGCTGTTTTTGTTACTGCAAATGAGATGCTTAGGAATCGCGGTAGTAGTTTGAAGTTGGATTTAATTACTCCATTGTTACCGGTATCTAGTGTAGATGGAGAGCACAATTCTTTAGGTTCGTCGGAATCCGTAGAGGGATTGCTGCAGCTACAAGCTCAGCTGCCGCATTGGATGTGGTCACTGAAAGTTCATTAATGAAGAGATATATATACAATTTATAATTTTCAAATATGAAAAATTTTATTCCTACTATACTTCTAAAGTCCTAATTATATTTGTCCAAAAATTTTACAACTATGGTAAGTTTGTGTGCAACTTTGATTACAATTTCGGTAACTTATTTTGTTTTGGATTTCGTGTATACAATGTGTATACACTGTATATTTGTCACACTCTCGCAGTCATAGCGGGCGGTTGTCGTACATTAAGAATGTTCCTAAAAATTTTAAATAAAATCGCGGAAAGGTCCTTAGTAAAGATGTTTGCAATTTGGTATCTGAAAGGAACATGCAAGACGCGTACTTGTTCACGACCTATTTTTTTGAGAAAAAATGAATATCCATCTCGATATGTTTAGTGTGATGATGTTGGATCGGATTTTCAGAAAGATAGATTGCACTAGCATTATCACAGTAGATCAAGGTAGCTTTCAAAATAGGAAAGTGAAGTTCTAATAGAAGATTACGCAGCCAACATGATTCAGATATTACATTGGCTACCCCTCGATACTCGGCATCTGCACTGGATCGCAATAATGTAGTCTGACGTTTTGTAGACCACGAGATCAAGTTATCACAAAAAAATATACAATAACCAGATGTCGAGCGTCTGATATTAGGACAACCACCCCAATCAGCATCAGTACATAACACGAGAGTAGAGACGGATGATGGATATAAATGCAATTCATAATCAAGTGTGCCTTGTATGTTTCGTATACTGCGTTTGAGCGCATGCATGTGCTCAATCCGTGGGTCAACGCATAAATAAACACACATGTTGAATTGTATAAGTAATATCAGGCCATGTGAAAGTCAGATACTGAAGTGTCCCTGCAAGACTGCGGTAGTTGGTGGGATCCTCGTATGGTGTGCCAGACGTAGCACTCAGCTTCGGTTTGGTATCAACCGGAGTGGAAGTACACCTACAAGATGACATACCAGCTCTCTCAATGATCTCAGTCGCATACTTCTTCTGTGATAAACATAGACCACCTGCATGACGAGTGACAGCTATACCCAAGAAATAACTCAAGGGCCTCAAGTCTTTCATAGCAAACTCTGAACTAAGAAGTGACATGATAGACTTGCACAGATTATCAGAAGAAGCAATCAATATAATATCATTCACATACAATAAAATGTATGCCAGAGAAGTACCACAACGATATATGAACAGAGAATGATCAGACATGCTGTGAGAAAACACAATAGTAGATACATAATCTGCAAATCTTTTATACCAAGCTCGTGGAACTTGCTTAAGCCCATACAAGTACTTTTTCAGCAAACAAACATGCCGAGGATAATTGGGGTCTCTAAAATCCAAAGGTTGATGCATGTATATTGTCTCCTTAAGATCACTGTGTAAAAAAGCATTATTTACATCCAACTGATGAATGAGTCATGCTTTTGAGAGAGCCAAACTGAGAATAGTGCGAAAGGTAGCCTGTTTGACCACCGGACTACACGTCTCACCACAATCTACGCCAACTTGTTGAGTTTTACCATCACCTACAAGACGAGCCTTATGCCTCTCAAAAGAACCGTCAGAATTTTCTTTATGAGTAAAAATCCACATAGACCGAATAATATTAACACCAGACGGATGGGGCACTAACTCCCACGTCTTATTTTTAATAAGAGTATTATATTCATCATTCATAGCTAATTTCCAATTCGGGTCTTGTAGGGCAGACATAAGGTTACGTGGTAATGGAGATTTAAGGGTATTAGAATTGAGATTAAAATGTCATTTTAGTTTTAAAATACCTCTTTGGCTACGAGTAACGGGCCCTTGACTCGAGATAGAATCGGATGGATTTTGGGCAATAGACGGGTTAGTGACGGACTGGCCAGCATGCATTGGGCTTGCTGTCCTAAAAACTAGACCTGAAATTGGTACCGACGCAGAAATAGAAGTGGTTTAGGGGTGGGAAACAGTACCGAAATCGGTACTGAGCCATGAAATAGGCCTCATGTGCAGGTTGTTTGTGCATTGACGAACTGGACCAGTGGGGACGGAAATCTGTGGGCCAGTAGGCAGTGGGCCTGCTGGTGGATTTTGGTCACGGGACAATTCAGATAAATGGTGGATAATATATGGTGAGACCACGTCATCCAAAAAATTATACGAACTAGGTACAAAACTACACATTTTAGCAAACGAAAATTGAGTTTCATCAAAAATAACATGGCGACTAATTATGATTTTATTAGAGGATAAATCAAAATACTTGTAACCACGATGATTAGATGGATAACCGAAAAACACACAAGCGGTAGAACAAGCTTGAAGTTTGTTAATTGTAGTTGATGAAAAAAAAAGATAGCATAAACACCCAAACACCCTAATGCGAAGGATCTTTATTGTAAAGAAATTGAAGTGGGGAATGATATGCTAGGTTTTTGTTAGAGAGGATGTTAAGGAGATATGTAGTCATTTGTAATGTATGATGCCAAAAGGAACGGGGTAAGGAAGCATGGGCTAACAGGGTTCGGACAATATTATTAATGATACGAATTTTTCTTTCAACTTTTTCATTTTGTGAGGACGTATGAGGACAAAGCGAAATGTTATGCCATTAATGTCACAAAAATCTCGAAACTGTCCATTAACATATTCTTTGCCATTATCATATTGAATATTTTTAATTTCCCGTTCGAATTGGGTATGGATGAATGCTCTAAATTTTAAGAAGGTAGAAAAAACTTGAGATTTCTTGAATAAAGGAAAGGTCCACAAAAAGTTAGAATAATCATCCAAAAATAAGACATAATAACGATGGCCCAAAGAACTTAAAACGGGAGATGTCCATAAATCACTATGAATAATGTCAAAAGACATTAAAGTACGAGAGGTAGAGGCTACAAACTGTAATTTAACATGTTTCTCTGACGGACAAGAAGGACAAAGTGGAGTACTTCACATACTCTTACAAGAAATAAAATTATTTTTATGCAAAGAAGAAATAATAGACGATCCCCGGATGACCCAAATGTGCATTCCACAAGGAAGGAGCAAGAGCAGCAAAAGTAGACAACATGACTTGACTCGTGGAAGTGATGGTGATTGTGATAGGATAAAGCTCTCCCCTACTATTGCATCTCATTAGAGGTATCCTCGTCTTAAAATCCTTCACAGAGAACCCAAAAGGATCAAAATTAACATAAATTCAATTATCAGTGGTGAATTTTCGGACATACACTAAATTTTTAATTAAGTTAGGGGCATGAAAAATATTTTTCAAAACTAGAGGTGGATGTGGGGGAGACAAAGTGGAATGTCCATAACCGCGAATTGGAATTGAGTTGCCATTACCAATAATGCCACGATTTTTGCTCAAATTGAAATAAGACGATAGAGTACCTTGGTCGGACGTTATTTGAGAAGTGGCACCGGTGTCCATGTACCAATTCGCGTCCGGATGATTTAGTCCAAGTATATGTATGGCGACCTCAATATATGTAGGTGTCAAAATATGATTTGGGCCTGCAACATGGAAAGCCTGGGGAGGCCGAGGCCAACGCAGGCCTGCCTGCTGCCCCAACCCAGAACTGTATCTGCCACCACTGTGTTGGACTGAGAAACTGGGCCTGAAATTTTGCTGGACAACCCAGTTTCCCGGATTTGGACAAGGTGGAAAATAGGGGTTGTTGGGCCAATGGCCACTAGCCCAGCCCCACTGCCAGGGGCCTACGCCGGTAGGGGCCTACGCCTGGGGCCAGTTGGTCGAGGCCCACTGCTGTTGTCACTATTGTTCCTTCCTCCCCTACCGCCGTTGTTACCACCGCGATTTCCATCACGGTTTTTGCCATTATTTTTACGATTTTGACTTTTTTTGCCGCCACCATTATTACGGTTTTCGGTCGAATTTTTGGAGAATGAGTGAGGGTCGTCGGACGTGGTCATCATAACGACAGAATTTACTTTGATGCCGACTTTTTAGCCAAACCGGCCTCTTCCAATGTGAGCATGGAACGGACCTGATAAAATGGTGGTAAAGGATTACTATGATGAAGTAGTGTTCCAATGCCATTATGGGCCTCAGATATGGATGCAACCATTTGAAGAACAAGACGATCATTGGTAATGGGCGCACCAACGTTGCGGAGTTAATACGCCAATTCTTTCAGCCTTTTACAATAGATCGAGACGTGAGAAAAATCTTCTGTGTTAACATGGGAAAATTTCTGCTCAAGAGTGACAGCACGAGAATTCTTGTTATCTTGGAATATCACGCACCCTATTCCAAGTGTCTATCCCCGTAGAGTCAGGTGCAATAATCATCAGTAAGAGGTCTGTAGAGATGGTAGAATAAATTCACTAGAGAACGGTAGCATCAAGGATTGTCCAAAACGTAGGATTATCCTCGAGGGTAGGCACCTTCTCCATGCCTGGTACCAAGGGATTATGTGGTGGAGGACTTGATGCAAACGTGCGTGAACTTTGAATAATTCCGCCCACTTTGCGTATTGGACGTTTTCCATTTCAAGAACAATAGCGATGTGGTTCTTGATGTTGAAAACTGTAAGGGCAGGATGAAACATGTTCAATGGGTGAATTAGGGATTTGGAAGAAAATTTGAGAATAGATGAGGGAAAAAAATTCACGAAATCCGAGAGTAGGTCATGGAAACCGAGAAAAGAAGGGGCATCGGAAGTGTTAGAGAGAAGGTATTTTAGCCCTAGACTTCTGATACTATGAAAGAAATAATTCCTTGATTATTTTCATTAATGAAGAGGTATATATACAATTTACGATCTCCAAATTTGGAAAATCCTATTCCTACTATACTTCTAAAATTCTAATTATACTTGTATAAGAATTCTACAACTATAGTAAGTTTGTGTACAACTTTGATTACAATTTTGATAACTTATTTGTTTCGGATTTCGTGTATACAATTTGTGTATATACGGTATATTTGTCAGTCATCAAATGTGGCAATTTTCTCTGATGAAGTTGTTGTTGGGATACAATTGTTGCAGGGAATGGGAAGTAAGTAACTATTACAATAGTAAGAAAGGATAAACTAAATATTACAACAAACTGGAAATCAAGAACTTAACAAACTGCTTGTGTGACACTTTGTCTTTAAGACAAGATTGCCCCGTATATCTCCTTTTACGGTGATGGGCAATAGTCTCCAAAGATACAACAGTAACTTAACAAATTAGTAAAGGAAATTCAAGTGTTACTCTTGAATAACTTTGAGTATAGTAACTTTGCTAGAGAGGAAGAAGATGAATTCAGAAAATCTGGAATATTTTCTAAGTGTTGAGTGTTGTGTTCAATTGAGTCAAAGGCCTCAATTTATAGTGTAAGTAGAAGACCCATCAACTAGCCAACTAATGGCCTTCAATAGTCATGTAATGGAACATGATTTAGGGGTTACATTCAGCCAAATAATGGCTGAATTCATATGCCAAGTAATGGAGAATCAATGCTCCAAAACCAGCCCAAAGGTTAGATCTTTCCAACTTCCCGTCAAAGCAATCTGCCTCCGAAGCGTCGCGGCTCTGTGAATTAGCGTCGCGGCGTCGTGGCTCCAGTGACTGGCCAACCAATTAGCGTCGTGGTGCTGCCTGGGAGACACTGTGGCTCCGACGGTGTGGCGTCGCGGCCCTCCACGGCTCCGCGGCGAAATCCGACTCGTTTCATCTTACATTTCTTTCTTCGTTTACCAACAGGAATATTTTGTCATTTGGCCAATAACCGTCCATAATTCTATGTCTCAAACGTATTACATATGTACCAATATCTCTTTCACTAATGAAATTTGCAATACTTGGCACTACATGTTCACGTGTGTGGAAACGACGTTTCCAAAGTGCGGGCCCCAATTATTCGAGTCATAAGTTAATGGAATATACTTAATTCCACATTTAGTAAATTTCCAACAATCCCCTCTTGAAAGAGATTTTGGCGCACACACTTGGTGCCATTTCCAGCACTCTTTTAGCAGACCGATGTTGCATCTGAATAGGTAGCATACGCTTTGAACCTTCCATAGTTGAATACCATCGGACTTACTTACTGCACGGTGAACGTGATGTCTTGAATCGTCAGTGTTTAGTGTAAGCCAAGTCAACGGTACCAACACAAATTTCCCCAAACCTAACCTCAATTCTTCATAATAGTTTATTGCGGGAACGACTTCCTTTACTCAGTTCTTCATAATGTTTTGTCCGTTGTGGCCGTGGACACTTCTTGGATTCTTAAGTGCGGTCACTTGAGATGGCATGTCCTCGCACTTAAATAGGTGGTCTCCTACAAGGTATCCTGCTATACCCCACTTTATAAGTGTTAGGAACTATTAAATATTTCCCCAAACCTAACCTCAATCGGTGAGGATCATTAAAGGTTTTGAAAACTTAACCTTCACCCACACTGCAGATAACACTTATAGTTTATCGCGGGAACGGCTTTGGATTTTGTGTTTCTTTACAGAAATCACTAACTGAAGTTCTCATGCTTCCACCGAAGCGCTCAACTAAACCTTTACAGCTTAGTTTTTCCATTGAACCTAATTCTTGGGATCTCCAGTCAGTAAGGTTGGGTTACCACCGTATTGGTCCTTATACTTTGGATTTTAAGCCCATTTCCCTAGACAGGCAGAACATCTGATCCTTGGGTAAGCCCTTTGTCAGTGGGTCTGCTATGTTATCATTTGATTTTATGTAATCAATGGATATTATACCCGTAGTGATCAGCTGACTAACGGTCTTATGTCTCCATCGAATATGACGAGACTTGCCGTTGTACATAGAATTTTGTGCCATTTTTAGAGCCGACTGGATGTCGCAGTGGATCATTACAGAAGGTACGGGTTTATTCCAATAATGAACATCCTCTAAGAAGTCGTGAAGCCACTCAGCTTCTTCTCCTGCTTTGTCTAAAGCGATAAACTCCAATTCCATCGTGGATCGGGCGATGCAAGTTTGCTTAGAGGATTTCCAAGACACAGTCCCACCACCAATTGTAAATGCATACCCACTGGTGGACTTGGTGTTCTCTATGTCAGATATCCAGTTTGCATCACTGTACCCCTCTAGTACAGCTGGATATCTCGAATAATGTAGTCCGTAAGTGAGCATGTATTTTAGGTATTGAAGTACCCAATTCAACGCCTTCCAGTGATCATTACTCGGATTAGGGTAAACCTAGCCAACTTGTTGACTGCATAAGCAATATCAGGTCGGGTGCAGTTTGTTATGTACATCAAACTACCAATCACCTGTGCATATTGCTCCTGACATATGGGTGCACCACGATTTTTATCAAGCTTTTGATTTCTATCCATTGGTGACTTTATAGGCGAACTGTCAAACATCTCGAACTTTCTCAAAATATCCTCGATGTAGTGAGACTGAGATAAGACCAGTCCGTCAGACGTCTTAGAGATTTTTATCCCTAAGATGACATCTGCGATACCCATATCCCTCATGTCGAAGCATTATTTCAACATGTTTTTAGTCTCTAGAATTATGCTAGGACTGCTCCATGTGATCAACATGTTGTCTACATACAGGCATATCATAACGAACGAGTCAGAGTTACCTTTCATGTAGATACATTTGTCACACTCATTAATGGCGAAACCCTTCGATAGTAGAGTACTATCAAATTTTTCGTGTCATTGCTTCGGGGCTTGTTTCAGCCCGTACAGAGATTTGACAAGCCAACAGACTTTCTTCTCTTGCCCTGAAACCACATAACCCTCGGGTTGTTCCATATATATTTGTTATTCCAAATCACCATTTAGGAAGGTTGTCTTGACATCTATTTAATGTATCTCAAGGTCACACAACGCTGTGAACGCAATGAATACTCGTATGTACGTCATCCTAGACACCGAGGAGTACGTGTCAAAGTAGTCAAGGCCTTCCTTTTGTCGATAGCCCTTGATTACCAACATGGTCTTGTACTTATCTATAGACCCATCTGCTTTATACTTCCGTTTGAGTATTCACTTACAACCCAACGATTTATTTTTCGGAGGAAGATCAACCAACTCCCAAATATGGTTATGCAGAATGGAGCCTATTTCACTCTCAATATATTCTTTCCAGAGAGATACATCTAGAGTTGACAATGCTTCAGCAATTGTCCTTGGTTCATCATCAACCATATAAGCTACAAAGTTAGGACCGAAAGATTTATCCTTCCTGGCCCTTTTACTTCGCCTTAGTTCCATCTCTGGAGTCTCTAAGTTCTGAGAATCTGAAATACTAGATTTCGGATATTCAGCCATTTCGAGATCCACTAGATCTGAACCATCTAGATCCGGGCCATCAACGACTCCCGGTTCCTAAGAGCTTTGTTCATAACTTCATTTGCGAGAGGTTATGTCTTTTTCCTTTCTCGGAAAGGTATCTTCAAAGAATTGAGCATTCCTTGATTCCATGATTGTACCCCCATGGATATCTGGAATATCTGACTTATGCACTAAGAAGCGATAAGCACTACTGTTATTTGCATATCCGGTGAATATGCAATCTACAGTCTTAGGCCCAATTTTGCCCTGCTTTGGCTTGGGTACTTCAACCTTTGCCAAACAACCCCACACCTTTAAATATTTATAGGTGGGTTTCTTTCCTTTCCATGATTCATATGGAGTTTTATCTTTACCCTTATGTGGGACTCTGTTAAGAATCGTATTAGCGATAAGGATAATTTTTCCCCACATGTTTTGGGGAAGACCGGAATTGATGAGCAAGACATTCATCATTTCCTTCAATGTGCGGTTCTTACGTTCCTCCACGCCATTCCATTGAGGTGAGTATGGAGCTGTCGTTTGATGAACAATTCCTGATTGGGCACAATATTACTCAAATGGTGCTACATATTCTCCCCTTCTATCACTACGAATTGATTTAATATGCATGATTAGTTTGTTCCCAACTTCTTCTTTGTAACATCGAAACACTTCAAAGGCTTCATCCTTACTTTTCAACAAGTAAATGTAACAATATCTTGTGATATCATCAATGAATGTCACAAAGTACTTGTTCCCCCTCTAGTTTGTGCAAACTTCAAATCACATATATCTGTGTGAATAAGTTCTAGAGGAGCGGTATTCCTTTCGAGGGATCGAAAAGAAAGCTTTGTGAGTTTTGCCTCTACGTACACCTCACACTTATGTTGAGGGTTTATGTCGATAGACGACAACAACTCCAACTTTACCAACCTTTGGATGGACTTGTAGTTGACATGTCCTAATCTATGATGCCATAAATTAGAGGACTCAAGCAAGTAAGAAGAAACTTCAATATTATTGCTTGTACGTAATACAAACATGGCGTGAACTTTAAAGAGTCCTTCACAGACGAATCATCTTCTCACAAACGCTCCATTCTTAGTGACTACAAATTTATTGGACTCAAACACTAGCCTAAAACCAGCATTAACCAATGAATGACCTGAAATTAAATTTCTTCTAATCTCAGGAAAATGCATCACTTTTTTCAGAGTGAGCTCCTTTCCTGAAGTCATCTTCAAGACTACCTTTCCTACCCCCAGCACGTCAGAGGAAGCGTTGTTGCCCATGAACAGCTTCTTGTTTGTAACTGGTGTATAAGTGGAGAATGCATCTCTATTAGAACAGATGTGTCTTGTAGCGCATGTGTCCATCCACTATTGCATGAGATTCTCAACAAGGTTTGCTTCTAGCACCACCACTGAGAACTCCTCAATCATGACGTCCATAAACTGGTCTTTGACGACGTTAACTTGTGCCTTTCCCTTAGCCTTGGCCTTCTCTTGTAGCTCAATCTTGAGCTTGCGGCAGTCCTTGATCATGTGACCAGGTTTCCTATAGTGGTGACAATTTCCTTTGAACTTCTCCGATGCTTGGGTCTTGCTGTCTTTCTAGAACTTGCGCTTCTTGCTTGAGTTCCCTTTGGCCTCAGCCAGATTTGCCTTTGCCTCAGCGGGTTGTTTACCCCTAGGCAAGGCCTTCTTATTATCTTCCTGAATTTGGAGTTTGATAATAAGTTCTTCAAAGGTCATCTCTTTTGTCTTGAATTTTAAGTAACTCATAAACTCATTCCATGAAGGAGGTAACTTTTCAATCAGTGATGCAACCAAAAACTGCTCATTTGGTTTCATTCCTTCCAAATCTAGGTGATGTAGAATTATTTGGAATTCCTGGACTTGAGACATCACTGTTTTACAATCCATCATTTGAAATTTTAGAAATTTTCCAACGATGAATTTTTTAGTACCTGCATCTTGTGCGTTGTACTTCTTTTGCAGCTTCTCCCAAAGCTCTTTGGTAGTGCCTACGGTGAAATACACCGTGTAGAGAAGGTCTGACGAGCAGTTCAATATGTAATTCTTAAACATGAAATCACTATGACTCCATGCATCAAGAACCATCTTCATGCCATTAATAACATGGATGCCTAGGCCCCCTTCAGCCATTTCAGAAGGCGAAGGGTCCATTTCATCTCCAGCTTGTGAAGGATTTTCTGTTAGGAAATGTGTCATTCCCATAACAGTCAGATAGAATAACATCTTCTATTGCCATCTCTTGAAATTTGAGCCCATGAACTTTTCAGGGCGTTCATGGTGAAATCTAGCGGGTGGAGGAACGGTAACGTTCCCTTGAGTGACAGTAAAGGCGTTTGATGAGCCTTGAGCAACTGTAAAGGCATTATGGGTGCCTTGAACAGTGGGGAAGGCAGAGGGATTGCCTTGAGCAGCAGCAGCAGCCGAATCAGAAGCAGTTTGATCTCTTCCAGTCATCTTTCTAGGTACTTACAACAAAATCTTATCTTAAAATTGTTGGGATACAATTGTTGCAAGTAACGGGAAGTAAGTAACTATTATAATAGTAAGAAAAGATAAACTAAATATTACAATAAACTGGAAATCAAGAACTTAACAAACTGCTTGTGTAATTTGCTGAGTCGAGTGATGACACTCTGTCTTTAAGACAAGATTACCCCGTATATCTCCTTTTACGGTGTTGGGCAATAGTCTCCCAAGATACAACAGCAACTTAACAAATGAGCAAAGGAAACTCAAGTGTTACTCTTGAAGAACTTTGAGTATAGTAACTTTGCTAGAGAGAAAGAAGATAAATTCAGAAAATCTGAAATATTTTCTAAGTGTTGAGTGTTGTGTTCAATTGAGCCAAATACCTCAATTTATAGTGTAAGTAGAAGACCCCTCAACTAGCCAACTAATGACCTTCAATAGCCATGTAATGGCACTTGATTGAGGGATTATATTCAGCCAAATAATGGCTGAATTCATGTGCCAAGTAATGGAGAATCAATGCTCCAAAACCAGCCCAAAGGTCAGATATTTCCAACTTCCCGTCGCAGCAATCTGCCTCCGAAGCATCGCGGTGCCGCGGCTCCAGTGACTGGCCAACCAATTAGCGCTGCGGCTCCGACGGTGTGGCGTCGCGGCCCTCAACAGCTCCACGGCGAAATCCGACTCGTTTCATCTTACACTTCATCCTTCGTTTACCAATGTGGAATACTTTGTCATTTGGCCAATAACCGTCCATAAGTCTATGTCTCAAACGTATTACATACGTAACAATATCTCTTTCACTAATGAAATTTTTGATATTTTGCACTACGTGTGCACGTCTGTGGAAACGACGTTTCTGACGTGCCGGCCCCAATTGTTCGAGTCATAAATTAATGGAATATACTTAATTTCACATTTAGTAAATTTCGAACAGTTGTGAAGGAGAATCCTGTAGAAAGTCCAATGGCTTTGAAGGGTTGGAATGAACAGGATGATGTTAATGACCAGTCTTCTTCCTTTTCGTGTGCGAAGTTGTTTGCGCTGCTAGAAATACCGTTGACACTAGGTTAACAATCCTCATTATTGATGAGGACAGATGGTCGAAACTGTTTGTTGTTTCCAGTGCTTCTTTGGCGCCCCTGCTTTTAGTGTTACACTGAGGACGACTTGAGTAGACCTGCTAACAACACATACGTTGTCGGTGCTGTAGTTGGTGGTATACTTGGAGGTGTTGCATTTGTCTATACCACAGGTGATCACCCCCCTCAAATATTTTTTTTCCATGGCTTTTCGGAGGCTTATTTATGAGTATCATTGGTTTTATATCGTGGCAAATGAGCTAGTGGCATTTGGTGTTATCTTTGGTGTCAATCCGTCGATTCTAGCGTTAACCGTCTTGGCATGGGGCAACTCCATGGGTGACTTAATGTCAAAAGTTGCAATAGCAGTGAATAGTGCAGATGATGTGCAAATTGCCATGTCAGGATGTTATGCAGGACCGATGTTCAACACGCTCGTTGGTTTAGGCATCTCCATGCTTCTTGGAGCCTTGTCCAAGAGGCCACAATCTTATATTTTTCCAAAAGATGATAGCTTGTATTACACAATGGGATTTCTAATGTTGGCACTAGTTTGGGCACTTATTGTGCTACCTCGGAATGATATGCGCCCGAGCAAGTCGTTAGGATTGGGACTATGACAATTTATGTAGTTTTTCTATCAAGCAAGGCAATGCTAGCCATGGGAGATGGTTCACTTAATGGTATAAGCTAATTCTAAGTAGAAAAGTTCCTTTCAACTCATCCTTTTTTTTGGCAGAGCTATGGGAACTATTATGTGTAAATTGTGTGAGATGTTGCTAGTGCATGTAAAAGCTCTTTTTGGCAGTGTAGAAATTGTCTCTGTATACTGTTGCAACATAAATTTGAAAGATGTCTTATGTATATACAAGAAAAATATAGGAGTGTACTTAGTATTGACATCTTCACATCTCATGTTGCAGATACAAAGCAATTTCATCTTCTTCCCCATCCCCCCCACCCTCACACCTTGGCCTTGTCCAATATAAATGTTGAAGTCGTAGGGTGTGTTTGGTATGAAGGAAAATGTTTTCCTAGATATTGTTTTCTTGGAAATAAACTAGTGTTTGGTATGTAAGCAAAAATATGTTATCCTAAGAATATTTATATGTAATCTACCAAAATATTATGGGGGTGGGATGGTCAAGGGTTAAGGGCGTTGGGTGGGTGGAGATGAGACAATAAACTTGAAATGCCAATTATGGATTTGTTTTTTCTACTTCTATAGGGAAGTCATTTTTCTCATTTTTAAGGAATTTGTTTTCCTAGAGAATGTTTTCCAATATATCTTGACCAACCAAACATGGGAAATTTGATAAACATTTTTTAAAAAATATTTTCCTTTATACCAAACACACCCTTAATGACCATGAATTAAATGGGAACAGATCCCCTCCCGTACAATTTGCTCGATTAAGTCTCAATAGTAGGCAACTAGGCATGATAAATGCCTCGTGGCTGTTTAAAATTTTGATGTATTCATCATCCGTATTTTCACAAATAATTACCGAACATATATATTAAAAAATGATAAATAGTGGAATTCGATATATCAATTTCAATGGCAAAAGGTAAATACATATGATCATAACTGCAAAATGTAATATAAACTGCAACAACATACCCAGTGAAATCACACAACGTGGAATCTGGGGAGGGTAGAGTGTACGCAGACCTTACCTACCTTGGTAGGTAGAGCGGTTATTTCCGAGAGACCCACGGCTCAAGATAAAGCACAAGCGCAAGCAAAGTAAGACAAACAAAGCGACTAAGTCATGATAGCGACTTCTGAAAAAGAAGCAATAACTAATGCAGGTAAATAAGACAAACAAAATACACACATCAGCATAAATCAAACGACAGTGGACTATAAAGCAATATTGTTCTACTAGTATGATAGGCTAAGCGAGGCTACAATAATAACACTACAACTACCAGTTTGTAAGCGTAGGTAGAACTACGCTGGACTACCTACTACCCTAATCCGTGTCCTCCATAACCCCCTATATAAGGTCATGTCCTCAATGAGTTGTACCTACGTCATATTCCGTCTAATTACCTCTCCTCAATACTTATTCGGCCTACCTCTACCCCTCATGTACCCGTCCATAGCCAACCTCTCACACCTTCGCACTAGGGCATTTGTGCCTCTCCTCTGACCTGCCCGAATCATCTCAACCTCTCTTTCAGCATCTTATCCTCCACCAAGGCCACTCCCACTTTGTTCCGAATATTATCATTTCTAATTCTATCCCTCCTTATATGTCCACACATCCATCTTAGCATCCTCATCTCCGCAACTTTCATCTTTTGGGTGTGCGAAGTCTTGACCGGCCAACACTCCTCCCCATACAACATAGTCGGTCTAACTACCACCCTATAGAACTTGCCTTTAAGTTTTACTGACACTTTTTATGCACAAGACTCCAGATGTGAGCTTCCATTTCATCCACCTTCCCCAATACGATGTGTGACATCGTCATCAATCTCTCCATTCCCTTGGATAATTGACTCGAGGTACTTGAAGCTTCCTTTATTTGGAATGACCTAAGTACTAAGTCTCACATCCACACCTGTCTCAAGGTGGCTCCTGTTACTGAACTTGCACTCCAAGTATTCTGTCTTAGTCCTACTCAGCCTGAACTCTTTAGACTCCAGAGTATGTCTTCAAACCTCCAGCTTAGCGTTCACTCCGCTGCGATTCTCATCAATCAGGACTATCTCATCTGCGAATAACATACACCATGACACCTTCCCTTGGATTTATCGCATCAGTCCATCCATCACCAAGACAAATAAGAATGGGCTAAAAGCTGATCCCTGATGCAGCCCCATCATCACTGGGAAGTGCTCTGAGTCTCCTCCTACTGCCCGTACCCTTGTCTTGGCTCCATCATACATATCCTTGATTGCCCTAGTGTACGCCACAGGTACACCTCTAACCTCCAAACATCTCCATAGAACCTTCATAGGGACTTTATCGTATGCCTTCTCGAGGTCGATGAAAACTATATGTAAGTCTCTCTTCCTCTCCCTATACTGCTCCACAAACCTCCTAATAATATGAATGAATTCTATAGTCGAACGCCCCGTCATGAATCCAAACTGGTTCTCGGAGATAGACGCGCCTCTTCTCACCCTCATTTCTACGATTCTTTCCCAAACATTCATAGTGTGACTTAGCAGCTTGATACCTCTATAGTTGTTGCAACTGTAGATATCACCTTTGTTCTTGTACAAAGGAATAATTGTACTCCGCCTCCATTCTTCGGGCATTCTCGCCGTCTTAAAAATGACGTTAAATAACTCTGTCAGCCACTCCAAACCTGCCCTGCATGCGCTCTTCCAAAATTCAACTGGGATCTCATCAAGCCCCGGTCGCTCGTCCCCTGCGCATTCTGCGAACAACGCCCTGCACCTCCTCAATAATAATTCATCCACAATACCCAAAATCCCTGTACCTACCAGATTTCTCTATATCTCCCAGCACAATGTCTCTATCTTCTTTTTCATTCAAGAGTTTATGGAAGTAAGACTGCCACCTCCGCCTAATATGCGCGTCCTCCACCAGTACTTTGTCATCCTCGTCCTTGATGCACCTCACGTGATCTATATCCCGAGCCCTCCTCTCCATCACATTGGATAGTCTGCACAACTTCTTATCCCTGTCTTTTTCCTATAATTCCACAAACAGACGTTCAAAAGCCGCTATTTTTGCCGCCGTAACCGCTAACTTTGCATCCTTCCTCGCCATCTTATACAATTTCCTATTCGTTCACTTCTCCACCTCGTCCTTGCTTTCTACCAATTTCACATACGCCACTTTTGTCGCTTCCACATTCTCTTGAACTTTACCATTCCACCACTAGTCCCCTCGATGCCCACCATGGCTACCCCGCGAGACCCCTAGCACTTCTCTAGCAACCTCCCGAATGCAACTGGTCATCCTATCCAACATAACGGTCGCATCCCTACTGCTACCCCCAAGCCCCCTTGGCCATCAACCTCTCCCCCATCTCTTTTGCATTAACCATGGTCAAACTCCCCCATTTTGATTCTTAACCTGTCATCCACAACCCTCATCTTCTTCTCCGTCTTGATTTCCAAATCCATCACCAAAAGCTTATGTCGGTTGTAAGACACTCTCTCCGAATAACTTTGCAGTCTTTACAAAGACTATTGTCAACCTTCCTAAGAAGCAAAAAGTCTATCTGAGTCTTAGCCACTGAACTACGGAAAGTCACCAAATGCTCCTCCTTCTTCAGGAACCTCGAATTGGCTATCACCATCCCAAAAGCTCTAGCAAACTCCAAAAGTGAGAGTCTCCCCCATTCCTGTCCCAGAGGCCAAAACCTCCATACACGTCATCATAACCGCCCGGAAGTGCCCCGATATGTCCATTAAAATCCCCTCCTACAAATAACTTCTCAGTGGGTGGTATACCCCCCACCACTTCGTCCAAATCTTCCCAAAAGTGCCTCTTCTCCTCCTCGTTCAAGCCCGCATGCGGTGCATACGCACTAATAATGTTCATAGTGAACCCTCCAACTACCAACTTAATCACCATCATCCTGTCATTGACCCTCCTAACATCTACCACCTGATCCCTTAGCTTGCTGTCTACCAAAATGCCTACCCCATTCCTATACTTCGACCTACCCGAGAACCATAACTTATACCCGTCTAGTCCTACCCATTTGGTCTCCTAGACACATGCTATATTAATCCTCATCCTCTTAGAAATCTTAACTAGCTCTATGGACTTTCCCGTTAAAGTCTCAATGTTCCAAGACCCTATTCTCAGCCTAGCATCTCCCTTACCCCATTTACCCTCCTAACCCTCGCCCCCCTCCCCGACCGAGAACATGACCCTAGTCTACCATCATTCACCAAAGCCACTAGAGCAAAAAAAAAATACTAGTTAAAGGTTAACGTTAACACACACGGGAACCAATACTAAAGCACAAGTTAGCAAGAATCTAGAGGTAAGTCAGGCTACTACAGACCAAAATGATAAAACAAAGGACAAGAAGAATAAAGGCAAGAATGTAAAGTGAAGATTCAATAAAACGCTACACGCAAGAATTTAACTACAAGGATAAGGACAAATATTGAGTACAGGCAACTGGAGGTACCAATTATAGGCTGATAGAACCTGTTCACACACCGAAAATCACTGTTCACACGCCGGAACACATTGTTCACTGCCTAAAATCATTGTTTCCTGCTGAAACTTTTGTACTCGGATGCTAGGCGGGAGAACGGGGAGATAGAACCCGGATGTACGTCGTGAAAGATCTGATGGTACCCGCAAAAATAGAGGGAAAAAAAACTGGCGTTATAGAAAAGCTTAAGAGAACGAAATTAACTCAAAAGAGCATCACCAACAAAAAACCCTTTGTTTTCTAGGCTCAGTCAATGAATAAAAAATACCCCAAATTAACCTAAAATGGAGCTCAACATAATGGGCCAAAAAGATTACTCAACACGAATACCAAAGAGGATCTAATTCTGGAAATAAAAAAACAAAAGAAAGTTTGTTTATCTTGATATTCATGTTACTAAATTATTCGTTTTTTTTTAAACATTTGAACAACAAATATACCAGTTAAAACCTTGAACAGTCAAGTGACATTCATCAAACCTGCCATTGAGACTAATGGATCAAATTCACTAGAGCAGATCTGTTCCCAATCAAATTGGGCTGACCCAAATAAGAACTAGTTTAATCCAACACAGAGATCATGACCTGTTAAATAAAATGTCACAATTCATTAATGCTGATTCCAAAAAGATTTTGTAATATTCTTCAAAAGATTTGACCTTTATATAGTGACAATGTAAATTTCTTTTCACACTACAAGTGCAGTTTAATTTATTGTATTTCTTGACAAGGAAATATTCTAGCAAAAAGGACTCCATCTCCAAGACTCCAACCATGATGTTTAGTTTTCAAGTCACCAAGAGCACAAAATTGATAAAATCACATGTATAAAAAAATTGGCAGCGTTTGAAGGGGTGGGGTTTACCATATATAAAAAAACTACCATTATGATTGAATCCCGATTTTCCTTTCTTGTCTTCCAAATAAACTACGCGTGTATTATATATGGTACTTTCCAAGTAATAATAATAAACAGTAAAATAAAGACTAAAAAGATTCAATTAATAAAGTGTAGGCATTTTTTTCCAAGTAATAAAGAGTGGATAATGGTACGGTTCGGACGATTATTTATAAAATTTATATCATATCGATTTTTTGGTTATTTTATTTTATATAACCAAAATTAGACTTTTCAAAACCAACCCATCATCTCGGTTTCTCTTCGGTATCGGTACGGTTCGGTATATTTTAAAAAAATGTATAAAAGTCACTAGTAAAAATTAGAACAACCATGTATACTTGTGTAGAACTTTGGCAAAAACTCTCTAAATATGTTTATTGTTTAAAAGGTGATGAATCAAGAAAAGATGAATTATGAAAGACAACAAGAATAGATATTTTCACTATATTTTACGGTAATGTAAAACAATGTTAAGCAAAGACAAAATATAATTTAGATCACACGAGTTGGAAGAAATCAATCGAGATAGGAACTCAAGAACATAGTTTACGACGATTAAGTATCTAATAAGAAAAATTTAAATCATACAACAACAGGAAAGATATCTAACAACTTGTAGCTTGCTACCAATATCGTTAGAATATCTTGTAGCTTACTAGTAACTACTCGAAATGTTAAAACTAATTTAGTTTTGATGAGAGTAGTATAATAGGTTTCAGTGTTAGGATTTTAGGTGTTAATTAAGTTGCAGGCTTATAGTCGTTTCCATCACTCCAAGTCAAAAGTAAATTATAATATTTTCTTATTTCTAAATATGTAAAATATATTTTACACATATATTATATTTGGTATTTAAAAAAAAGGGCAGTTCGGCGCACTAAGGTATTTATTCGGTTAAATTTTATAAAATTAATAACCTGATTAATTATTCGGTACGATTATAAATTTATATAAAAACCGTTGGTTTTCTTTAAAATATTTAGAAATCAATTCAGTACGATTCGGTTCGGTCGGTTTAGTGGATTTTTTGAAAATCATTGAAACCCCTAGACATCGGACAAGCAAATTGAGTACCAAAACGATATTGAAGGAAAAATAAACCAATGTAAGAACCTAAAAGGTAACAAGCGAAATTAAGACATAGAAAATATACGATATAAAACCAAAAAGGAAAGAAAATATATTCTACTCAAAATATTACAACTTACACGAGCTACATACAAAGTAAAAAAAATGGCAAGTATAAAATACCCAAAAAGGAGATAGAAGAGAAGCCCTCGTACAAGGTTGCAAATTGTCTTTCTCTTATTTGGTATCCCTTTTTATCAGTCTTTCTTTTTATATCCCAATTCCTCTCTTTCTTGCTTTCTTTGGCTCTATTTTGTCCTCAATTTTCTGTTTTAGTTTGTAGTAACTAGTTTGGACCGTCGTATAAATTAATGATATAAGTAATTGGAAGTTTGGGCACTGCAATTTCTCAGCTGTAATTCCAGAAAATTGGGTTGACTAATTAATTCAAGTAGTTGTATTTATTGTTGGTGTTATTTCTTTTTCTATCTTGGAATTTTGTTTACGAAACTTTTTTTGTACTTTTCTTTTAGGCTGACTACAAACAGCCTTCTCTGCCAAATTGGTGTTTGTATCAGAAACGAAGTGTTTTCTTGGTGTCTCTGACTCTCTTGTGGTGTTGAAGATTTAAGTTACAAAGAGGTAATTGATAATATTTGTTGGTTTTTACCGACCTATTATTCCTTAGCCTTCAATAATTAAGCAGAGAATTTTCTTGATTTTAATGTGTTTTATGTTTGCAAATTAATAGTATGACTTTCTTATTAGTGTTGCCAACCTAGTTTCTCCTGTCACATAAAGGCAATCATATGTACACATGCTTTCAATTTTGACCCCTTGAACCTTGGGTGCTACTGTATTTATTATCTTCCCTTTGTTGTCATCTTAAATAATTATTCTAACAATATGAATTGAGGTTTAAAGACAACTTCTTACAAGAAAATTTTGAAATTGTGTACCACAAGTTCATTATATCTCTCTACAATGTAATTGAATACTTAATATTGTTCTTACAAAATTTTCGTTCTTGAAGAAAACAATATTATACCTTCATATAAGACCGACTGAAGTACATGTAGTTGTAGGAAAATGTATTCTTCGTGGCGAACAATACATTATTTATGGCCATATATAACGCATGTTACTTCGTTCACTCTTGATATACAAAATGATAATTCAATTTTGTTTTCATCCAAAAATAATTTACTAGACTCTCACTATCATTTTATTACCCAAGCAAACTCATGAATTTTCTGAACATGTATGTTGTGTATTCACAGATGGGTCGAAGGAAAATTGGCATGGAACTTATTAAAAACGAAAGATCTCGAAATTTAACATATCAAAAGAGGAAAAAAAGTTTGGAGAAAAAGGCCGATGAATTATCAACTTTATGCCAAGTCAAACTTTGCATGATTATATACGGTCCAAAATATGGCAACAAGCAACAAGAGGAACCTGCAATAATCTGGCCAGAAAAAGATACTGTCCAGAGCTTAATCGAGTCGTATAGAGGCCGATCAAATGATGACCGGAGGTTGAGAACCCATGATTTATCCTTTTACTTCAGGGATTTAGCAAGAAAAGTTGAGACCGAATCTGCAAAATTAAGCAAAAGGAACTATGAGGCTAAGTATCCAACATGGGATCAACTCTACGATAATTTATCTACTGACCAATTGAAACAACTTGTTGCCTTGTTGGGGTCAAAAATTGAGGTTATAAAGCAAAGGTATGTTGTTGCATTTTTAGTTTATTTACAACTTCAATTTAAATATAAAGGTAAATTTAAGTTTTATGTATAAACAAACATGATTCCTCATGAAATAAAATGACTTTTCTGAATAGCTTTTTAGCTCTAAACTTCATAAAGTTAGATCTTTGAAGCTGAAGTTGAAAAAAAGGACTTGAAAGTGAAGTTGTGTTCAAACATGAAAATATATAAGTTAAAATTTTGTGAGTGAAAATTTGAAAAATTCCTAAAACATGTATTCAAACTTCACTTTCCATATTTCAAGTTTGATGTCGAAATAACAAGCCAATATTATAGTCAAACATTTATTTGAAATAATAATCAAATATTATTCTAATTTTTGGAACCAAAATCTATAACCAAACGGGGTTTAAGTTGATTTAGAATATGTAGGGGTTTTGTTTGTCTTTAATCTCCTCAAGAGTATAATAAGAAGTAATATCCCTTTAAAGACAGTAATTTTTCGCACTTTAAAGCCTTGTTACAATTATCTTTCCCTATTTTTCCCAACAGGTTGGAATTCTTGAAGGGAACGCAGA
Source organism: Anisodus acutangulus (assembly GCA_029783415.1). Classification (NCBI taxonomy): domain Eukaryota; kingdom Viridiplantae; phylum Streptophyta; class Magnoliopsida; order Solanales; family Solanaceae; genus Anisodus; species Anisodus acutangulus. Next base: position 29,385,082 of record CM056491.1, read on the forward strand.
CAATATCCTTAGATGAAATGCATGCAATGAGTTTTCTTGGAAAGCAAGCAACTCAGCCAACAACTCCATGTGTAATGCAGAGTTTGGTTAGGAAAAGCAGCTTGCAACTCCAAATTATTGAACAACAACAACAACCATTAGTGCCACAGATGAATTTCCCGGAGAGTACTACTCATCATGTTGGTCGAGTAACTGAATTAGTACCATTTGGACATCAAATGATGATGTTAAATAATAACAATAATGTTGAAAATCAACAGGCAATCATGAGAGAGAATGTGTTGTTAAGCAATAATGTCGTTGATCATCAATATCCTCCTCAACCATTGTGCTATTTTGTACCAGTGGTGACACCTACTAATTACTATCATCATCAGTACCCTCTGCTGCCAAGTGCTGCTGCTGCTTCTTATCAAATGCATGCTTCCCAGAAGGAAGAATATTGTGAACTGGGTGACCACTTTCACCTACCAAATAGTATTATGAAATAGCTGTATTCGTTTGTTTAGTTTCCTTTGCTTAATTTGGGGTTTTCTCTCTTAATTATATTAAAGTTAGTAGGATTCATTGATGGTTAATTTTTTTGTCTTAGACATGAAAGAATAGGACTTTTTGACTTTCTGTCGCTTACTTCCAGTGTGTAAAGTATTAGGGTCCAGTTTTGCTAGTTTTGGCTTTTTTGGAATGAGTGATAAGGTTTGTGTGGAGAGATTGAAGTGAACCTTGGGTTTGAAGATCCCGTGTTGTGCACGAGTCTCCATGCGATGAGAGGACAGTAGTGGGATGTCGGGGCGGGTTGCGAGTCCAGTTACGGACCCGATGGGTAGCGATCTTCTTGGGGACCAGTAGAGGCTGCGAACCACATTTTTACGGGTGGGGTGGTAGCTTTGGTAGTCTGCAGAGACTTCGGTGGATCTGGCGAGGGTGTTGTTGGGGTGTTGGACCGAGAGCAGGGATCTTTTTGGGTGGTGGCGGACAGTGGTGGGACTGTCGGAACAGTGGGTTCCTGTTGGTATAGAGTTTGGATGGCCGGAGATAGACTCGGTTCATCGAGAAAGATGTAATCGGTGGTCTAAAATTTTTGGAGATTTGAAAAAGGAAAGGTGGTCACGTCAAAGGTGACGTGACGGGAGACGACGATTTTGCGAGTGGCAATGTCATAGCACAGGTAGCCCCGATGATTAGGAGACAGACCAACGAAGACACAGGGCAGAGTGCGAGGGGCAAGTTTGTTAGGTGCAGTGGAGACTATGTTGGGGTAGCTTAAGCATCCAAAAATACGTAGGTGATCATATGATGGTAGCCTACGGTATAAGATTTCGGTAGAGGTCTTGTTTTGGAGAGTGCTAGTTGATAAAATATTAAGAAGGGATTCTACCATTTTAACAGCATAGACCCAAAAAGGCGGTGGTAGACAGGCATGAAACAGAAGAGAGCTAACCATGTTATTGATGGTACGTATAATTCGTTCAGCCTTTCCATTTTGGGAGGAAGCATAAGGACAAGAAAAATGGAAAACCATGCCTTGTTTAGAACAGAAATTGTGAAATGCCAAGTTATTAAATTCACGTCCATTATCACATTGCAATGATTTGATACATTTTTCAAATTGTGTTTTAATGAATTTTTGAAACTCAAGGAATTTGGCAAAAACTTCAGATTTGAATTTCAGTGGGTAAATACAGACAAAATGTGAAAAATTATCTAAGAATACTAGATAGAATTTGTGACCCAAAGAGCTAACAATCGGAGATGTCCACAGATCAGCATGAACAATATCAAAAGGAGAAAAAGTAACACTGTTTGATGACATAAATGGAAGACGAGTATGCTTGCCTAGTGGGCAAGAAAAACAGTGGTGGGCAATTTTCCCATTATTACACTGAATATGCTTAGAATTCCTAAAAAAAGTAAAAACTGGGTCCCCGGGGTGTCCGAGTCTGTTGTGCCAAGTTGAGGGAGAGATCGCCGCAAGGGATAGAGGTGATTGCGGTCGATAGAGGTGCTTGCGGACTGACAGCGGAAGATTGAGTGAATGGGTAGAGATCTCCCACACTATTGCAGCGTGTAAGAATTTTCCCCATATTGAGTTCCATCACAGAAAAACCAAAAGGGTCAAATTCGGCAGACACAGAATTATTGCTAGTGAATTTTCTAACAGAGATTAAGTTTTTAATGATGTTAGGGGTATATAAAACGTGGTTTAGGGATAAAGGCGGGTGTGGATGTTTGGTGTGTGTGTTACCGTAACTTTCAATTGGAATGCGATGACAATTGTCGACAGTAATAAATTGAGGACACTTTAACCGACGTAGTTGAGATAAGTTACCTGACGATCGGGTGAGGTAAGATGTGGCTCCGGTGTCCATGTACCAATTTTCGTCGAGCTGTTGAAGGTTCATGGTGTTGTAGGCCTGGCCCAAATCAGTGGGGGCCATGATGTTGGGCTGCTGCTGCTGGTGGTGGGCTGCCTGGTGGCTAGAGAAGGGCCCAATAGGCCAGTCGACCATGCAGGCTGCTGGAACTGGGCCTCTGCAGTCGGGTATGGGCATGCAGGCGAGGCCCAGTTCTGCTGGTTGGGCTATGCTGGCTGTTGTCCAGCCCACTGGAAAATTGTAGGAGTTGGGCCTGGCTGCTGTCCAGCCCACTGGTTGTGTTGGCCCTTGCCTTTGTTGTTGTTGTCGCGGCCTCTGCCGCCACGACCTCCGCCGTTGAACTGCTGTTGGTGGTGGTCATGCGGTGGTGGCGGGGTGGTGTTGGTCGCCGGTGATGTCATCCCTTTAACGGCTAACGCCTTTTGATTATGTTCCTCTTGTTTAGCACGTCGACTTTCTTCCAACAATAGTTGTGAACGTGCCTGGGTGAAATTAGGTAGTGGGTCGGCCTGTTGAATCATCGTTGCAAGTGTATCGTATTCACCTTTCGGTAGACCAGCAACTAATTAGAGTACCATCTTAGTTTCAGAAACAGAAGTTCCGACGTTGGAAAGTTGGTCGGCTATGAGTTTTAGTTGTTTGCAATATTCAGACATGTTGTTAAAATTCTCGAGGCGCGTATTGTTGAATTGTTCTTCCAAATACACGGCCCTAGTATTTTTGTTATCTTGAAATATTTCTTCTAACCGTACCCAAAGGTCATGTGCCGTGGCACCTGTTTTCATGATAGTACACAACAAGTCTTTCGAGATGGTGTCGTATATCCACTGTTTGACGATGGCGTCAAAGCGACGCCATGTTGGTTCGGTAATGTCGGTGGGACGAGGAACAGAGTCATCAATATAGTCGAGCATGTTGTATGCACAGGCATGAATATAGAACAGTTCCGTCCACATGGAATATTGACAGTCTTCTTGATCAAGAATTATAGGAAATAGAATTCTTGATGTTGGTAACGGCGAAAGCCGGGTGAAAAGAAGACGATGATCGTTGAGAGAGGTTGTCAAAACTGCCAGTGGAGGAACCAGAATTCGTGGGGGAAGACATGGTAGCTGCCTTGTTGCTGCCGGCCGAGGGAAGGGAATATTGGTTCGGCCGAAAAAAGAAAAAGAAGGGAGAAGAGTAGGGTTTAGGTTTCAGGCTCCTGATACCATGTGGACGAAATTGTTTTATATTTATGCTTGTGCGTACAACGTGCTCGCTCATATTGATGACTTTGTTCCTCGTCCCACCGACATTACCGAACCAACATGGCGTCGCCTTGACTCCATCATCAAACAGTGGATATACAGCACCATCTCGAAAGACTTATTGTGTACTATCATGAAAACAGGTGCCATGGAACGTGACCTTTGAGTACGGTTAGAAAAAATATTTCAGGACAACAAAAATACTAGGGCCGTGTATTTGGAAGAACAATTCAACAATACGCGCCTCGAGAATTTTAACAACATGTCTGAATATTGCAAACAACTAAAATTCATAGCCGACCAACTTTTCAATGTCGGGACATCTGTTTCTGAAACTAAGATGGTACTCCAATTAGTTGCTGGTCTACCAAAAGGTAAATACGATACACTTGCAACGATGATTCAACAGGCCGACCCACTACCTAGTTTCACCAAGACACGTTCACAACTATTGTTGGAAGAAACTCGACGTGCTAAATAAGAGAAACATAATCAAAAGGCGTTAGCCGTTGAAGGGATGACATCACCAGCAACCAACACCACCCCGCCACCACATCATGACCAACAATAGCAGCAGTCCCGCGGCGGAGGTCGTGGCGGCAGAGGTTGCGGTAACAACAACAAAGATAAAGGTCGCGGCAAGGGCCAAAGCAACCAGTGGGCTCGACAGCAGCCAGGCCCAACTCCTGCAGTTTTCCAGTGGGCTGGACAGCAGCCAGCATGGCCCAACCAGCAGAACTGGGCCTCACCTGCATGCACATACCCGACTGCATGGGCCCAGTTCCAGCAGCCTGCATGGTCGACTGGCCTATTGGGCCCTTCTCCAGCCACCAGACAGACCCACCAGCAGTAGCAGCAGGCCCACCTGGTCGCGGTCCAGCAGCAGCAGCAGCCCAGCAACCTGGCCCCCACTGATTTGGCCAGACCTACAACACCGTGAACCTTCAACAGCCCGACGAAAATTGGTAGATGGAGACCGGAACCACATCTCACCTCACCCGGTCGTCAGGTAACTTATGTCAACTACGTCAGTTAAAGTGTCCTCAATTTATTACTGCCGGCAATGGTCATCGCATTCCAATTGAAGGTCACGGTAACACACACACCAAACATCCACACCCGCCTTTCTCTCTAAACCACATTTTATACACCCCTAACATCATTAAAAACTTAATCTCTATTAGAAAATTCACTAGCAATAATTTTGTGTCTGCCGAATTTGACCCTTTTGGTTTTTCTGTGATGGAACTCAATACGGGGAAAATTCTTACACGTTGCAATAGTGTGGAAGATCTCTACCCATTCACTCAATCTTCCGCTGTCAGACCGCAAGCACCTCTATCCCTTGCGGCGATCTCTCCCTCAACTTGGCCCAACAGACTCGGACACCCCGGAGACCAGTTTTTACTTTTCTTAGGAATTCTAAGCATATTCAGTGTAATAATGGGAAAATTGCCCACCACTGTTTTTCTTGCCCACTAGGCAAGCATACTCATCTTCCATTTATGTCATCAAACAGTGTTACTTTTTCTCCTTTTGATATTGTTCATGCTGATCTGTGGACATCTAAATTGTTAGGTCTTTGGGTCACAAATTCTATCTAGTATTCTTAGATAATTTTTCACATTTGTCTGGATTTACCCACTGAAATTCAAATCTGAAGTTTTTGCCAAATTTCTTGAGTTTCAAAAATTCATTAAAACACAATTTGAAAAATCTATCAAATCATTCCAATATGATAATGGACGTGAATTTAATAACTTGGCATTTCACCATTTCTGTTCTAAACAAGGCATGGTTTTCCATTTTTCTTGTCCTTATACTTCCTCCCAAAATGGAAAGGCTAAACGAATTATACGTACCATCAATAACATGGTTCGCACTCTTCTGTTTCATGCCTGTCTACCACTGCCTTTTTGGGTCTATGCTGTTAAAATGGTAGAATCCCTTCTTAATATTTTATCAACTAGCACTCTCCAAAACAAGACACCTACCGAAATCTTATACCGTAGGCTACCATCATATGATCACCTATGTATTTTTGGAAGCTTATGCTACCCCAACATAGCCTCCACTGCACCTCACAAACTTGCCCCTCGCACTCTTCCATGTGTCTTCGTTGGTCTATCTCCTAATCATCGGGGCTACCTGTGTTATGACATTGCCACTCGCAAAATCATCGTCTCCCGTCACGTCACCTTTGACGAGAGCACCTTTTCTTTTTCAAATCTCCAAAAATTTCAGACCACCGATTACATCTTTCTCGATGAACCGAGTCTGTCTTCGTCCATCCAAACTCTATACCAACAGCAGCCCACTGTTTCGACAGTCCCACCACTGTCCGCCACCACCCAAACAGATCCATGCTCTCGGTCCAACACCCTTGCTGCATCCAGCCGAGTCTCCTGCACCACCAGCAGCCTACCAGTCCTCCAGTCCAAAAAATAGAAGCCTGCAGCCTACCAGTCCCGCAACACTGCTGCCCACTGGTCCAGAACCAGTGAACCTGAAACCTGCCAGCCCCGACATCCCACTACTGCCCTCGCATCGCATGGAGACTCGTGCACAACACGGGATCTTCAAACCCAAGGTTCACTTCAATCTCTCCACACAAACCTTATCACCCATTCCAAAATATCCAAAACTAGCAAAATTGGATCCTAATTGGAATGCGGCCATGTGCGAGGAATTTAACGCTTTAACCAAGCAGAACACTTAGGATTTGGTACCTAGACTAGACGGTGTGAATGTTATCCGGTGTATGTGGCTATTTCGTCACAAGTTTAGAGACAGTGGTGACTTAGAGAGGTATAAGGCAAGACTAGTTGCCAATGACACTAATCAACAGGAGGGTATTGATTGTGGTTGAGACATTCAGTCCGGTTGTTAAACCGGCCACTATTCGGACTGTTCTCAGTATTGTTATGGGCATGCATTAGCCGATTCATCAGCTTGATGTCAATAATGCATTTCTTCATGGGGATTTGAAAGAAATTGTGTACATGCATCAGCCTCCTGGCTTTGTTTATCTGGCAGTTCCGATGTTTGTATGTCGTCTTAGGAAGTCATTGTATGGATTGAAACAGGCACCCCGCGCTTGGTATGATCGTTTTGCTAGGTATCTTCTGCAGATTTGTTTTGTATGTAGCAGGTGTGATAACTCTCTCTTCACTTTTCACCGAGGTAGCAGCACTGTATATTTGCTATTATATGTCGATGACATTGTTTTTACTGCCTCATCTGACGGTTTGAAGAATGAAATCATTGCTCTACTCAAAACTGAATTTGCTATGACTAACTTGGGCAAGCTGAGTTATTTTTTGGGTATATCGGTGACCAGATCTGCAACCACTATGTTCCTATGTCAGCGTAAGTATGCAGAAGAGATAGTGTACATGGCCAAGATGGCAAATTGTAAAATTATGCCAACTCCGGTGGACTCAAAATCCAAGCTCAATGCCAATGACGGTGCGCCAGTTTCTTATCCCACTCTATATCGGAGTCTAGCAGGTGCTCTTCAGTATCTTACATCCACTAGGCCTGATATTACATATGTCGTTCAACAGGTGTGTCTGTTTATGCACGACCCCTGAGAGTCCCATTTTGCCGCCCTTAAACGTATTATTAGATACGTTAAGGGCACACTAGATTTTGGATTACATCTATACCCATCTGCCCTAACCAAGCTACTCGCCTACACGGATGCAGATTGGGCAGGATGCCCCGACACACGTCGCTCCACCTCAGGGTACTGTGTATTTCTTGGGGATAATCTTATCTCATGGTCCACCAACCGGCAGGCCACGCTAACCCGTTCGAGTGCTGAAGCAGAATATCGCGGTGTTGCTAATGTAGTTGCTGAGATCTATTAGCTCCGAAATCTTCTTTTGGAGCTCCAGTGTCCACTCCGAAAGGCGTCTATAGTCTATTGTGACAACATATCTGCCATCTATATGTCTCATAATCCGGTCCAACATCAGCGGACTAAGCATATTGAGATGGATATCCACTTTGTGCGAGAGAAGGTTACCCGTGGTCAGGTCAAAATATTACACGTGCCTTCCTCTTATCAGTATGCAGACATTTTCACAAAGGGACTACCGCGACATCTCTTCACCGACTTCCGATCCAGCCTTTGCGTTCGGCCTCCTTCCGCTCCGTCTGAGGGGGAGTATTAGCGAATATTCTCCGTATATTTTGTAATTATGATAGATGTATATTTAAGGTAACTTAGGATTCTAATTGTATTAGGAATCAACCATTTAAGGTAAGTTAGGATTCGTACTGTATTATGAATCAACATTTGTACAACTATATATATTGTGAATAATGAAAGGAATCCCTAAGGGAAATTATTCTATCTTACATAAAGATTTGCTTCCGTTATGGACTATGTAGGCGTTTGACCATGCGTTTTCATAATTTGATTTCAAATCACCGTTTGTTTATGCAATTTGGACATAATTTCAACTTTAACTTCATGTAATGATTTGAAATCTCAAACCATCCAAAAAGTTGTTATTTGGGATTCCAAATCATGATTTCAATTTTCTTAAATATAAAACTTGACTCATAAGTTTATATTTTATAAAAAAAATATCCTTAACTTAGTAGATATATATCAATTGATCGTCTTTATATTGTATTGGATATAATTGTCCAAGGCATGAACCATTATGATATTGATACACAAGTGACCATTGTTAGGGGCGTTCAAATGAGACCGAACAACCAATCCAAAACGGTAAATCGAGTCAAACCGACTTAATAAATCGAAAACCGGCTCGGTTTAATTTGATTTGGTTTAAAATTTTAAAAAATAGATAACATTTTGTTTGGTTGGTGTTAAACAACAAAAAAAACTGAATCAAATCGATAAATATATACATATTTAAATATACACATATATTAGATATTAATTATAAGTCCAATAAATAATTCACATAATTAGAAAGAAAAGTTTGGCCCACTTGTTCCCCATAGCTTATTTATGTTCAAGTAAAATATAGTTTTTTTCCTGAAGGTAAAAGGAATTAAATAATATTAATTCCCGAAGAGATTGTTCATATCAAGATAATATTAATGAGTAGTACACTATTATTTATGTTCAATTTTTCTTTTTTCTTTTTATTGAATTAAAATTCGATCAATTGATGTTGTATTTTTTAGAAAGGTCTTCTAGCCACGTATTAATTTTGTTATGAACTATGACTTGCTCATTTGGTAAGATTGCATAAGAATTAGAAAAGTTTTGATGATTTTCACAACTTGTGGATTTTTATGTCAATGAAAAAAAAACACAACTTACGAAATTCAAATTGCATGTCAAAACAAAACTTTAACTTCAAATCATCATGATTTCAAATAATGTACAAACGACTCCTAAGTAAACGTATACTTTATTTATTTTGTTCAACATTTCAGAAATATTCTTGAAATGCTTTGGAGACTAATGTTTCGTAAGATAAAATGAATATATGTATAACATTAGGATATAAGATAGGAATAAACAAAAAATAATATGGTAATACAAATGCAAATTAAAGATTACAAAAAAAGATAATTTAGGAGTATATACTACGTACTGATGATATGTGTGTGTACTTGCATTATGTCAAGACGCATGGATTATGCGTACATTATTAATCACAATATTTTCAATATATCATATTAATTGATAGCTTAGGCAGACTACCATGCTATGATTAAAGGGGGGAAGTGGAACTACGATATTGGATAAGGATGAACTCAATAGTTTTGTTTAAATATTGTATTCGTATTAGGAGGTTCAATAAATATTTAGGTTGCGAATATAGTAACCAAACGAGCTATGAATTTGATGACAAATTCAGAATCCATAAATTTCAGATCCTGGCCACAACTAGTGAACAATCTATGAATGTGGTAAGGGCATTAAATCCAAAAACCATTGGGACATATTCTAATCCTCTTCTGTTGATAAAATATTTGAGAAATCAAGAATCTTTAATCCTCTAGTCTTTGTCTTAGCTTATTGTCTCTGATTTTTTTGAAAGACGTTACGTAGATTAGCTATGATCATTCTTTTCATGTTTACTTATCTTGGAACAAAAACATGCTGGGATTAGACGTAGAAGCAAATTTGAGACAAGATCACAAATAATAACTAGAGAATGACGAGAAAAAGCCAATTTAAGAAAACATCCAACACGTATAAATCGTACTCCATCTGTTTCAATTCACATATCTTTAATTTAAAAACATAAAATTTAAAAATCTTTCTTTATTCTTTAAACTTCGTATCAAAATAAACTAATGTATTTAAATTGAGAAGAATGGAGTAATAATCTCTTTAGCCGAGATTTGATTGATGAAGAGACATGACGGTCCAACCAAAAAACATGAGAGAGGCACCGGCCCATTTAATGTTACGTTTATCCGCTTTCGCCATTAAGTTAATCTAAATATTTACTGCCAATTGGATTAGTTGATTGAAAGTAGTCAATATAAATTAATGTTAAAATTAATACTATAAATAAATAATTGTCTGTTTGAATATAAGTATTGAGATTAATAATAAATAATATATATGGTAATTAAAAAATATGCTCATAAACATTTTTTCGTTAAAATAATCTATATATTACAAAGTTATTTAAGAAAAGATAAATTTAGAAATATCTTTAAATGAAAAGGGACGACAAAAATGGAAAGGAGCGACCGAGCTAGAGACATCGAGTTAGGCATTTTTGTTTTGTGCAGAATATATAAGGAATAAAATAATATTTTTTTTGATAAAATCAAAAGTGTAATAAATTGGAAAACCATAATTTGGGGTGACCAAATGCTTAAATAAGGCAAGACCCACGTATAAGCTTTACTCAAATAGCCTCATATATACTGGGTGTTCCCTTGCTCGAGTGGCAAGTAGATGATCTAGCCTTATGATCATAAGTAGGCCTTATTTGTTTCAATTATTAAGACGTTTGAATTTGAATAAATATATAAAAATAATATGTTGTATTAAGATTTAAATATTTAAACTCAAATACACATTTTAATATATATATATATATATATTTGAATTTGAATTTGAATAAATATATAAAAAATAATATGTTGCATTAAGATTTAAATATTTGAACTCAAATACACATTTGAATATTTATATATATATATATATATATATATATATATATTAAATAATTAAGACTATTTTTTAAACATTTGAACGCATAAATTTTTATTTATTTAAAGCTTAATAACTATAAATTTTAATAAAATACTAAGTGAATCTAATACTATATCAATAAAATATATATTTTAAAATTATATTTTTTTCTTTTATTCACCCCCCATTTTAGAGGATCTACAGTGTTTTCACACTTCCCCTCCATCATGACTCGAACCCTGGAACTACCGGTCGTGGGTGGAGGTGTTTTACCAACCAATTGATTGATGGTGGTGATGACTAGCAGTGGTTGTCAATTGGGAATGGTGTCAGCTAATGATGATGCACTGGGTAGTAACTAGAGGTGATAGTGGTTGTAAATAATGATTGATGGTGGTTGTTAATGGTGGCGACCGATAGTTGTGGTGGATGATAGTAATATCTAATGAGTGGTGAACGATGACGGTGGTTGGCGATATATTGTGATGGCTATAGTGGTGATAGGTACTTTTGGTAATGGTGGTGATAATTGTAAATGGTGGGTAGTGGTGGTGACGGCTGATTGTAGTGATTGACAGTGATGATGGTTGTGGCTGAGGATAGTGCTTATGAGTGTGTCAAGCCCAAAATCTCCTAAGTTGTGATGACACCTACACTCAATCTGATAGAAAAACCAATTCCACTTTTAGCCATCTATTCCTTATTACTAAAAGATATAGTAAAATCATAGGTGAAAAATAATAATAATGTCTCAAATATAAATATATCAATTGCGCAAAAATTCGACTAAAAATCCCAAGACTTGGTGATATGAGTCAAAAACATCTAAGACTGACAATAAATATAAGAGTTTGACTCAACACACAGTCTAGAAATACAAAGATAGGCAAAATAAAATAAACAAAATCATAGTCTGGTGTTGCGGTCGGCCAACAACTCACCAGGAAATTCTAAGTAGCAAGACCCTAATCATCTCGGCGTATTCCACTAGTACTCCCATTCAAACCTGCACATAAGAGTGACACAATTATAATATAAGTATAAAAATAATGCGTACCCAGTAAGTATTATAGACCGACCCTAACAAAATAGTGGCGAGCTTTTATAAAATTTGTCGATAATTTGCCTTACTCAAAATTATGAACAATAGATAGGATCCATATTGAATACATGATAATATTATTCAAACAATAGATAAACGTGAAAGTAGCATATGAGGATGTTATGCGCAGATCCAATCCAATACTTAGAATTAAGTTTCATAAAATTTACAGATTCAACATATATGGAAGATATGCACAACTTTCATCAAATCAGTACGATAAATGCATCAAATCAACACATATGAATGATATGCATGAACTAGATTATATGCAATGCATGTGATGCAGACTCTCACTATAACTATATAAAAATCTAGTGTCTCCAGCACCTAACATACACACTAACTCCAATGGGATTGTCTGAAAGTGTGACCCATGAAGAACAATTGCGTTGTCTATATGTCCAACACGGAATTAGGTTCCATCACACTAATAATCAACTCAAATGGCATGCTAGCCCATAACACCATTACTTCGCTTCGAACCAGATCCCACCACGAAACAACCATATGAACCATCACAGAATAAACATGCATGTTCATATATAAACTGAATTTCATATGCACACGTAAAACATATACAAATTAAAAGAAATGAATCTAGACAACCCAATTATCACAAATATATGAGATATTGGGAGTGATGTTTGAGCATGCGAATCAACAGTCATGAATCATTTTTTCGGTCTAAGCATGCTCAACAATTACAAATACGATCAACTAATCACTAAAGATTTTACATAATAGCCTAAGTACCTCAACATGATATATGATACCCGCATAGGTGCTCGTCACCCGTATACCGTATTCTCCTACCCTTAATTCATTTCAAGCTACTTAATTAGAAAAACATTCCCCTATTAAAAGTCAAGGTGTTAATTTACTTTGATCCGACAAAGCTTTAAGTCTTCCAAAAGCTCTATCGCGTTCAAATTCACCATCGAGTTCAATTTATGCAAAAAAATATTCTATGATATTAAACGAGTACAACAATACACATATTGACATAAAAAGTCGGGTCAAAAAGTCAATTAAAAGTCAACACTGAGCCTCGGGGTTAAAATTAAAAATTATTTCAAAATCGGCCCATACCCAAGGATCTCATATCTCGACTTTCATCCTAATCCAACCTCTAATCGACTATCAAATTCTCAAATTACACTCATACATTTTGGGACAAAGACCTCAATTCTCCACTTCAAAAAATGGATTAAAACACTATTTGATACATGAAATAATGAATAATCACTGATAAGGTTAGATTTTTACACCCTTATTGAATCTAAAAAACCGCCTCCAAATATGGTATAAAACGTCAAATTTCAATTTGGGAAATACTCAAGTATGTTACCAGGTCCTTAATCACGGACGCAAGTCTACCTTCATAATCGCGGCCATTGACCAGGTGTAACTTTGCGCGACCGCGATATCAACTTGCACAATCATGTCCCAACACGCCCAGACCATCCTCTTTGTGAACGCGGTACATACCACACGATCGCACCTCAACCACCAAGCAACCCTACATGATCTCGCGATCATGATGCACATTACTTGTTGCACCAGCAACTGAAAAATCTGGTATTGCCACTTTAGCATTTTGGTACTCAAAACTCACCAAACCCCCCAGGATGCAAATGAAATATGCATATCACTTTGAAAACACCCTACAAACCTGTTGGAATACTCAAATCACCTATCTGGGATCGTCTAGCACGGATTTGACTTTGATCAACTCTTATATTTTTAAATTCACTAGTTTGCGACTTAAGCATCTGATCATTCCCGAGAAGCAGTCCAATAAATCCCTTGGGTGGGTCTAATATCCTCCGCCTACATTGGCTCCTCCTCTGGAACCTTCTCTAGCTCTAAACTCAACTCTCTAGCATGGGTCTGAGTATCAGCTAGTGCTCAGCCTTTGGTTGGCGTACCTATACAGGCTCTAGCCCTACCGCGACCTCTACCTCATCTCCTGCCTCTCCCTCAGGCAACAGTACCAGTAGTGGGTACGTGCATCAATGCGGGCTCTTGACCTCCTATTGTGGCTGAACGTGTCCTCACCATCTGTGAAAGAATGAAACAAATAAACTTTTAGAAACTATTAGAATCAAACACACACGATATGGAATGAAAGATTAGAGTTTTCCTAAATGTCCCAAAGCCTCTTGAAGATATATACAGACATCTTTGTACCGATCCGCAAGACTCTACTTGATATTATTTTTGTACTTGTGAGATCGATGAACCTAAAGATCTTATACCAATTTGTCACTACCCAAAATCGAGGGTCATGATGGCACCAATTCTTACAAGTTGGTAAGCCAACCATTACTCAAATCACCTAAATGATAAAGGAAGTAAATGTGAAATAATAATAATAAGTAATTAGACTATAAAATCTTTAAATAAAATCCCAAAACTGAGTGTCACATGTACAAGAACTAGATAAAGATTAATACAAGTCTGGAAATACAAATGTCTTGAAAATACATAAAATTGTCTGAATGAAAGGGCAGGTGTAAATGATAAAAGGGAAGATCATGTACCAACACGGGCTCTAGTCCTGCCATGACCTCTACCTCGTCCCCTACCTCTCCTTTGGAAACAGTATCGACAGCAGGTACAGGCATTGGTGTGGGCTCCTGACCTCCCACTGCAGCTGGACTTCTCCTTACCATATGTGAGAGAATGAAACAAAGAAACTTTTAGAAACCATTAGAATCCAATAGGCACGATAAGGTATAAAAGATTAGAGTTTTCCTAGATGTCCCATAGCCTCTCAAAGATAAGTACATACATCTTCGTACTGGCCTGTAAGACTCTACTAGACATTGTTCTTATACTTGTGAGACTCATAAACCTAAAGCCTGATACTAATTTGTTACGACCCAAAATCAAGGGTCATGATGGCTTCAACTCTTACGAGTCGGTAAGCCAACCATTACCCAAATCACCCAAATTGATAAAGGAAGTAAATGAGGAATAATAATAATAAGTAATTAAACTTTATAATCTATAATTAAAATCCCAAAATCGGTGTCACATGTACAAGAACTAGCTAAAGATCAATACAAGTATGAGAATACAAATATCCCAAAAATACATAAAACTGACTAAATGAAAGGACATGATGTAAATGATAAAGGGGAAGATTCGGTGCCATGAATCTCAGTGGCTCACCTCAAATCGTTCGAGAGCAGCTCCTCAATGGGAAGAGTGAACACGCGTCTCACTAGTACTAGGAAATGAACCTACACATAAAAGGGTACAGCAAGTGTAGCATGAGTACGGGAAATGACGTGTACTCAGCAGCACCGTCGATCGACCCTATATTAAACGGAGACGAGGCCTGGTCTACTGATTACTACTACTACACCAACTGCCAAATAATCCATCATAATAACAAAATTTCCAAATACACGTAATTGAGGAATCAAAGCCTAAGTTATAACATCGAGTCCCTCAAGTCAAATGTTACACCCCATAGTTCTATGCGCAATCGAGAAGAATCGCTAGTCGACTTGAGTTTCGGTAACTCGAGACCCTTTTCGAGGGTCATCTATGACTTAAATGGATGTTAAGAAGGTATACATAAGGTTAGAGGTCAATTGGATTGAAGGAAATATTTCACGACAATGTTCAACCAAGTTAGTGAGATATGTTAAGCGTTCCGCATTGTGGATGCCATTCTGCCTCGCGGATCAGGCCTCAGATCAAGGCCCTCATTTCCCCACCTCACTAATACCATCTGCGGTGGGATATGTAGCTGCAGATGAGGATTTATGTGCAGATCCACCGCAGGTGGGAGGCGGTGGAGATGTTATATTTAAGTTCAAATTAAGGCAGCCCTTATTTAATTCTTCGATCCTAAGAGCTTCTAAACACTCCAAAACACCCTCCTAGGGTTCCTCCATTATTGAAGAACATCCCCAAGTGTGTTTCAGGTAATTCTTCCCCTAGAGAAGCTAGAACACCTTGAAATCTCCTTTAATTATCTAAGTGAAGTTGGAAGTGCTCTTGAGTTTGGAGGAGACCTTGATGTGGAGGACTTGTGGCTGTTTTGAGGTAAGATGGAGCCTACTCCTTAATGATCTCTAGTTTCTTTTGACTTGGTTGATTGAGTTGGTAAAAATAACGTGGGAAGAACTCAAGCTTAACTCCATGGTAAATATGTTGTAGTTGTTGGATTGTGTTGATTAGTTTCTTAAGATGTTATGACTAGAAATTGTAAGGTGTTGTAGTGAGAATTGTGGAGTGCATGGTTGAAATCTGGTTGATGTTGTTGTTGATGAAAGGAATCTGATAGTATTTAAATTGCCATGAAAACAAATCATGAGAAGTATGCCTTCTAGGTGTTCGATCAAATGTCGTAGTGAATCGATTCTTAATCTATTGATTCCATCTTGACCCGAATCATCTATATTGTGTAGATAATCATTC
Organism: Anisodus acutangulus; assembly: GCA_029783415.1. Taxonomy (NCBI): domain Eukaryota; kingdom Viridiplantae; phylum Streptophyta; class Magnoliopsida; order Solanales; family Solanaceae; genus Anisodus; species Anisodus acutangulus. Next base: position 29,401,399 of record CM056491.1, read on the forward strand.
GTAAATCATTCGGGGGCTCATGAGACATTGTTAACTAAGCAACACAGGTTTGTAATACTAAACTTTCTTTCCAATCATGAATTCTAGAAATGTATATCGATTTCCAAAAGAATCATCAAGCGAAGTGTTTTAAATCCATGGATGTCTGTCCCTTGTCAGAAATACTCTCCATTTTGAAATTATATCTTGTTTGTCTTAGTTTGTCCACTATGTTGTTGAGTTACATATCCCTCCCCGATGGAGCGTATTAGAATTATAGGTTTGTGTGTCGACCAAGTGTCGTCCTAAGGATAAATAAAGGAGTTTCATGAGTTATAGGAGGCCCCAAAGGCTACTATTAGTAAAGTATATTATACACACCACCGAACTAACATCGGTTGGGCAGTTAAATATGCTCATACACACCCGGGCTATAACTGACGGGCAGTACTATATAAGAACACCCTAGGCTATAACCGGATGGCGGTATCCTATCTAAACACCCCGGGCTAAAATCGGAGGGCATATTTTATAGTGATGCATGTGTCAGAGTATCGTAATCGTCTCAGCCTCATAACGGGTTCAGAGTTTCATAGATCGCCCTAGGTGGCAAACATGTTATCAGGTTGTCATGTTGCATCGTATACTTTGTTATACAACTTATACTTTCTTGTTGTTATTCATGCTTTACATAACAGTACATGTTATTCGTACTGATGTCCCTTTGACCGGGGGCCCTGCATTTCTTTCTACAGGTGCATGTAGAGGCTCAGATAGGACTCCCCAGTAGGAGCTTGTGAGTCCAACTGTTGATTGGTAAGCTCTGCTTTCTCTAGAGCTATTAAGTCAAAGGTCATTGAGTTGATTCATATGTTTATATATGTACAGATAGTGGGTATGTCAGGGCCTTGTCCCGATCATATGCCGGTTACACTTCCTTAAAGACTTGTGGACATGTATATTTGGTTTGTTGTTGTATGACTGTGTTGGTCTTGCATATGTGTGTATATAGATGTTTTGGGTGGTGTATCCTTGTTATTAAGATGTCTAAAAGACATCAGATGCTCTTAGATTGTGGCCTTGACGACAAAGTGGTGACGAAACGTATAACTTGTACAAATCTTTCTATTTTCCCTATTGGTATGTTGGTTATACCCCCATACTTTTCATAACCGTTATGACCTTGTAGGCCCAAGTTTTAGTAAATTCAGATCTCATGTTTTAGTATGGTATGCTTGGGCCAGTACGGCACCAAGTGTCGCCCCCTCCCCTCCCCCTATTTTAGGGTGTGATATCAAATCAAGTATTCACATAGTTAAGTCAAATGATTCCCCAGTTTAGGCACCAATCGATAGAATATAAATAAAATGATATGAGATGCAATGAATATGCAATGCAAGGCCTTTGTTCCTTATCACCGGTACATACATATTCAAATTCTATTAATCGTGACCCATGGGGGACTCGCAAGGTCTATATACCACCCGAAATCATTTCCCTTCAGGTTCCTTAGCCAATATTAAGCTCCCAATCACATCACATATCCAAAATGTAGGCTCACATTACCTATCACTAACCAATACTAGGCTCATAATACCTGTCTCTAGCCAATCGGGCTCATAAATATCACATCAGTCTATCTGTAATCATTTCCCTCAGACCCATATATGTATCAGCAAATGTGCATGCATAAGATACCATATGAAGCATGAATATGACATGCGTAACAACAAGAAGCAGGGATATGCAATAAAATTCGATCTTTAATCAATATAGGCCATAAAGATCTGACATTTAGTCTATTCACAATAAATACTCGACCTTTATCTCATCTTTCACTTTTAAACGAGAATATAGGAGTGATGGAACATATAATCACAGTTATGACATGCAAATATTTATAAGACAGAAAGTACGGGATTCGTACCCCAACCACAGATCCATAGAATCGTACTATATTATCAGCTAGTGTCCAAAACATGGCATTCACTATATAATTTAAAGCACAAGTACCCATAACATGTTATCGGTAGCCAATACAAGTGTTATTTACCTCACAAGTATCAGGACCCCCTTATTATCCTCGTTACCTCTTCTTAATTAGTTCATTAGACCAACCATAATGCTTAAAATAAGGTACAAGAACTCAACTTGCCCGAAATTAGAAGCTCAATGAACACAACAAAGCTTTTCCTTTTCATAACTCCTTCGAAAAGTGTCAATCTATTCAAATACGGGAAGTATATCCACACATGATTCTATCGACACTCATATTGCTATATAAACATACGGACTCAAAAGGTCACCCAAAATAGAATTCTGAGCCTCGAAGGGCAAAACGAAAAATTTACTCCAAAATTACTTTACCTATTATCTAAGGAATCTAATTATCAACTATGAACTAAATCTAACATCAGTTTCATGATTAATTAGAAAAAAGCTCCATTATCCACTTAGGGTTCATAAACCCATAAAACCCCCTTCCTAAGTCATGATCTCTAGCATGAAATTTCGTAATAATTGAAGATATAATCACAATAGGGTTTTAAGACAACGAGAATGCCCGAAGAATGGAGGTGGAGTACAATGATTCCTTTGTACAAGAACAAATGTAATATCCAGAGTTGCAACAACTATAGGTGTATCAAGCTGCTAAGTCATACTATGAAAGTTTTGGAAAGAGTCGTGGAGATGAGGGTGAGAAGAGGTGTGTCTATCTCCGAGAATCATTTTGGATTCATGTCGGGGCGTTCGACTACGGAAGTCATTCATCTTATTAGGAGGTTGGTGGAGACGTATAGGGAGAGGAAGAGAGACTTGCATATAGTTTTCATTGACATCGAGAAGGCATACAACAAAGTTCCTAGAGAGGTTCTATGGAGATGTTTGGAGGTTAGAGGCGTACCTATGACATACATTAAGGAAATCAAGGATATGTATGACGGAGCCAATACTAGGGTACAGACAGTAAGAGGAGACTTGAAGCACTTCCCAGTGATGATGGGGCTGCACCAGGGATCAACTATTAGCCCATTCCTATTTGCCTTGATGATTGATGGACTGACGCGACAAATTTAAGAGGAGGTGTCATGGTGTATGTTTGTCACAGACGACATAGTCCTGACTAATGAGACTCGCAGCGGAGTGAACGCTAAGCTGGAGGTTTGGAGACAAACTCTGGAGTCTAAAGGGTTCAGGCTGAGTAGGACCAAGACAGAATACTTGGAGTGCAAGTTCAGTAACAGAAGCGACCTTGAGATAGGCGTGGATGTGATCTTGGTACTCAGGTCATTCCAAAGAAAGAAAGCTTCAAGTATCTCGGGTCTATTATCTAAGGAAATAGAGAGATTGATGATGATGTCACACATCGTATTGGGGCGGGGTGAATAAAATGGAGGCTCACATCTGAAGTCATGTGCGATAAAAATGTGCTACAAAATTTAAAGGCAAGTTCTATAGGGTGGAGGTTAGACCGACTGTGTTGTATGGGGCGGAGTGTTGGCCGATCAAGACTTTGCACACCCAAAAGATGAAAGTTGCAGAGATGAGGATGTTAAGATGGATGTGTGGGCATATAAGGATGGATAGAATTAGAAATGATGATATCCGAGACAGAGTGGGAGTGGCCTTGGTGGAGGATAAGATGCGAAAAGCGAGGTTGAGATGGTTCGGGCACGTGTAGGGGAGAGACACAAATGCCTCAGTGCGGAGGTGTGAGAGGTGGCTATGGACGAGTACATGATGGGTAGAGGTAGGCCGAAGAAGTATTGGGGAGAGGTGATTAGACGGGATACGGCGCAGGTGCAACTCACTGAGAACATTACCTTAGATAGGGGGTTATGGACGACAAGAATTAGGGTAGAAGGGAAGTAGGTAGTCCAGCGTAGTCCTACCTACGCTTACAAACTGATAGTTGTAGTGTTATTATTTTAGGCCCACTTATCCTATCATACTAGTAGGGACAATATTGCTTTATAGACCCATGTCGTTTGATTTATGCTGCTATGTGTATTTTGTTTATCTTATTTACATGCATAAGTTATTACTTCTTTTTCAGAATTCGCTATCATGGCTTAGTCGTTTTGTTTGTCTTACTTTGCTTGTAATTTATTTTGAGCTGAGGGTCTCTCGGAAATAGCCGCTCCACCTACCAAGGTAGAGGTAAGGTCTGCGTACACTCTACTTTCCCCAGACCCCACGTTCTGGGATTTCACTAGGTTTGTTGTTGTTGTTGTTGTTGTTGTAGGGTGTTAAGAAGCTTACCCAAACAAAGATCCTTGAAAAATCTCTCAAAAATCACCTTAGGGCGAGCTCTAAAACTCTAAAAATAGGGAATTAAATGTCCAAGTTAAAATAGGGATTTTTATGTTCTGCCCAACGATCTTCGCAATTACGACCACTTACCTCGCAAATGCAAACCTGGCACCCGACCCGAACCATTTGAAAATCCAGAGAACACATCACAAATGCGGACCTCTGCCTACACAACCCACATTGCAAATGTAATCCCATTCTCACAAAAGCGGACCTTGCAATTAGGATGACATCGAAAACCTGAAACCAACAAACTCCAATTTCAATCCAAACTTCAAATCAACCCCTGAAACTCATCTGAGACATCCCGAACACAAACTAAATGTGCATCTTAACCACAAAACATGCTACGAACTCATTCACACACTCGAAATCATCATATGAGGTCATCTTGACCAAATGTTTGACCAAAGCCCACTTTAAAGCCCTTAAGATTAGAATTTCAACTAAACGCCCAAAATACTCTCGAGTGCCTCAGGAACAAAACAAATGACTCAACTAGACCATATTATACATTCCGGACCTAATGGAATTGAAGAAACTTCAAAAATACTCAAATACCCCCGATGTATTCAACTAAAACTCATTTCTTAACTCAAGATTTTCCAAATTCCACAAACCTACCTGAAACTTACTCAAATCACTCTAGACATGTTCCAACAGTCCACCTAAGTCACAAATCATGTTCTGGAGCTAATGGAACCATTGGAATTCAATTCCGAATGCATCTACTCAAAAGTCAACTCCTAGTTAAACTTTTCAAACTTAAAACTTCCAAAACTCAAAACTTAAATTTTCTTTTGTTATTTTCATCTGATTGCCTCAGGAACCGCGCCACTCATCCCGCATATCAAAAATACCATAACAAAATTAGGGGATGGGTATTTATGAGAAAATAAGTAAAATAGTCAAAATGACCTAACAGGTCATTACACCTAGTATTTTGATACTAATTTGTCACGATTCAAAATTTCCTAAGCTATGATGACACATACACCCAACTCGGTAGTCAACAGTTCTAGACATTAATTATTTATCAACAGATATATTGAAATCATACATGAACAACAGTAATAATGTCTCAAATTTGAATATATCAATTGTGCAGAAATTCAACCAAATACTTCAACACTTTGTGATACGTGTGAAGATCACCTAAGACTGAAAGTAAATACAAGAGTTTGACACAAAACTATCCAAGAATATATAGATACACAAAATTAAAGTCTGGTGTTGTGGTCGGGAAGTAGTTCACCCTGAAACTCAAAAAAGCAGGATTCTAATCATCTTTGTGTATTCTGCTAGTACTCACATCCAAACCTGCTCATAAGAGTGCATCAAGTGTAACATAAGTACAAAAACAATGCGTACCTAGTAACTATAATAAACCGACCCTAAAAAAAGTAGTGGTGAGCCTTTAGAAAGCTTACCTTTAATCTGCTTTACTCATAATTATAAACAACAAATAGGATTCAGACAAAATACAGGATAATGTTATATCGTAGTCAATAATACAAGCTCTTACACATGTATCATAGGCAAAACAAGTCACTTTAGAGCTTATACTACGACCAAACCATTCTTAAACTAGTTAATAAGCATACAAACCTTAACAAACCTTAAAAGATTACCAACATATTCCATTAAACCACATGACATGCTAGTAATCATATAATGTGCTAAAGGTACTATTACATTACAATGTATAGGTGAGAATAGGTTAAGATGACCACAATTAATCAAGTAAGCTAGTTTAAAAGCCTTAACCCAACTAGAACTGACTAATAAAGATACATTTAATTAATAACTGACTTAAGCATGTTTTCTAAGCATCTAAACACTATACCCCAAATTAATTAAGTTAACATCAAAGAGGGACACACATATGTCAAACAAACTTGAACTTATAACTACACAGCGCATCAAAAAAGGTCCTCTTATGAGACATTCTGTGTTTTCTTGGTTCTAGAACTACTTAACAAGTCTATTAATTATATAAATATACCCGGAACACATAACTTTACTATTACCTTATTTTATTGTCTTAACAGGCTCATATTGATTCTAAGATTTTGTTTAGATCACTGTTAGTGAGTCCATGAATATTCTAAGACATATTTCAAACTAGATCAAACCTAATCAACCTAAAATGAACTACATAATTCATTATATCAGCTCAAAATGCTTGACTAATCATGTAGCAAGTAATACAAAAACATAAATCAAGCAAGAAAATTGAAAGGATTTTGAATTACCTTGTGTGGAGGCAGCCTAGGATCGAAAAGTTAGCTTGTTCTTCACTTTCGAACCTCAATCACTCGCAATCACACAAAATAAAAAGGTTTTAGTTATGGATGATCAATTTGTCTAACTATGGATTCCACCAATGGGCTTAGATCCCAATCGAGCAAAATTGATCGAAAATATAACTCGAAAGTGGCTCTCAACAATGCAAAAGCCAGAAATTCAAGTGCAGACCTCTCTAAAAATGAAGGAATGGGGGCTCAATTTATAAAAACCCCAAAGTCCTAGGGTTCATGATTCAACCGCTGTGGGAGATAAAATTTGGGGGGGGGGGGGGGGGATTCCTGCTCATCTTTGTACAACCAATCAGATGCTCGGAATTGAATTCGATTAGGATGAAATCCATTAAGGATTTTCGTCCTTAATCAAGCAAATTCGCAGAGGAAAAGAAAAAGAGAGAGAGAAGGGAGGAAATTATCTTCCTTGGTTGATCTCTGGTAGAGAACAGACGGAAACCATTAATGTGTTGCCGGAAATGGCCACACAAAACACTGTCTAAAGATATTGTGGCCTAAAACCTTGCCAATTTGAGCATGGTGGCTGCTGTGGCTAGGGAATTTTTGAGAAGCCAAAGCGTATTAGAAAAGAGAGTGGGTCGGGTCACGGTCCAGTTGGGTCGGACCCGGCCAATTTAACGATAATTGAGTCGGCCCAATGAATTTAAAGCTAAAATTAGATATGGTCACATTTTCCAACTGTGACCATTTTCTTATATTAAAATAATGACCAAGCAATTTAGATTTTAACCTAATTAGTAGGGGTGAGCGGGTCCGGGTACCCTAACATTTTTTAACTACCCGGACCCTACCCGGTAAAAGATCGGTTCCTAAATTTACTACCCGGAACCTACCCGTAGCAATCATTACCCGGGAACCTACCCGGACCCGCTCGGAACCTACCCTTAGCAATCATTACCCGGAACCTACCGGACCAGGTCCTGTAGGTTCCCTGCACTCATAAATAAAAACACAAATTAAGCAATAATTTTTAAGCTTATGAGAATAAAAAAGAGTTATAAAATAATTTCATCAAGTAGTTTTTTAGCCTGCAATCGGAGTTTTTAGTACCCTTATAAGAAGTTTTAGAAAACTTATTCATTTTAGAAAAGCTAATTTTGTAACAAAAACCTAAAATTGCAAGTCAAATTTGACACTCAATTAATTGAACGTGTTGATTTCAAAATAAATTTGAAAATATCTGAATAAAACTTATTTTCGTGTTCATAAGCTCTTCGATACAAAATAAAAGTTTTATTATACTAGTAAATCCCTAAATTTCATCTTCACAGCTACAAAAATATACACAAATTTTAAAAATAGATTTACATTTCAAATAAAAACGTAATACAAATTGAAGATGAGTATCGCCTGAAATAGAACAGAAGCATATGATATTAAAAAGAAATTGAAGAGTTAGATATGAACTCATATGCATTTTAGGAATGACGTGAACACAACCGAGGGAGAGAAAGAGGCAAAGGTGAAGCTTCAATGACGACAACGATGAAAGTACCTGAGAGAAAGCTTCAACAACGACGACGATGAAGCTTGGTGGTGTAGCTAAAATGCCATTATTATTGAGAGAGTTTTGAGTGTTTTCTCTTAGGGCACAAAGAGCATTCTAGAATAAAGGAGTGAAAAAGCTAAAATATTTACGTCTTGGGGTGGGGAAAATCAATGTGTAGGCGTGCAACAAACAATTTTGGAGAAAGTTAAAAGTGGTCCAAATATTTCTAAAAAAAGTAAAAATATTTAATATTGTATAGGTTTCTGCATCGGTTCAGGTGGTACCATGTCTCTATTCTTCAGGAACCAACCAGACATTGATCGGTTCCTAATTTTACTACCCGGACCCTACCCGTTATTATAATATATCTACCCGAAACCTACCCGTTAGTGTCGGTTCCGGTCGGGTATCTGGGTACCCTGTACCCGTGCTCACCCCTACTAATTAGGTCACAAGCTTCATTTTAAGTTTAATTTTGACACTACTTAGAAATTAAAAAATATAAATTATGCAAAATTCTCCTAATTTAAAAACATGCTTTAAAATTGAGATGTAATTCCATTATCATATTTAATTAAACAACTTCGCGATTTTGATGGACTAAAATATTGATTTCTTTAAATAGAGGATTTTATTACAATTAATTTCACAATTATCTTTTAAAAGTTTTAAAATTGCAATTAATGATCAAAATAGTGTGGAAACAGGATATGATATACAATAAATATAGTATATGATATTTTGTCAAATGAAATGACAAAATATTTCTGGAATAATTTTGTAAAATTACTTTTATCTTGTTAAAGGCCTCAAACCTGATATCTGAGAGGAGATGTCTTTGGGAGCAGCTAAAGAAAGTGCCTAAACGCATCCAGGGACCATGGTTGTCATAACCTCTATTCAAGCTGTTTCTGTACCCGCAGACGATTTGACCGACCCTGCTCCTGCTACGACATTTTTCCCTTTCATCATGGGCCACTGTCCTTAATCAATTTTGATCACTAAAAAAGATCTCCGCATGACCTTCACCAGGAAGGCATACTTTTGGAAGACCCTGTGTTATATCACCAGATCTCGATTTTTCATAAATAAATGTAAATCTCCTGTTGCTCCTCGTAGCTCAGTAGTAGAGCGGTCGGCTGTTAACCGATTGGTTATAGGTTCGAATCCTACTTGGGGAGATTTGATTGATTTTGAATTCTTTAATTCAGAATAAAGGGGCACGCTTTGCCCGTTCGAAGGTCTAGTCTAGAAAAAACCTGGATTTTATTGGGTTAGCTTTTTGGTAGGAAAGCAACGACGCAGTTATCAGGGGCGCGCTCTACCACTGAGCTAATAGCTAATTAGATCGAGATTCTTCTTTCTTGTTATGGATAGAGGTTAGCTTTGCCATCGGTAACTGTTGCCACAAAGGTTTAGGAGAAGCACCTGTAGATAGAAGTCGTTTGTCGAAGGAGTTGCAAAACGCACTCGATAGCTGCACTCGTTCCGGATCTTCGCCCTACCAATCAGACAAACTGAGCCCTACATCTCACTCTATGTGTTTTCTTGAATGAGGTTGGCGTACCCAAGCTCTTCAATTTGACCCAGTCTGTCACGCTTTGGAACCCTCCCCCTAAATCTTTAATAGCACTGAACTAAGTTCGGGCAGATCTCTGTCCCATTTCACGGATGCATCGCATTGAGAATTGACTCATCGGATTAACCACTTAGATGGAGAGTGTTGAACAAGTAGGTGTAACTGTTGAGTTCTATGGCGGTGAACTCAACGACGTTAGTTATAGTGATCCTGCTACTGTGAAAAAATATGCCTTCAATTAACAAAACTAAAGAGAATAAATAAGATTCTCTTAGCTCATTCAGAAGGATCTCATAATGAAATTATCCATGGACTCCTATTTTTTATGAAGAGAATGAATCTTTTTCTCGAAGAATCAGAAAAAATGGGTCCGTCAACACCAAGTGGGCCGCACCTCTGAGGACTCAATATGAAAGAGAAAGGTGTTCCTTTAAGCCCTAAAGTCATCTGCTTTCTCACCCGTAGACTCCTCTTGTGACCCTTTCTCTTCCGCCGTAGACTCCTCCCTTAACTTTTTGTTTTTCTCATTGTCATCTTCCTTTTCTATTTGACATATCTCATCATCATTTCAGCCACCTGCGCGAAAAACCGTCGACTAAACCCGTAGAAAATGAAAATGCGGCCGCCGAAGCGAAAGGCAATTAACGAGAAAGCAACATAAAAAAGAGCTGAGTTGGCAGCTCTGGAAGCACTGATAGCCTTTCACTAATTGCAGAATAGTTGGTTTTATTACCTAGCCACAAAGTATATTTCAATGCGTCTGTCACTCGGGAATCTTGAATAGTTAAAGTAAACATTGCACAAGCCCGAACTCTCAGGGAGATTGGATAAGTGGGCGCTTGCGTTGATTGAGTTTGATATTGAATCTAAACCTCGGACTGCGATTAAGTCTCAGGTCCTAGCATATTTTGTTGTTGATGTCAGTCTGAGAGTAACCCCACATGCAGAGAAAGAAGCCTCTCTGATCTCGGAGACTACCCCCAGGGTTTGGATGTTGCACGCCGATAGAGCATCCAACGTTAATGGGATCGGTTTGGAAATAGTAATGCATACTCCAACCGGAGAAATTTTAAGACATGTGATTTATACTACACCTTTAACTAACAATGAAGTCGAGTATGAAACTCTAATTGCAGGTCTTGAACTAGCACGGGGACTAGGCTCATGGATAATTGAAGTCAAATGTGATTCCTTACTAGTGCTAAACCAAGTCCATGGAGTGTTTGAAGCCAAGGAAGAACGCATGTCAAGGTACCTCGAGAAGGTTCTGAATCTGCTCTCCAGATTTCCAGAATGGACCATGTTACACATACCTAGAGAGGAAAATATAGAAGCTGATACACTTACAAATTTGGGCTCATCCACAGAAGCAGAAGCCTCGAAAGCTGAATCGGTGATCCAGTTTCTTCACTCAGTGCTGGATCCCGCGAGGTACAATGAAGTGAATTCAACAAGCCTAACATGGAATTGGAGGAATGAACTCATCTACCATTAGCACAAAAAGTTGTCAGAGGACCCGAAAGGGTCTAGAGCTTTACGGACTAAAGCTGCTCGGTACTGTATTCTCAATGGAATGCTTCATCGGCAGTGCTACTATAATCCACTGGCGCGATGTGTAGTTCCTGAAGAAGCCGACTACGTGATGAGGGAAGTACATGAGGGAATCTGCGGAAATCACTCAGGAGCAGATTTCTTGATGAGAAAACTTATGAGGGTTGGATATTATTGGCCTCGAATTAAAGAAGATACAAAGGCGTTCGTGAGAAAATGCAAAAAATGCCAATGCCATGCTCATCTACTGCACCAACTTGGAGACGAATTGCACTCGATGGTCTCCCCATGGCCATTCATGAAGGGAAGGATGGACATATTCGGACCCTTGCCTTTTCCCCCAGGACAAGTACAAATATATTATCTATGATTGACTATTTATCTAAATGGGTTGAAGTAGTAGCTTATAAAATTCTTCGGGAGAAGGAAGTGATGTATTTTATCTTGCAACATATTATTTGTCGCTTTGGTATCCCAAAGGAAATAGCTTGTGATAACGGCCGACAATTTATTAGGGCTAAGGTCACCAAGTTCCTGAAAGATCTACATATCAAGCGCATCACCAACACCCCCTATCATCCTAATGTGAATGGTCGGGCAGAGTCAACGAATAAGACCATAATTCAAAATTTTTAAAATAAGTTGAAAGCTGCTAAAGTATCGTGGCCTTCCAAGTTGCCTGACATTTTATGGGCATACAGAACCATGGCAAAAACAAGTATCGGAGAAACTCATTTTTCCTTGGTTTATGGCACTGAGGAATTGATCCTGGTCAAAGTAGTGACTCCAAGTCTGCGGTACCTCCGGTCGGAAAAACAAACTAACTCAGAGTCAATTATGGTTCAGTTAGATTTGCTCGAATAACATCGGATCTTGCGTATGTCCGGATGGTGGCTTAAAAGTAGCAGATGAAGTGGTACTACAACCGTCATGCCAACCTCTAACATTTCAAACTCAATAACTTGGTACTTCATAAGGTAACCCAAACCACCTGAGAGCTAAATGCAGGAAAGTTAGGCTCGAATTGGGAGGGACCATATGAAGTCACCGGGATTGTCGGCAAAGGATCTTACCAGTTAGCAGATCTAGAAGAAAACTAGCTTCGAAGTAAGTAGAACGTAAGTTATTTGAAGAAATATTATGTTTAGTAAGAAAATACGCATTGCACTCTTTTTTTCTTCGACGGGTTTTTATCCAAATTGGATTTTTCCGGCAAGGTTTTTAATTAGGCAGCACCATTAAAAGCGTATTAAGTATTGCTACAATGTATTGTCTAGTTCTTGAGTCTCCAAGTATGAACACCCAACACTATAGGGCATATATACCCTTCTACGGCTAGAGTAATTTTTCAAAAAAAAAAAGCTAGATCCTTATAAATGGGCTCATAGAAAGGCTTACATATAACCACCAGAACTACAAGATCCGATACCACTTAGAGCTTCAAGTCAAAAGCATGATATCACCGGGGACTGTCTAGACAGTGTAATATTACACATATGTAACCGGACCGACCACACTAGATAGCAGCCAGATTATTTTTGCATTTGTTTTCACATTTGTAAGTTGAAAGAATTAATAAAATTCTTTTCATGGAAAGCATAAGAATTAAATTTAAAAAGGGCATCCCGGTGCACTAAGCTCCTACTATGCGAGGGGTCCAGGAAAGGGCCGGACAACAAAGGTCTATTATATGCAGCCTTACCTCACATTTCTGCAAGAGGCTGTTTTCATGGCTTGAACTCATGACCTCCCTGTCACATGGCATCAACTTTACCAGATAAGAATTAAATTAAATGGATGTTATTTAAACTGTATAGAAAACTTGTGCCATAATGAACATGAGACGTCCTCTCTAAAGCGCTATAAAAAATAAGGGTCCTTTCTTATTAAAAATCATAAGAAATAAAAGGTTAGACTTCAGCTGCTTAAGCACCCGAGTAAAAATTAACCAGGGACTGAAATTAGCCCAGAATTAATTAGAAGGCCATGAAAGCCCAAAGAAAAAACATCTTTTTAATGGATGATTCGATAAGTGTCTTGTCAAAGTCGCTACAGGCTTTAGACTGAGAATGTAGAAATTATCGAATGTAGTTTAATTGACCTCAGATTCTACTTCGAAAATTGAAGTCTTATGAAGTTTTTTCTTTAGACTAAGCGCCAAGGCTTAAATTGTATATAAGGTTGAAAGAAGTATTCTCCTATTATTGAAAATGTGAAATTAATCTTTAAATAATAAGCTTGCAAACAGTGAAGTCTTGAAAAAAAAAAGGAAAGCTACATTCATTTAAAGATAAATCGGGACCAAAAGTGACCCGGAAATAAAATAAACCCGTGCGAAAGGGATCGACATGCTTGTCCCATGGTCCACCGGGTTGGCACTTTGATAACACACAAAAAACCCGCATGAAAGGCAATGACACGCTCGTTCCATGATCCGCCGAGGGTGTTTCAAAAACAAAGTCACATGATCAGTTGAAATCTTGAGAGGTTCGAGCTGAAGGAGTAAATTCAGATGTTTCAGCTTCTAGGTGTCATTGGGAACAGACGACAAGGATATCAGAGGCTCAGTGGTAGGAAGAGTGTATCCTTTCAAAAGATTCTTATCTTCCTCTTCCCCGTCGGTCGGTGCATCTTCTTCATCCTCAAGAAGAGGTGCATCTTGTTCTTCCGGCGAAGCTAGTTCCAAGCGCACAGCCTCTTCAATTTCAGCATCAATATCCCCAATGCTTCCTGCATTCACTACCTCCAGAGTCTTTCGACGCAACTTGTAACCACTGCTCACCAAAGACAAATTACAATTGTTAATGGTAGTCTGGAACTGGGTTTCTATAAGTTCAGCAGCACAAGTGAGATCAACATTGGATAGACGAAGAAGCTCAATGGCCCTGGTCAATTGTACGATTGTTTCTCGGTGCTTTTCTGTCTGAGTAACCATGGTAGATATACTAAACCTCAAGGATTCATTTTCTTTGTGAAGGGCCTCGACTTCGGCTTCTTTGATTTAAAGGTGCTCAGTAAAGGTACTCGCATTAGCCTCAAGACCATATAGGCACACTGTCAAATCAGAAATGGAGTCATTAGCTTCAGTTCATTTCTTCTGCCACTCATTCGTACACCTCTCGAGAAGTACGCTTGTTGTGTGAAAATTTCTCTATCCTCCTCTTCCCTGGCGAGTTTGGCTTCTAGTTCAATAACATTGGCAAGTTTGCCTTCCACTAGAGACATTTTCTCTTCAATCAGCCTTTGGAGCTCGTCATAACAGAGAAAGTTAACCTAGATAAAGAATTTGAGTTCAGGATTCGATAAAAGGAGAAGATCAAAAACCTCTGCAGGCTCTCAAGGGGTAGCTGTAAGGGAGAAGGATATCGATTAATGCAAAATAAGGCATCTTTTTAAAAAGATGAAAAATGATATGAATAAAATATAACGAGCGGGATTCCAGCACTCTGGGATAGTACGACTACATGAGGGAAGGAGATCGACGGTAGTAATGATTACAAACCTTTCTGTCCAGCCTTGATCATGATCATTATCAAGGCTGGTGAGAAGGGATTTGCTACCCCTACGGTTCAAACTAATGATTCCAACTTGAAATATGCGCCGGGAATAGATCTGAATCAAGTGGTCCAAAGAAAAGTAAACACTAGCTAGGTGAGTGAAGTATCGGAGGCTTACAACTACCTTCCACACTTGGGGACCCACCTGAACCATACAAACTTTAGAACAGTTGCAGAAATCAAGTATGACTTCGTCCACTCCGTCACCAATTTTCATCGAAAATGGGTATGTGTAAACAAAGGAATATCTATGTCTAAACGAGGTTATTCTCTCATTTTCACTGGGTATTAGGACCTCATAATTGGTCCATCGGTAGTCAATTTTCACTAATGGAAACACGTTGACTAGTGATGAGCGGGGAGATTTTCCTTTGGATCGTTACAACGCTTTGTTGAACGGTTCAAGTAGAAGTGAATAGGTCCTTTCTTTTAAGAAAGCAGAGCGTGGCCAATTTCTCGTACTTGCTCAGTGTGCCCTCTTTCTTCGAGTGCCCCGCCAAATTCATTGGGTTGTTGGTTTACCAAGCACTTGCCCGCTCAGCAGGCGAATCGCTCTTTATCCTGACTTTTCTCTCTGTTGGGGCCCTTCTATTACTATAGCCATAAGTTATTCGATTGAATGTAATCTCTGATGTTAATGACATGAAAAAAGGGATATATACAATGAATGAAATATACTGCTAGAGTATATGAAAGCATCTGCAAAGCCAACAATGGGCATAGTCAATCGTAGATCCCACATAATGTCTTGTACCCTCACCCAACCTTGTCTCTCGCTTGTTGACTTGAGTCGAGCTAACTTTCGATCGAGGACTACCGGTGAAGAGTGTTTGTATGAAAAAATCTGAGAATATTTAAAGGCATTTATTCTAGCCGATAAGGATCTGAATCAATAGGTGTTGGATGATCAGCCTAGGCTTTTTTTTTTTTTTGCTTCTACATATCATGATGGGAGTGCTATAGCCATAAAATGCATTCTTTAGTCAAGCAATGAGAAAGATTGACCAATCTCATCATATGTTATTTCATATTCATATGCCCTATAACTTGAACTTCCTGACTTCTCGGGGTTTCCACTACCTAACTAGACTTCTCATTCATCGGAAGTCAGGTCTGCATATCGGCGGTTACATTGATTTGGTACTCACCGGCATGAGTATCCCGACCACTTGGCAGACTTCTGGTGGCAGCTTTCTCTTGAAGGTCATGGTCGAACCTCCAACTCTTTGGCATAAAATATGAGACGGGAGGATTCCGACTAGGCGATGCCTCCTCGTGATGTGTAAGGTTGGCCAAAGCCCTAAGAGGAGCATTGCCATTGGCAGAAGAGTTTGGGAGATTTGACATTTTATGAATGAAATAGGGGATTTTGGTTCAATATTCAAAGGATGAGTTTCAATAAAATATTGGAAAAGATGGTGGAATGATAAACCTTCTAGGTGAAACGACATTTATAGACTCGAAGTTCATCATTGCCTTGATATTCGGTGAGGAATAATGATGATCGACGGCTAATCAGCGAGTGCCATGTGCGAGGTAAAAAAATAGGGATGCAAAACAAACATGCCTCAATATGTCTCTACAGCTTTTCGTCAATCAAGTAAATTGAAAAGTTGTCGTCGTTTCAGAGTGGTGACATTTTGTATGATGAACTTCGAGTCTCAAAGATCGGTTCGAATCCCAATGGGCGGTCGTTACCAATATGGCTTTACATCCTCCAAGAAAGCATTAAAGGCATTTATAGACATACTAAATGTCTAATTATTACAACATTTATGTACTGATATTATTATGGGCATAATTCATGGAATGTGTACCCAAGAGTCCAAATATAAATAGGACCAGTTGCTTTATTGTAAAGACATCATATTAGAGAATTACAATACCTACTTATTGCTCTCACTATTTTCTACATTTTGTCTCAATTTAGAATTCCAATGTCGTTGACAACAGCTTGCTTACAAGTCACGACACATGGCTTTTACAAGTCACGACACATGGCTTTTACAAGTCACGACACATGCTAATCTAATTTTAATCCTTCTTTTAGATTCAATTTCTATTAGATTCATTTACTAATTATCTTGCTATTATTGTCACTTGAGATCCACGTATACAAATTTAATTATACCAATTTACGGGTAAATAAATGGGTAATTAAATAGCGTGAAAGATGAGATTTTCTTATAGAAAGATTCAACACCCGGACTTCCATTAATTTCAGAAGAGATGTTCCAATGGACCTTCAAAATTGATGGTCAAATCGGGTTGAATTTTTGGGGGGTGGATATATTTTTTGGTGGAAAAAATCCTTGACAGTTTAGTTTTTTAAAAAACTTCTTGCAATATTTTTCTTGTTGTTGTTGAGATTTTGATTTATAAAATTCATTCTTTTCAAACTCCTTTCAAAACCCATTTCCTGAACTATTTTTCAAACCCTTTTCAATATCATTTTATCTTGATATATTTTAAAAAGTATTGCTAATTTTTATAGCGTCCATCACATCTCCCGCCCGGAGGAAAGATTAATTAAGAAAAGAAAACAAAGACAAAAAAAAGACAGCCCTATGCACAAAGCACCCCGCGTTAGTAGAGTCCTGAAAAGGGCTGCATTCCAAGGGGTGTGATGTAGAGAGCCTAATCTAATGCAAGCATTAGTGGCTGCTTCCATGGCTCAAATACGTGCCCTATAGGTCACACAAATATAATTTTACAGTTTCTCCAAGGCTCATTTCGATTAAAAAAAAGAATAAATAAATTATAAAAAGATAAAAAAGTGAGATATATTTAATGAAAGAAATATTAAAAATATATTTTTAGTTGTTTCTCACTATCTCAAAGAGAGTGAACTACACTCTCTGTGCCACCACACCATTAAAGGAGGTATATATTTCAGTTCAAAATAGTCTTGAGGTAATAGGCCCCCACAAAGTTTAGGTGTGTTATAATACTCCCGGTCATAGTTTAGAAGTCATTTTGGTGATTTTTCCAATAACAAATGAACAATAATCCTAAACATAAAGAATAAAATAGAGAAAAGAGTAACAAATAAACCTTGTGAAATCACTCAAAATTTAGGTAAATCTACCAACTCTAATTGATTTTATCCACATAAAATCGGTTTAGTAATTTTCTGTCACGACCCAAAACGGAGAGCCGTGACGGGCACCCGAACCCCACCCGTCGGGTACCGCTAATCGTACAACCAACTTCTATTTACAATTAACATATGGACTAAATCGAACAAGATTATGGCAACTCTTAACCAGGAAACCAATTTATATATAAACATACCATACCAAGGCCGACAAGGCCATACATGACAACTAACTACAAAACACATGTCTACCAGCCTCTAAAGAATACATGACATTACTATGACGGGACAAGACCCCGCCATACCCATATGCGTATGCAGAAATACTGTACCACGACCAGACTGCAACTCTGAAATAAATAGAGTGCTCCAACATCAGCTAAACCAGCAAGCTACTAGCGTGAACCGTCACCCTATTTAACTGAACCCTACGGGCATGAAACGCAGCGTCCCCCGACAAAAGGGACATCAGTATGACTGATGTATTGAGTATGTCAGACATGAATATTAGCATAACAGGAATATAACAGGAACAACTGCCCAACAGTAAATACATGTTATGCAATGCAAATGCTGTATAATATTGGCCACACATGCATCTTCCTTTCCATAACAACCTCTATGGGCATTATACCTTATAATGGTTAATAAATGTATGCATGATGCAAATGCGGTATACTAATGTCCACACAGAAATCCACTCATAACCGCCTCTGTGGGCATCAGATTATATCATATTGGCCACACATGCATTCATATCGTCTTAGCCACACAAGCATCTATTTTGACCACATAGGCTCGATATGTGGCCTCTTAGGGCTCTTTTGTGATAGTCTGTACCAGCTGCAAGTGGTGTGCGTATATAACGTCTTTCCCTTTCCCTATAACCCCTATATATATAATATTTACCATATAGTAGTATGTATAGCACAAGTGGTCCAGGGTAATAAATGAATGCAATGCAAATGAAAATGCATGAATGACAATAAAACATTTCCTAAATTTATCGAATGACAATAATATCCTTGCCCCTTTGGCTAACACTGTGAATATCAACACATTTTTCGTATACCTCAATAAGGACTTAGAAACATATTTAGACATGATTTTAGCATAGGAATCAATAACATGAATATTCTTAACCACTAGGAGTAGAATAAATTATGGAGCAATATCACAGTTATATTTCGTTACATGGAACATGCCAAAAGAAAAAAAAAATTGCCTTAACATACCTCAATTAATAACGGAACCAGTACCTCTTGCAATGGTATCTCCGTACACCATATTTAAAATACTAAATGAAACCACAAAATTACTCACTGACGACCCAAGCCAATGAAATGCTCCAAGTACAAACGCCAAAGAGTCCATATTAGATAACACAGGGTAAATCAAAATTTTCTCCAAGAACCACTTTTCAACACTAGAATTTCATAGTATGTTGTGCAATCAATCTTAAGGATTTTATAGTCATCACTAGCTGAGTCATATCCCAATCCACAAGTACAAATGCCTCCAACTTGGTCTCATAATGATAAGTCATTATGATGTCCACTCACCCTTAAATGTTTAACACACACGACATTAGCTGCCACACACACTGCATTTGCTATTTAATTGACACATACACCCACTACATTAATCTAGTCATTAGGTAATTTCCCAAACCGCTACACGTCTAATTCCCACTAAGTCTTGTCTCCCCGTTAATAATTAATCACCCCATAATTAATTAATTACACATACAATTAGTTCTAGATCCCACTTCATTTAAATCTTAATAACTCATAAGACCTTCGTATATTCAATGTCATAATTCTTGTAATATGACACTAGTCCATAACTTCTTTATGCATACTCCAAATTTATTCTCGATCCCCGTCGTCACATTTGTTACATCCAAAATTATTTCGGGGTCTAATTCTTTTATATTCTAGTTTCTTTATTAGCATACGTGATATCACATAAAATTTCCGAGGCCCGAGTCTACTTATTACGCTTAGGTGCTCAAATCATTGTCCAAAATTCCGAGATGTTACATTTTCACAACAATATCTCCAAAAATCATTCTTACCGTTAGAATCAGTTCAATCGATCACTAGATTATTATTCTCACAAGCCATATACATTCTAAATCTTTCTGCTCGCCATCTCAAGTATCCATACTCTCTCTCAGCGGCTATTTTTTGATGACTAAACAGTCAAATTCTGAGAAATCTCACCGGAATAGTGACACATAGACACCCACCAGCCCCTCCAGACCCATGTATTATCTGATGAAAGAAAGGTCATGAGCTTAAGCTTCCAAAATGAGTCGCGAGGTGAATTGCTAGGAGCCAAAAAGTGCCAACTATTCTATGGTGATATGCGTAATATAGAATGGAATATGGAGTGGAGTTGAAGATTTATGAAATATACTTGAGTTTTACTCAACTTTGCTAAGTTATTCAACTTTTGTGTTGGTTAATTTAGTTGGTCCTTTAGTGGGCCATCGGTCCTTTTGTGGTCCGAACCTCGATCCTTTTGTGGGTCAAACCCTTGGTGCAAGTCTAGTTAGAACTTTTGTGATCTAGCTAACTCAAGCTAAGGTTTCCTTCAGTGTAACTTTAGTTAGAATTTATTTTATCTAACTACGCCCAAGCCAAGGTTCTATCCGGCCTTTCGGCCTACCTCACTTGGTTTGCACCCGAGCTTGTCCTTAGCAACCTCGTGCCCAATTCTTGTCCAAACTGATTCATTTTTTCACCACAACATCCTACAACACTTTCCCAATTCACACCCCAAATACCTTAAACCAAAACATCACAAAACCACCCAAACACCCCAACCATTTCCCTCGCAGTCCCGGTCGAGTCCCTATACCATCAATCTACTGTCCCGATAGGTTTTCGCCACCTTACCACTTTACCACCATCCAACCACTAAACCCCGACCACCAATATAATCCTAAACGTGTCTAGAACATCCCCATAAAACGTCTTAACCTATTTCCACCCTAAACTACTCGTGCAAGCCCCACAACACCACATTGTCCGGTGAATCCGAGAACCTGACACCACACCTTTTGAGTCCATTTTCGTGTCAACCCGTGTCCAACCCAACTTCGACTAACCTACCCTCATAAACCCCTCCTTATATACATCAGTTTGGTGTCAGAGCAAAGCGTTCCCGTCCCACGCCTTGATGTTATGGCAAATATAAATGAAGAACTTCGGAAGACCATAAGTGATCTTATTACGGAACAATTGCAACCCTTGAGAAGAGAATTTGCGGAGTGTGTCATAATAAATGATGCTGAGTCCGGGGAAGAGGTTGCACAAAATAACCCAAGCCATGCAAGAGAAGATGTCCAAGACAACCCGAGACATGATAGGGAAGATGACCGAACCCTACGGTTTGATCTTTCAACTTTTGAAAGAAACATGGACTCGAAAGAGTTTCTTGAATGGTTAAGAACCATTGAGAGGATTTTTGAATACAAGCAAGGAATTCGCTTCCGTGTGGTATGAAAACCTCAAAACAAGCCGGAGGAAAAATGGAAAAACTAAGATTGACTCTTAGGACAAACTAAAGAAACACTTGAAGAAAACGTTCTTGCCAAGAGAGTATGAACGGTATATATACCTCAAGCTCACCAAACTTCGTCAAGGAGTTCTTAAGGTTGAGGAATACGTCCGAGAATTCGAGAAAGTCACTATGCTTTGTGACTTAGAAGAAAAGGAGACTCAATAGATTGCATGATTCATTGGAGGCTTGAACGTAGCGATCCAAGAGAGGGTTGAAGTGGCAACATACAACACCTTTGAAGATGTATTTCACTTAGCACTCAAGTTTGAAAGACAACAAAAGAAAGGTACCCCAAAATCCTATGTAAAGCCCACCAGTGTTAATGAAAAGGGCAGTACCTCTTATTCTAACCCATTGTATAACCAAGAAGTTATAGAGAAAGATAAGGGGAAGAAAGTAGAGGTTACAAAGGGGGTAGATAGAAGTAGAAATAGGTGTTTTAAATGTCAAGGATTAGGACACTTTGCAAATGAATATCTTAACCCTCGGGTAATGACCATTGAAGAGTATCAAGAGTGTGCGGATTCCTTTGCTATTGAGGAACCCGAAATCGAGGAGGCCATGAGGAAGATGTTGCTCTTGCAGATGAGGGTGTAAGTTTGGTACTCCAACATGTGTTGAATGTTCAACTTGAAGAACATGAGGAGACACAAAGAGAGCAAATATTTTACACTCGATGCAAAGTATGCGATAAGGTATGTAATGTGATCATTGATGGAGAAAGTTGTGCCAATATGGCCTCCGTAGAAATGGTGGACAAATTGAAATTGCCTACCCGTAACCATCCTAAGCCCTATACTCTCCGATGGGTGAACAAAGACAAAGGGCTAAAGGTAGTAAAATAAGCTCTTGTTAACTTTCGGGTTGGTAAGTACGAAGATGAAATATGGTGTGACATCCTACCTATGGATGCTTGTCATATTTTGTTAGGTCGGCCATGGAAATTTGATAGGAAAATGCAACATGATGGAGAGAAGAATACATATTCTTTTCGAAATGATGATAAGAAGATCTGATTGATGCCATTGTCACCTAGTGGGGTGAAGGAAATGAAGATCCGAAATGCCAAGAAATGCAAGGCCGAGACCCTCTTACTTGATGCATGGAAGATAGATAGAAGAAGAGTCGAAGAAGGGGAGTTCTATAGATATATTGGTGTGCGAAGAGAAGAAGAGTCTTGTGGGTGATATGATTGAAGATGTCGGCTCGAAGGAACTCTTGAAGAAATCAGAAGATGTGTTGCCGAATGATCTTGCACCAGGATTACCGCCAATAAAAGCATATAGATGCAATCCGAAAGAGGCCACAAAGTTACTAGACTAAGTAACTATCCAAGAGAATTTTAGTCCATGTGCGGTACCCGCCTTGTTGGTGCCAAAGAAAGATGAAACTTGACGCATGTGTATTGATAGCCAAGAGGTCAACAACATCACCGTGGAGTGCAAGTTCCATATGCCGAGATTGAAAGATCTTTTGGATGGATTGAGTAGAGCCAATTTGTTCTCCCAGATAGATTTGAGGAGTGGCTACCATCAAATGAAGATCTGAGAGAGATGTGAATGGAAGATGGCTTTCAAGGCCAAGTATGATTTGAACGAATGGCTCATGTTACCATTTGAATTGTGTAATACTCTAAGATCTTTCATGAGATTCATGCATGAGGTACTACAACCATTTATGGGACACATAGCATTATCCGAGAGCATGCATGAAAATCCATCCAAGGTGGAAACTATCCGGAGTTGGCCCAAGCCTACGAATGTAAGTGTGGTAAGAAGTTTCCATGGCTTGACTTTCTTTCGTCGTCATTTCATTCAAGATGTTAGTACCCTTGCTTGCCCCTATTCCGAACTTGGAGAAACTACTTGAAGTTGAATGTGATGATAGAGTTGGTGTTGGTACCATCTTAATTCAAGACAATGGACCTGTTGCTTTCTCTAGTGAAGAATTGGGTGGTACACGACTCAATTATTCTACTTATGACTCCGTGATCCAATGGGAAAACTATTTAAAGTGTGGCCCTTTCAAGATATTGGCCAGGTTCAAGGAAAGCACCTACAAGAAAGAACTTCCGGACTTGTTCAATATCGGAGGTATTAGTTCAACGTTCGATGTTGGAGACTTATCCCCATATATAGATGACGAGAATTTGAGGGCAAATTCTATTAAAGAAGGGGAGATTGATGAAAGAAAGGCCACGAGCTTAAACTTTCAAAATGAGCTGCGAGGTGAATTGCTGCGAGGTGAATTGCTAGGAGTGACAAAAAGTGTCAACTATACTATGGTGATATGCATAATATGGAATGGAATATGGAGTGGAGTTGAAGATTTATGAAATATACTTGAGTTTTACTCAACTTTGCTAAGTTATTCAACTTTTGTGTTGGTTAATTTAGTTGGTCCTTCTGTGGTCCGAACCTCGATCGTTTTGTGGGTCAAACCCTTGGTGCAAGTCTAGTTAGACCTTTTGTGATTTAGTTAAACCCAAGCTAAAGTTTCCTTTAGTGTAAGTTTAGTTAGAACTTTTGTGATCTAACTACGCCCAAGCTAAGGTTCTATCCGGCATTTCGGCCTACCTCACTTGGTCTACACTCGAGCTTGTCCTTAGCAACCTCGTGTCCAATCCTTGTTCGAATTACTTCATTTTTTTTCACCACATCCTACAACACTTCCCCAATTCACACCCCAATGTCCTTAAAACCGAAACATCACAAAACCACCCTAACACCCCAACCATTTCCCTCATCATCCCGGTCGAGTCCCTATACCGTCAATCTAATGTCCCGATCAGTTTCCGTCACCTTACCGCCATCCAACCACTAAACCCTGACTACCAGTCTAGAACATCCCCACAAAATGTCTTAACCCATTTCCACCCTAAACTACCCGTGCAAGCCCCACAACACCACATTGTTCGGTAAATCCGAGAACCTGACACCCCACCTTTAGTCCATTTTCGTGTCAACCCGTGTCCAACCCAACTTCGACCAACCTACCTAATTTTCTCCACTCAACAAACCTAATTTTTCAAAACCCATTACTGACCAAAATTTGACCTCGAGTTTGGATCCAGCTATCAACTTCGCTTCTGCTTTGGGAAACTCAGACAACAATGGAAATAGAAGGAAATTGCATCTTGATCATCGGGGTTATAATCTTGTCGCCGGCAAACCAGTTGTATCCTTCTCGAAAAAAGAATATGATTTGCTGGCAGAGATATGCAAGCTCACCATTATTAGTAAGTTCCCCAGAATTAGACCTTCAATTAAAAAAAATTAGGGTTGAATTCAAGAAAACTGTGCCTCTTAAAGGAGCTATCAGTATTGGAGCTTATGATTTGTATCATGTCTTCATCGATTTTGATTTAGAAGAGGACCATCATAATGTTTATGGTAGGAAATTTATTACCCTGTGTAATATGCAAATGAAACTCTGCATGTGGAAGACTAATTTCAAATTCGAAATAGAAATAACTCTAGCTCCGGTATGGATTAATCTCCCAGATTTGAAGTGGCACTACCTTAAATGGGATGCTTTGTGTCGTATTGTTTCCCCTAATGGAGTGCCAATTATAGTTGATAAGGCAACTCAAGCAAATACTAGACCTACAACTGCTAAAATCAAGGTTGATATTGATATCACTAAGCCTCACATAGAGGAAATTCGAATTGATTTTGTGAATGAACTTGGGGTTCTTGAGTCTCTAGTTCAAAAGGTAGATTATATATATGTACCGGAATATTGGTGGCACTGTAAAGTACAAGGGCATAGTGATGCTAAATGTAGAGCCTTGCATCCAGAACTGAGGAACATGCAGAAGAATAAAGAGGCTCAACAGAATAGAGAAGAAATTCCCAAAAATGTTAAGAACAACAGCTACAAAGGAAACAAGACTTCCTACAAAAATAATATGCATGTGGATACTAATGATGGGAAAGGGAAAGAACAGTGAGAGCAATCCAAAAATCTAGAAGAAAATGATGTCATAATAGATAAGGAAGATTAGCAGACAATGACTAGAGGTAAGGGAAGATGAAAGGTTGCAACACCTCCCAAGACTCAACAACAAGGTGTATTAGGAGTTCACAAAGTTACAAATAATACCCAAACGGAGAGAAATGAGAAGATTACTGAAGTCAACAACAAAGAATACATTGTTTTTGGCATAACATTCTCAGCTCAAAGAGATAGTAAAATTGAGGCTTCAAAAGGAAATAAAGGGAAGAGGAAAGGCAGTACTGCAATTAAACAGAACCAAGAGAGTGGCTCACAACCTATAACAAGGAAAGGAAGGGCTCAAAAAATGAATGTTGGCTCAGAATGAAAGGAATCCTAACAATGCAATTCCAATCAACCAAACTACTATCACTATTTTAAATGCATGCATGGTGCTAATGTCCATTATAGAAGGTTCAGAGGTATCACCAATGGAAAGTGAGAAGAGTGATATAGCTGAGGATGTTGTTCTTGAAAAACCACTGGATCCTCACACTACTGGAATGATTGGTACTAAAGATCTTAATCAAGGAAACAATCAGTCACTATTAGCGAATATTCTGCGAATATTCTCCGTATATTTTGTAATTATGATAGATGTATATTTAAGGTAACTTAGGATTCTAATTGTATTAGGAATCAACCTTTGTACAGCTATATATATTGTGAATAATGAAAGGAATTCCTAAAGGAAATTATTATATCTTACATGGTATCAAGAGCCTAAAACCTAAACCCTACTCTTCTCCTTTCTCCCTCTCCTTTTCGGCCAAACCAGAAAATTTTTGGCCAGAACCAGAAAATTCCCTTCCCTCGGCCGGGGCAACCATGTCTTCCCCCACAAATTCCGGTTCATCCACTGGCACACTTGACAACCCCTCACAACGTTCATCGTCTTCTTTTCACCCGGCTTTCGCAGTTACAAACATCAAGAACTCTATCACTATAATTCTTGATCAAGAAGACTGTCAATATTCCATGTGGACAGAACTGTTCTATATTCATGCATGTGCGTACAACGTGCTCGACCATATTGATGACTCTGTTCCTCATCCCACCGACATTGCCGAATCGACATGGCGTCGCCTTGACGTCATCGTCAAACAGTGGATATATGTCACTCTCTCCAAAGACTTGTTGTGTATCATCATGAAAACAGGTGCTACGGCACGTGACCTTTGGGTGCGGTTAGAAGAATTTTTTCAGGACAATAAAAATACTCGGGCAGTGTATTTGGAGGAGCAATTCAACAATACGCGTCTCGAGAATTTCAACAACATGTTCGAATATTGCAAACAACTGAAACTCATAGCCGACCAACTATCCAACGTCGGGAATTCTGTTTCTGAAACCAAGATGGTACTCCAATTAGTTGCGGGTTTACCTAAAGGTGAATACGATACACTTACAATAATGATTCAACAGGCCGACCCACTACCAAGTTTTACCAAGGCACGGTCACAATTATTGTTGGAAGAAACCCGACGTGCCAAACAAGAGGAACATAATCAAAAGGTGTTAGTCATTGACGGGATGGCACCACCGGCAACCAACACCACCCCGCCACCACCACATGTCCAGCAGCAGCAGCAGCAGAGCGGCAGAGGTCGTGGGGACAGAGGTCACAACAACAAAGGCAAGGGCCGCGGCAAGGGCCAACGCAACCAGTGGATCGACAACAAACACCCGCACTGCGAATTTCCAAATGGCCGACAAGAGCTACTGGTGGCCCAACCAACAGAACTGGGCCTCGCCTGCAAGCCCATATTCGACTGCAGGGGCCCAGTTCCAGCAGCCTTGGTCGATTGGCCTCTTAGGCCCTGCCCCAGCCACCAGGCAAGCCCACCAACAGCAGCAGCAGGCCCACTTGGTTGCGTTCCAGCAACAGCAGCACCCCAGCAGCCTGGCCCCGACTGATTTGGGTCAGGCATACACCACAGTGAACCTTCAACAGCCCGATGACAATTGGTACATGGACACCGGAGCCACATCTCACCTCACCCGATCGTAAGGTAACCTATCTCAACTACATCGGTTAAAGTGTCCTCAATTTATTATTGTCGGCAATGGTCATCGCATTTCAATTGAAGGTTACGGTAACACACACACCAAACATCCACACCCGCCTTTCTCCCTAAACCACGTCCTATACACACCTAACATCATTAAAATCTTAATCTCTGTTAGAAAATTCACTAGCAATACTTTAGTGTCTGTCGAATTTGACCATTTTGGTTTTTCTGTGAAGGAACTCAATACGGGGAAAATTCTTACACACTGCAATAGTGTGGGAGATCTCTACCCATTCACTTAATATTCCGTTGTCAGACCGCAATCACCTCTATCCCTTGCGGTGATCTCTCCCTCAACTTGGCACAACAGACTCGGACACCCCGGAGACCCAGTTTTTACTTTTCTTAGAACTTCTAAGTGTATTCAATGTAATAATGGAAAAATTGCCCACCACTATTTTTCTTGTCCACTAGGCAAACATACTCGTCTTCCATTTATGTCATCAAACAGTGTTACTTTTTCTCCCTTTGATATTGTTCATGCTGATTTGTGGACATCTCCGATTGTTAGTTCTCTGGGTCATAAATTCTATCTAGTATTTTTGGGTGATTTTTTACATTTTGTATGGATTTACCCACTGAAATTCAAATCTGAAGTTTTTGCAAAATTCATTAAAACACAATTTGAAAAATCTATCAAATCATTCCAATGTGATAATGGACGTGAATTTAATAACTCAACATTTCACAATTTCTGTTCTAAACAAGGCATGGTTTTCCATTTTTCTTGTCCCTATACTTCTTCCCAAAATGGAAAGGCTGAAACAATTATACGTACCATCAATAACATGGTTCGAACACTTCTGTTTTATGCCTGCCTACCACCGCCTTTTTGGGTGTATGCTGTCAAAATGGTAGAATCCCTTATTAATATTTTAGCAACTAGCACACTCCAAAACAAGACCTCTACCGAAATCTTATACTGTAGGCTACCATCATATGATCACCTACGTATTTTTGGATGCTTATGCTACCCCAACATAGCCTCCACTACACCTCACAAACTTGCCCCTCGCACTCTGCCATGTGTCTTCCTTGGTCTATCTACTAATCATCGGGGCTACTTGTGTTATGACATTGCTACTCGCAAAATCATCATCTCCCGTCACGTCACCTTTGACGAGACAACCTTTCCTTTTTCAAATCTCCGAAAATTTCAGACTACCGATTACATCTTTCTCGATGAACCAAGTCTGTCCCCGGTCATCCAAAATCTATACCAACAAAGAATTTCACTGTTCCGGCAGCCTCGCCACTGTCCTAAGACCACCCCAACACAGACTCACCCCTACTACCCCCCGAGTCTCTACACCACCAAAGAACACTATCG
Organism: Anisodus acutangulus; assembly: GCA_029783415.1. Classification (NCBI taxonomy): domain Eukaryota; kingdom Viridiplantae; phylum Streptophyta; class Magnoliopsida; order Solanales; family Solanaceae; genus Anisodus; species Anisodus acutangulus. Next base: position 29,430,254 of record CM056491.1, read on the forward strand.
CCCATCACCCAAAGAACTACCCCCGCAGCTTCTACAGTATTCCAGTCCAACAACCAGTCCTGCAACCAGTCCAGAACCAGTGGACATGTAGCCTTCCAGTTTTGACCTCCCACTGCTGCCATCTCACCGAATGGAAACTCGTGCACAACACGGGATCTTCAAACCCAAGGTTCACTTCAATCTCTCCACACAAACCTTATCACACATTCCAAAGAATCCAAAACTAGCTAAACTGGACCCTAATTGGAATGTGGTCATGTGCGAGGAGTGTAACGCTTTAACCAAGCAGAACATTTGGGATTTGGTACCTAGACCAACTGGTGTGGATGTTAACCGGTGTATATGGCTATTTCGTCACAAGTTCAGAGACAGTGGTGACTTAGAGATGTATAAGGCAAGACTTGTTGCAAATAGCACTAATCAGCAGGAGGGTATTGATTGTGGTGAGACATTCAGTCCGGTTGTTAAACCGGCCACTATTCGGACAGTTCTCAGTATTGCTATGGGCATGCATTGGTCGATTCATCAGCTAGATGTCAAGAATGCATTTCTTCATGGGGATTTAAAAGAAACTGTGTACATGCATCAGCCCCATGGCTTTGTTCATCCGGCAGTCCCGCAGTTTGTATGTCGTCTCAAGAAATCATTGTATGGATTAAAACAGGCACCCCGCGCTTGGTATGATCGTTTTTGCCAGGTATCTTCTGCAGATTGGTTTTTTATATAGCAGGTGTAATAACTCTCTCTTCACTTTTCACTGAGATAGCAGCACTGCATATTTGCTACTATATGTCGATGGCATCGTTCTTACTGCATCGTCTGACGGTTTGAAGAATGAAATCATTGCTCTATTCAAAACTGAATTTGCTATGACTGACTTGGGCAAGCTAAGTTACTTTTTGGGTATATCGGTGACCATATCTGCAACCACCATGTTCCTGTGTCAGCGTAAGTATGTAGAAGAGATAGTGTACAGGGCCAAGATGGCAAATTGTAAAATTACGCCAACTCCGGTGGACTCAAAATCCAAGCTTAGTGCCACTGACAGTGCGCCAGTCTCTGATCCCACTTTATATCGGAGTCTTGCAGGTGCTCTTTAGTATCTTACATTCACTAGGCCTGATATTGCATATATCGTTCAGCAGGTGTGTCTGTTTATGCACGACCCCCGAGAGTCCCATTTTGCCGCCCTCAAACGTATTATCAGATACGTTAAGGGCACATTTGACTTTGGTTTACATCTATACCCCTCTGCCCAACCAAGTTGCTAGCCTACACGGATGCAGATTGGGCTGGATGCCCCGACACACGTCGCTCCACCTCAGGGTACTGTGTATTTCTTGGGGATAATTTTATCTCATGGTCCGCCAAGCGGCAGGCCACGCTATCCCGTTCGAGTGCTGAAGCAGAATATCGCGGAGTTGCTAATGTCGTCGCTGAGATCTGTTGGCTCCGAAATCTTCTATTTGAGTTCCAATGTCCATTACGCAAGGCGTCTATAGTCTATTGTGACAACATATCTGCTATATATATGTCTCATAATTCAGTCCAACATCAGCGGACTAAGCATATTGAGATGGATATTCACTTTGTGCGAGAGAAGGTTGCCCATGGTCAGGTCAAAATATTACACGTGCCTTACTCTTATCAGTATGCAGACATTTTCACAAAGGGACTACCGCGACAACTCTTCACCGACTTCCGATCCAGCCTTAGAATTCGGTCTTCTCCCGCTCCGTCTGAGGGGGAGTATTAGCGAATATTCTCCGTATATTTTGTAATTATGATAGATGTATATTTAAGGTAACTTAGGATTCTAATTGTATTAGGAATCAACCTTTGTAAGGTAAGTTAGGATTCGTACAATATTAGAAATCAACCTTTGTACAACTATATATATTGTGAATAATGAAAGGAATCCCTAAGGAAAATTATTCTATCTTACAGTCACAAAATGATAATAAAGACTTAGATGAATACAATCACTATAAATCTGAATCTGAAGTAGAAATTGAAGATGAAAAATTCCATGAAGTAGTTGATCCCATGACAGATGCTGAGACTTCCAAAGCTATGGAAGATGACTACTCTAAAAAATAAACTACTGATGTGGTGATGATTCAGGAATAACAGTTGATTCCTATTCCCATTCAACTGGCTTCAAATGATTTAACCTTGCCTAAGAAATGTGATGCTAAGGAAGAGAAGTACAGTGAAGTCACAGAGGGTATGCATAGGTCTAGTGAGGACCCTTAGTGACTTTTCAAGACTAAAAACTATCAAAAATCAAAATAATATCACCTTCATCTGCCTTCAAGAACCATTTGTGCAAGCTGATCAACTAGAAAACTATATGAGGATGCTTGATTTACAAGGGAGTTATTCCAACATCAACTATAAAATTTGGATAATGTGGACAAATGATTTTACAGTAACTGTTATTAAGGATACTGAACAGCATGTGACTTGTAAGATCAGCCACTCATGTACTGGTGCTGATTTTTATATCACTAGTGTTTATGAAAAATATAGATCTGTTCTGAGGAAACACCTATGGAGGATATGATTACACTCTCAAACTCCTTAAAGGGCCCTTGGAGCATAATGGGAGACTTCAATGTGGTTGCAGAATCTATTGAAAAAGGAGGTACTCCATATAGGTTAGACAAAAGCTTTGACTTTATCAACTGTATGAAAGAATGTGGAGTGTAAGATGCTGGTTATGTTGGAAATATCCATACTTGGTGTAACAATAGAGGCTCCTACTACCATATGGAAAATACTAGACAGAGTGCTTTACAACTCTGAGTGGTTTGATCTGTTCAACAATTCATATGTGACTCATATGGCTAGAGCATGCTTTGACCATGCTCCCCTGCTAGTTCAATTCAGTAAGAACGATGAAGAATTTACCAGATACTTTAAATTCCTGAACACATGGACAAATCACCCTTACTTCCAAGAAGTGGTAAAATCTGTGTGGGAAGAGAACTACCTTGGTAATCCTATGTGGACTTTACACCAAAAATTAAAGAGAACTGCTTCTAAACTGAGTAGATGGTCTAAGGAGACTTATGAAGAGATCTACAAGGAACCTAAAAGGATGGAGGATGTGATTGCTAGCCTTGAGCAGCAACTTCTAATCAGCAACAACTCTGATAATAGGACCAGTCTCAACAAAGCTAAAGCAGAATATGTGTTATTCCTCAACACTCAAGAAGTTATATTGAAACAGAAAGTTAGAGTGAAGTGGTTGAATGACGGGGATTCTAATACTGCATACTTTGACAAAGTCATTAAGGATAGAAGGAGAAGACTATGTATCAATAAAATCATAGATGAAAACCAGAATTGGGTAGAAGGAAATAGAGATGTGTCAGAAGCTGCAGTTAGATATTTTAAGGGCATCTTCAGTTAGACCCCTACCTACAATAATTTCAGTGATCTCTCATGTATTGATAAGGTGATTGATGAGGAAACTAACAATTCTCTGATAGAGTTGCCTTCTGAATAAGAGATCAAAGATAACTTATTCACAATGGATCCTGAGAGTACTCCAGGGTCAGATGGGTACACTATTAAATTCTACCAGTCTTGTTGGGAGATTGTAGAACCTGATATAACTAAGGCTTTCCATTCTTTCTTCCGTGGTGCTAGTCTTTCCAAGTGGTTGACTCATACTTGCATTGCTATGATACCTAAAGAAAGCTCACCATAACAGTTTTCTGACATGAGACCAATAATTCTTTAACATGTTATCAGCAAGATTTTTTCCAAAGTCCTCAACTCCAGGCTGAGTAAGATCCTTCCTAATCTGATTAGCAGAAATCAGAGTGGGTTTATAAAAGGAAGGTCTACTATTGAGAATGTTCTTCTAGCTCATAAAATCATACAAGGCATTGGTAGTGCAAATGTGAATGAAAATGTGGTGCTTAAGCTAGATATGACTAATGCATATGATATGTGTCTTGGCCATACATATATATTTTGATGAGGAGGATGGGTTTCAATGAAATTTGGATTGACATGATATACAAACATATATTCAGCAACTCTTTACTGGTCAATGGTAAAAGCAATGATTTTTTTCAAATCTGAAAGAGGATTAAGACAGGGAGACCCTATATCTCCTTCTCTTTTTTTATTTGTGCTAAATTTCTTTCCAAAAAACTTAACAGTTTAAAATCTCAAAATGACTTGGTTTTACTATGAACAAGAAAGGTCCTATTATTAATCACCTTGCATTTGCTGATGATATCATTTTATTTTCCAATGGGTGAAAATGATCCTTAACTCTAATGATGAGCACTCTTGACACTTATGAGAAAGTGTCTAGATAACTGGTGAACAAAAACAAGTCTTGTGTTTCTTTAGCACCCAACCAAGAAGAACAAGAGATTGCTAGGATTGAGGAAATAACAGGAATGGTTCACAAAGAGTTCCCTATAAAATATGTAGGGTGTCCTCTGTATGTAGGGAAGAAGACTACATCAATTTTCTCTGATATGATCGAACAAAATTTTTGGATGGCATTCTAAACTCCTTTCAACTGGAGGAAGGGTTGTGTTAATAAAACTTGTCTTATTAGCATTACCTGTCTACCTATTGACTGATATTCACCCCCTATTGGTGTTATGAATTAGATAGGAAAAATGCTGAATAATTTCTTTTGAGGAGGTACTAATGAGGTGAAGAAATACCACTGGGCTTCTTGGGAAAATATGGAATTTCCTTATGAAAAAGGTGGAACTAATTTTCAGAAGACTTCAAGACACATGCAATGCGGTTACAACAAAGCAATGGTGGAACCTTAGGACTATTAAATCTTTGTGGAGTGAGTTCCTCTTGGCCAATTATTGCCAAAGGATCCATCCAGTGAGTAAAAGACGGTACTCAGGTCACTCTCATTCTTGGAATACAATGTGTAAGGTCAAGGAGGCCATGGACTTTCATATTCTTTGAAAGGTGGGTAGAGGTGATATATCTCTATAGTAGACAACTGGACAAACTTAGGAGCTTTGTGGAAGTTTCTCCCAGAAGATAGGAAACCAAGAAATTATAAATTGTCTGAAGTTCTTTGTGGTGATCAGTGGCAATGGGGAGGATGTGATCTACTGCTTCCTGCTCAAGTTATGAATCATACTAGAAATATGCAGATAACACTCATCCCTGAGATTGAGGATAGACCAGTGTGGATAACAGAACAGAAGGACAACTTCACTGTTGCACCAGCTTGGCAATTACTGAGGAAGAAAAGATCCAAATCATGGATTGATTCCATGACTTGGCATAACAAAGTGTCATTCAAGATGAACTTCATCCTGTGGAGAGCATTGAGAGAGAGAATCCTTACCGATGTTAGACTTGCTAAAATGGGGATTGCTATTTCTTCTAAATGTTGTTGCAGAATTCCTGATGAAGAAAACATTGAGCATCTATTTTGTATAGGTAACTATGCTCAGGAAATCTTGACTATTATCTGTGGGCCAATGGGCATTCCTTTTGTCAATGTGCCTTTGAGACAACTATTGATGAATTGGTGGAAACACAAGTCTAAAAATTCAGTAATATTATTTATGGTAAGATGTATCCTTACTGTTACTAAATGGAAACTCTGGAGAGCAAGGTTTGGTGCTAAATATGGGAAGGAAGATATAACATTCAGAGATCTATGACTAACATTTCCAACAGTGTCACTCAGCTGGTGAGCAATCATTTTAACAAGGTTCATATTAGTTCTAAATGGAGCAACATTGTACAGTTGATGGGTAGTAGCATTAACCCAAGAAGGATGATTCCTGTTAAATGGAGCAAACCTTCCATTAATTTTGTAAAAATTAACTAGGATGAAAGTTGCAAGAATGCCATGTGTGGAGGTGGAGGTGTGATTAGAGACAATGATGGTCATCTGGTGTTTGCTTACACTCTGAATTTGGGCCAAGGGAGTAGTAACTGTGTTGAAGCTTGTTCACTGCTATATGGTATCAAATGGTGTCTCAATGGTGGCTATGACTTTATAATAGCAGAAAGTGATTCAAAACTATTAGTGGACTGTGTCAATGATCTTAATGTTACAACTTGGAGAATCCAGAAAGATGTTGGAGAATTAAAGAATCACATGAACACAACAAGATTCATTCTACAACACTGCTTTGGAGAAGCCAATCAGGTTGCTGACAAGCTGGCTACTAAGTCATAGAGATCAGGGAAACAAAATGTACTACAATTTTGAAGAATTACCCAGACAAGTTAGAGGACTTATGGCTATGGACAGATAGGGTGTCACTTCTTTCAGATCAATCAAGAGGAAGAAACATGAGATCTTTTGAGAGCCTCCATAGTTGGCTAAAGTAATGTCTATATCAGATGTAGTTACTCATTTTTGTAGGCTTGAATAAGTTATCCAAGCTCAAAATAACATTTACCTCATCTTTCTTAAGATAGAGGACTTTTTTCATATTAGATTAGGGAGCTTTTGGTGAATTGTTGTAAACTCCATCAGATCAAAGTGTAAGCTTTTGAAAAGATGAATAAAATTCAAGACAGTTATATGTGGGGAAAAAAAAGATCTTTTTTCTCAAAGTTGTTTTTCAAAACTTTATTTAGTATTTCAAAAAACTATAACTAGATTCAAACGCCATAGATTTAATGGTATTGTTAATGGGATGATTTTTCACTTGACAAAAAAGAAAAGAAATTTTCTTATTTGCCAGAAAAAAATTGTACTCCTGAAACAATTAAAAATATATAATAAAAAGTGACAGAAAGGTTTCTGACTATCTGAGTCATTATGAGAGATGACGTCATTTTTTCAGTACTTGTTTACTCTTGTTCACAATCTTCAAATGAAATTATTCCCTCTGCCCAAAGGTTAAAAAGTAAAAGAAAAAAAAAAGAACACACACAGGGTTTCCAAGTACAAAATTAAAGTATGTGAATTTTAATGTGAACCTAAGTTTTTCAATAATTATAATAATCTCTAATAATAACTAGTGTAGTAATTTTTTTCTTCTTATAAAAACAGTTCAAACAAACTCTTCTAAAGTAACTCAAAAGTTAGAATCGATATGGGAACTGAACAAACACAATCTGTGTATTCAATAAAATAATAAAAAATAAAGAAAACCCTCTCTCAATTTTTTGTTTTTCATTGACGAAAGTGAACTCGTAAAAATAATGTTTAAAAACTGTTCTCCGAGAACCCTATCAAATGCTCAGAAAACGTAAAACAAAATCTAAGCCAAAATAAAGATCAATTTATGTTTTACCAACTCCCTCCCTGGCCTACTTACTGTAACGATCCGTTTGATCGTTTTGAGCTTTTATATTTATTTTCCCCATAATATCCTTTTTCTAGCTTCATCTTGATATTTATGACTTGCGGGAATGGACGTAAATTCCCAAATTAAAGCAAAATTTCAATATATATATATATATTTATATATATATATATATATATATATTAATGTGGCATTAAGGGCAGGTTTCCCCCCTCATCTCCCTCAACCTCTTCTCCTTCCACCTCCCACAAGTTACACACACAACTCACTATATATTCTGTATAGCACAAAAGAGAAAAACACTTAGCACAAAGAACAGAAGTTTAGAAAAAATACCAAGAGCAAAAAAATTGGAAAATAGAAGAGAACAAATATTACCTTTAGCAATCAAGTTTAATAGTTCTTTCGCAGTCACGAAGCAGAAAAAAAGGTGAGTTCTCTCACTCATAACTCTTAGTATAATACCTTATTTTTAAGTTACAATACACATTAGAATATGATCTGGATGTTGAAAGAATGATCATGAAATTATTGTAGTAAGTTAATTGATAACTAGTTTGGGTCATGAAATTACAATCTGTTTTGCTGAGTTATGTCTGTTAGAATTGGATACAATTTTACAGGGGTGTACATCTCTCCTTCACGATCGGATTGAGCCTAAGTGGAGCTAAAATTTACATACTATTTGAGAGTTATCGCAGTTCAAAGTTTCTGCCACGGATCGAATGAAATCCGAAAGGCAGAAGTATAATGGAACAACTATACATATCGGTGAGGAATTTGAAAATTTGTGCTGAATAAGAGTTCTAGATTTCTCTGTTCTTGACAGTTTGAGACTTTACAAAGATTAATCTGACTTACGGATAAAAAGTTATAACTGTTTTAAGATTATGTTTTGTTTTACAAAAATCTGGCGAAATACTTTTTTGAGAGTTGTTAAAATAAAAGAACTGGATGTTTCGGTCAGGAATATGAAAATTTGTGCTGAATACAAGTTCTGGATTTCTCTTTTCTCGAAAGTTTGAGACTTTACAGAGATTAATCCGACTTACAGATAAAAAGTTATGATTGTTTTAAGATTGTTTTATTTTTTTCAAAAATTCTGGCGAGACAGTTTTTATAGGGTTGTTTCTTGCGTGAATTGGTACTAGTTATACTAAGATTTTTCAGAGGAAACTTGGGATAATGATAGATCCCCATGTTACCTTCGACTCGGTGTAAGAAACACATTATTTGAAGTTACAGTTCGAGAGTTATAACCCTTACAAGTGGGAAGGGTGAAACGTTGAAAGAAAGAAATATTATTCTTTTGAACATATAACATTTATATACAAATATATAAATGCATTGGATCGGGTTGCACGTACCACAACAAATATATAAATGCATTGGATCGGATTGCACGTACGACAACAAATATTTAAATGCATTGGATCGGATTGCACGTACCGCAACAAATATATAAATGCATTGGATCGGGTTGCACGTACTGCAATAAATATATAAATCCATTGGATCGGGTTGCACGTACCACAACAAATAGATAATATAAATGCATTGGATCAGGTTGCACGTACCGCAATAAGTATATAATATGTTATATGGATAAAGCAGGGTACTGGTTAAACTAAGTATTTTCCTAGGACGCGTGGGGAGGAGATCTTGCACGTAAATATTTATTGGCTTATTTAATGAAAGTGTTATAAACTATTTTTTTATAACATGCTTATTATGTTTATAATATGATTGTAATTAGAATATTGGGAGGTTACTTTGGATTGTAAGGTGAGGTTCTGACTCAGCCCCGGATGGTAGGGCTGACTCTTTTAACTAACATGTTTCAGGAAAGCGCGATAAGGGAAAAGTTCTGCAACAGGGCTAGCGATCGTCCTGTGGTCCCATTTGTTCCACCAATCCATTGCTTCAGAGTTGGTGACTTTCGTTCTTAAATAAGTAGGTGGAAGAAGTTAGTCTCATTATCTCGGGGGATGCCCTATGTGAGATGGTTTCCTTTCAAACTTCGAAAGTTTTATTTCCATATGTGGAATTTCCATTGAATCTAGGCAGATATTTTGGTTGTATGAGCATGGGCTCGCGCTCTTAATAATTAAGTACATGACATTTTTACTTTTATTATTATTACTACTTCCGCACTTAAATACAAGTTTAATTTGGAAATGAGTGTATTAAAATGGTTCGCCTAGAGGAAAAGGGAAGGTTGTCTAGGTGCCATCACGCCCTAAGGAAAGACTTGAGAAAAATTGGGGTGTGACAAGTTGGTATCAAAGCTAAACCAAGTTAGGAGATTCTAGGAAATTTCTTTGAGGTGGGTGCTTGACCGGTTACTTATTGCGATGGTGTGCGCGCCACCTTAGTAATAAGTGAACGGGATAACATCCTAAACAATTTCACTTCCTTCATACTCTTCTCATGCCTATCTTGAGTCTTTTCAAAGACTTGGTTCTCGTATTACCTCATTCAAAGGATTATGGAAGAGGATTGTGCAATGATAAACTAACTAACATCTATTTTTGTAGATATGGTTACAATACGAGTTTCAACCAAGAGGGAAGTGCTCATACAAACGAAAAGGATAATGCGAGCTCAGAAAGAGTTCATGGACCGTAGGATGGACTCAGGAGACGATTTTGGTGCATATATGGATGACACAATCGCACGTTGTACAGATTTGCTTAGGGCTAGACGGAAGAGACATTCATTTGACCCGACCTTTTTCGACTATCCAATTGGAGTCATACTATAGATAATAGTCAACTTCATCCCGGGAGATTTCCCCTCCCCATTTAGAAGATCAAAGATGCTATGTGGAGTTAGTAAAGAAGGCTCATTTCTCAAATTCCTACGTCAAGTGAAGAAAGTCTGGAAGATGAAGGAAAAAATGGATGATAGGGAAAGGTAGGCAAGGGGTCATTGCTCAAATTCCTACGTCAAGTGAAGAAAGTCTGGAAGATGAAGGAAAGAATGGATGATAGGGAAAGGTAGGCAAGGAACAAGGTTCAGAAGGAGCTGAATGCCAACCTGAGGAATAGACGAGTCATGCGGTTAAGCCATTTAACGTGCGTTGTAGTAAATGCAAGTTTGAGTTGGAGATCTACAATGGGTGACGAAGAATTATCTGATAAGATTTAGTATAATGATTATGTTGTGATGGAATGAAGTGTTATGAATGCAAGAATGAAATAATATCATTTTTTCTATTTTTCTTGTGGTGTTGCATGCTTATGAAGTATAAGAAAATTTTGGGGAGTTAACATAGACGTCATGTCTTCTAAAATATGGGCGCGCTTGTCTTTACAGAAAATGGTAGAATCACAAGTACCGGTGGTGCGAAGGTCTATCCGAACTACCTGGGGAAGAGCGAGGGGATAATGTCAACCCCCAAGAGTTTTGGCATAGCAACCGAGGGTTCAAGATGAAGTTCATCACGAAGCTCCTATACCTCCAGTTAAAGGAGCAGTATCTGAAGATAGTGTGGCAAATGTTGAAGAAAATGAGAGTCAAATGTCCCAGGAAATAGTGGGACAAAAATTAGATAGACTCATAAAGTTGATGACAGCTGCAGTTCCACACATGGTTCAGCCTACAACTAGTGTCTCAGTCATGGACCCGACCCAGAACCCGCTGGCTCGGGAACCAGTTATGACTACACCACTGGCCTAAAATGTAGGAGCTCAGGCAGTATCGGATAGGCTATGGGCGAATTTTATGTGAAGAAGGGAACCTATCTACTCAAGGAAGGACTCCAAGTCCGACTAGATAGTGTTCCTTGATGAGGTAGAAGACCTAATGTTTACCCTAGGATGTGTGGAGACGCATGGAATCAATTTGGTAAGCGCACGTTTAGTGGACGACGCAGGGGTGTGGTGGAAGAATTTTAGAAGAAATTATTCCCCGATGTCACCACTAATGACGTGGGGGGAGTTCAGAGAAGCATTCATTGAAAAATATATGCCTAACACCCGAAAAGATGTGTTGAGACATGAGTTTAAACAGTTGAAACAAGGGGACCGCAGTGTGCAATAATACGATACCCTATTCATGAGATTGTTGAAATACAACACACATATTGTTCCTACGGAAATAGAGAAGGTCAAAAGATTTGTTGAGGGTTTAAACCCGAACCTGGCGGAGAAAGTAGTGGCATTAGCTAATGATCGAACTTACTTTCAAGTCGACGACATGGTTATGAGGGTAAAAAGTTTTGCTAAAGCAAAAAGAGAGTATTCGCATAAGAGGCTTCGATCGTCAGAATCCTTTAATCAGAATCAGAACAAGAGGCAATAGGCAGTAAGGGTTCTTCAAAATTGAGCCAGTCAGTAGGCTAGTCTCATTTCAAGCCTCAGGGGCATAGATGGGTCAATCATCAAGGTGGAAAGGTCAAGGCCACCAACCCTAATACATGAGGTGAGAAACCGGTCTGTAAGATTTGTCAAAAGAAATATGTTGGAGAATGTTGGTTCTCACCGAAAAGATGTTACAACTGTGGAAAACAAGATCAATATGCCAGGGATTGCAAGAAGGGAACCCAAACTCAGTTTTCTAATGGGAGGTCAGAAACAAGCACAACTGCCCACAAAAGAAATCAGGGAAACCAGTCCCGACAGAGTCAGGGAGGTCAACAGTCCAACAATCCTAACAGGCTCTACGCTTTGCTCCAGAGGAATGAGGTGGAGGCATCCAATACGGTAGTGTATTTTGTTGCTCTCAAGTATTCCTACACTTGTATTATATGATCCCGGTTCTACATTTTCGTATGTGTCGATGAGTTTTGCTAAGAGTCTACATGTAGAACCTTCATGTTTGAGTGAACCCTTTGAAGTCATGACACTAGTAGGGGCCTCAGTTTGAGCCTCTCGAGTAATTAAAAATTTCCCGTTAGAGGTAAATGGTAAAGGAACAATAGCAGACTTGGTATTACTTGATATGGTAGACTTTGACATTATTTTGGGTATGGATTGGCTGTCAGCTTGTTATTCCACGTTGGATTGTCGGCAAAAGGTTGTAACATTATCTTTTTAGGGGAACCAGAAGTTTTTATAATGGATAGGATTGGGACACCCTCAAGTCGGCTTATTTCCTACCTTAGAGCTCAAAAGTTATTAAGAAGTCACGATGTGGAATACTCTTACCTGGCGAGTATAATGGATACCCAAAAAGAGATCCAGAGGTACATATTGTCCCTATTGTTCGAAATTTTTCGGAGGTGTTCCCTGAAGATCTCCCAAGCCTTCCTCGGACAGAGAAGTGGAGTTCGCTATCGAATTAATTTTGGGTACAAGACCCATTTCCTTTCCTCCATATCGAATGGCCCCATCAGAATTGAGAGAGTTAAAAGAACAATTAAAAAATCTTCTGGATAAAGGCTTTATAAGGCCTAGTGTTTCCCCCTGGGGTGCACCAGTCCTTTTTGTGAAGAAGAAAGATGGTTCGCTCCGAATGTGCATCGATTATCGACAACTCAATAAGGTCACGATCAAGAACTGGTACCCATTACCAAGAATCGATGATCTTTTGGACCAACTTCAAGGAGCCAACTATTTTTCCAAAATTGACCTCCGTTCGGGATATCACCAGCAGAAAATAAATCCTGATGATATATCCAAAACAGTCTTTATAACCCGATATGGCCATTATGAGTTCTTGGTCATGTCCTTCGGGTTAACCAATGCCCCAACATCATTTATGGATCTCATGAACAGAATCTTTAAACCATTTTTAGATTTGTTCGTGATTGTATTCATAGATGATATTCTAATTTACAGCAAGAGTCTTGAAGAACATAAAGAGCATATGAGGGCAGTGCTTTAAGTCTTAAAACATGAGAAATTGTATGCTAAATTTTCAAAGTGTGAATTTTGGTTGGAAAAGATAGCCTTCTTGGGCCATGTTGTGTCAAGGGATGAAATTATGGTAGACCCCAAAAAGATAGAAGCAGTGAAGAACTGGTGAAGACCTACCACTCCGACAGAAGTTAGGAGTTTCTTAGGTTTGGTTGGGTATTATAGAAGATTTGTAGAAGGTTTCTCTAGTCTTGCTGCTCCCTTGACCCGATTGACCCAGAAATCTATTAAGTACCAGCGGTCAGAAGCATGTGAAGCAAGTTTTCAGAAATTGAAGGAGTTGTTCACTATTGCACCAGTCCTAACCTTACCATCAGGACAAGAAGGGTTCAGAATCTATTATGATGCCTCTAGAGTTGGGTTAGGATGTGTCTTGATGCAGTTTGGAAAAGTGATTGCGTATGCATCTCGACAATTGAAGATACATGAGAAGAAGTATACAACTCATGACTTAGAATTGGCCGCGGTAGTGTTCGCCTTATGAATATGGAGACACTATTTGTATGAGGTGTATGTAGATATATTTACAGATCACAAGAGTTTACAGTACATAACCACACAAAAGGATTTGAATCTCCGACAAAGAAGATGGTTAGAGTTGCTTAAGGATTATGACCTTAGCATTCTTTACCATCCTGGAAAAGCTAACGTGGTGGCTGACGCATTCAGTAAGAGATCAATGGGCAGCTTGGCCCACTTGGCAATACAAAAGAGAGGTATTGTTCATAAGGTACAAAAATTGGGAAACCTCGGGGTTAGTTTAATTGAGGTCGGTGAAGGCAGGGTGGCGGTGCATGATACCTCTCAGTCTTCCATAGCTTTGGAAATAAAAAAAAGTCAGTTTGAGGATACGGAGTTTGTTAGGTTTCGGGAGAAGATTCAACAGAGAAAACCTTCACAGTTTACATTAGGAGAAAATGACGGTACCCTTCGATATAAGGGTAGGTTATGTGTTCCTAAGGTAAGGGATCTAAGAAGGAAGATCTTAGATGAGGGTCACAACACAAGGTATTCTATTCATCCAGGATCAACAAAAATGTATCAGGACCTCAAGGCAAATTACTGGTGAGACGACATGAAGAGGGATTTTGCAGAGTTTGTCGGAAGATGTCTTACGTGTCAGCAGGTAAAATTTGAACATCAAAAACCCGATGGGCTACTTCAAGACATTGGTATCCCCATGTGGAAATGGGAAGCGATTCATATGGATTTTGTAACTGGTCTACCGAAAAATCGAGAAGGATATGATTCTATCTGGGTGATTGTAGATCGGCTTACAAAGTCATCCCATTTCCTACCGGTCAAGACTATATATCGAGTGCCGCAGTACGTGCAGATTTATTTAAAGAAAATAGTGAGGTTACGCGGGATTCCATTACAAATTATTTCGGATAGGGGTACCCAGTTCACCTAACATTTTTGGCAAAGTTTTCAGCAGGGCCTCGGGATGAAGGTCAAGTTGAGTACGGCTTTCCATCCGCAAACCGACGGACAAGCTGAACTAACAATTCAAACATTGGAGAACATGTTGTGGTCTTGTGTGATAGACTTTAGGGCAGCTGGTTGGACCACCTATGTCTAATTGAGTTTGCCTACAACAACAGTTTCCATTCTAGCATACAGATTGCTCCGTTCGAAACCTTGTATGAGCGAAAATGTAGATCTCTACTAGGATGGTTCGAGGTGGGTGAGACGCAACTGTTCGGACCCGAAGCCATTCAAGAAACAAACAACAAAGTGCAGATAATTTGGGAGCGAATCAAAACAGCTCATAGCCGCTATAAGTCTTATGCTAACCATCGCAAAAGAGACCTCAGATTTTAAGAAGGGGAGAAAGTATTTTTAAAAGTCTCTCCGATGAAGGGGCGATTCGGTAAGAAAGAGAAGTTGAACCCAAGGTTTATTGGACCATACAAGATCTTACGAAGAGTGGGGAATGCGGCTTACGAACTAGCTCTTCCACAAGAATTAGAAGCGGTGCATCCGATGTTCCATGTGTCAATGTTATGACAATACTTGCCCGATCCAAGTCACGTCATTTGACCCCAAGAGATAAGTTCTGAACGAAGAGCTTCAATACGAAGAAACTCTGGTAAAAATACTGGATAGATAAATTAAGCGTCTTAGGAACAAAGACATTGTCTTCGTGAAAGTCTTATGGAGGAATCACTCCACAAAAGAAGCAACCTGGGAAGCCGTAGACGCGATGAAAGTCAAATACCCATTCCCCTTCGCGTAAGGTAATAAAATATGTTAAGTTGTGTTTCATGTGTGTGTTATTTGTGTGTCTATAAGCATGTGTTGCGATCTTATTCACATTCGAGGACGAATGTTGTTTAAGGAGGGGAGAATGTAAAGTCTCAAATTAAAACAAATTTCAAAAAAAATAATATTAATGTGGCATTAAGACCATGATCTGCACGTTTCCCCCCTTATCTCCCTCAACTTCTTCTCCTTCCACCTCCCACAAGTTACACACACACAACTCACTATATATTCTGCATAGCACAAAAGAGAAAAACACTTAGCACAAAGAACAAAAGTTCAGAAAAAATACCAAGAGCAAAAATATCAGAAAATAGAAGAGAACAAATATTACCTTTAGCAATCAAGTTTGGCAGTTCTATCGCGGTCACGAATCATAAAAAAGGTGAGTTCTCTCACTCATAACTCTTAGTATAATCCCTTATTTTTAAGTTACAATACATATTAGAATATGATCCGGATGTTGAAGGAATGATCATGAAATTATTGTCGTAAGTTAATTGATAACTAGTTTGGGTCATGAAATTACAATCTGTTTCGCTGAGTTATGTCTTTTAGAATTGGATGAAATTTTACAGGGGTGTACATTGAGCCCAAGCGGGGTTAAAATCGACATACGATTTTAGAGTTATCGTAGTTCAAAGTTTCTGCCTTGGATCGAATGAAATCCGGAAGGCGGAATGTATAACGGAACAACTGTACATATCAGTGAAGGATTTGAAAGGTGTGTTGAATAAGATTTCTATATTTCTCATTTATCGACAGTTTGAGACTTTACAGAGATTAATCCGACTTACGGATAAAAAGTTATGATTGTTTTAAGATTGTGTTTTGTTTTACAAAAATCTGGCGAAATAATTTTTTGAAGTGAGGAATCTGAAAATTTATGATGAATAAAAGTTCTGAATTTCTCTTTTCTCGACAGTTTGAGACTTTACAGAGATTAATCCAACTTACGGATAAAAAGTTATGACTGTTTTAAGATTCGTGAAAGAGCCAAAAATGAAAGAAGGCATTTGCCCTTACCTATTTGAATCACGACTTGGATCGGGTATTGGGCTTAATTACCTTGGGCTCGGCTAAATAAAAAGGAATGGGGCCCAATGTATTTTTCTAATACATCCTATATTAATTGTGGTCACATTTTACAAATGTGGTACATTTTACAAATGTGGTCACATTTTAAATTTAAAAATGGCTAAAAAATTTCACTAGCAGCAATGTGATATCTACTCTTTTACAATAGCAACATTATTTCTATTTAAAGAAGCAAGGTGTATTTTTCTCTCTCGAACAACGTAAAAGTATTTGCTCCCAAAGAAAAAGCAAACCGGATGTTACTTCATAGTGAAGTAAGATGGAAGTAGAATTGGTTCTTGACATCAAAGGTAAGGTCTCTTCTCTTCTTCTGTGTATACAAGCTCGTGTGAGCTATATATACGTTGTTTTAGTGAAAACTGACGAGATAATGATCGGACGTCGTGAGTTCAATTGTTTGAGTTGTTAGAAGATGAATATGGGCTATTTTTTGAGGTGTTGAAATTCTGAACATGCTTGTATAGTTGTGTTCATGGGTTGTTGTTGTTGTATTAAAGCTTGGAAGGTAGAAGGGTGGGGCGAAACACCATAGAGATGTCATAAAGCGAGCTTGTCGATCATTGTGGGGTCGTCATGTTTATTTGTAAGTTTGACGTTAGTGTTATTATTTTTCTTGTAGATTAACTTGTAAGGAAGATTAGTCTCCCCGTCGTTGACAGAGGATCGGAAGTAAAGGTATATAAGGTTTTCATTCTTTCGACGTGATTCCATAAGTTTACGTCGCCCCTATAAGAAGGTCAAAGGGACGAGTTATTGTATATGTACTATTCCAACGGTAAAGGTCTGTCCACAAGTCTAGAAATAGTTGTACGCATGTTGAAAATGGATTGTCCTTGGTTGTAGTCTCATGTATCCCTTTAGTATGCGTAGAGCTTCCGAATGTACTTGTCTCTTATATATATCGAGAAATTAAGATATTAATTGAAGACTGCGTACAAATAGTCTAACGAGCTAGAAATAATGGATAGTTCGCAGAATAAAAGAAGTGTATAATCTAAGAGACGATTATGACATCCAATAACGATAGTGGTATGTTTACAAAGATGGTTACGCTACTTTTATGATTAAGAGAAATCGATATATAAGTAAGAAAGACGAAGTATAAGTTAAGTAGCAGAATGTGTTGCTTAACTAGTCTGTAATATATGACTCATAATGAGTTACTTGACGAGTTAATAAGTTAAATAGAATATGAGCCGTTTGCTTTATAGAATATGAGCCCTTACCTCTTCTGGGCGGACCACAACTGCATAAAGCAAACATGCTCTGCTTATTTGCCATATTTGGCATCGGATAGGACGAGTGTACGCGGTTAGGGTTCGTGAAAGAGCCAAAGTGAAAGAAGGCATTTTCCCTTAGCTATTTGAATCACGACTTGGGTCGAATATTGGGCTTAATTGCCTTGGGCTCGGCTAAATGAAAAGGAATGGGACCCAATGTACTTTTCTTATACATCCTGTTGACACCCAATTTTGTCCCTTCTTTTCCAAATTATTTGAAATTTTAAATATTTTAACACCTCAAAAATAATTTTAATCTATATACATACATGCATATATATATATATATATATATATATATATATATATATATATATATATATATATATATATATATATATATATATTATTCGCATTTTTACTATCATTTGCATTTTTATCATAATCATTAGTTTTATTCGAAAATTCTATGTTATTTTATTCTCGCAAAATTGCATCGCATTTCCATTTTTATTAAGCATTAAACATTTCACAAATATTTTATTATTATCGCATCGTTATTTTATTTTAAATAATTCACATCTTCTACAAAACAAAAAATATTTTTTAATGTTAAACCCTTTTATATTTTTAAACCCAAAACAATTTCTAACCCATTTCATTTTTTCCAACCCAATACAAATTCTACCCAAACAAAATTCACCAAAGCCCAAAACACCCATTTCCCCTTTACTCTTGACCCAATTCGCCAGCCCAACGCCCAACCAAGACTCAAGCCCAAACCCATTCCCCTTATTCCCTTCCCCTTTATTTCCCCCAATTCCCAAGCCCAACCGGCCAACAAAACCCAAAAACAATTCCCACAAGCCCAAAGTCCCTAAACAATTCCCCCAACCTGCAGCCCACTCGACCAACCCGTCGGCCCAACTCCTTACCCGACCCATTCCCCTTACCCCTTTTAAACCAAAACAAAACAAAAAAAAATCAAAATCAGAAAACCTAAACCCTACCCCTCCTGAACTGGCGCCGCACCCTACCCCCCCGCCCCCTACCCCCCCGCACCCCTACCCCCGTCACTTCACCACTACCACCACCCTACCCTGACACCGCCGAATACATGACCCAAGAAATCGCGCCCCAAAAAATCAGTTTTGGTCCCCCCTTTTATTTTGAAATTTGAATTCGTTTTAAGGGTATGAGGGTTTGAACGTTGGGGTGAGTACCTATAAATATCCCCTTGTTCTTCATTTTTAGGGTCCGAAAATCTTTCTTTGGGGTCGAAGTTGAGAACTTTTGGGTCCAGAATCTGTCTTTGAAGGTCGGTGAGAATTTTCGTCATTTTTAGGTCCAAATCTCCTTAAAGGTTTGGCATTAAATCTTTGTTTGTTCTTGCATGTGTTCTTCAACTTAAAGATTCGAAATATAGGTCGAAATCATTGTTTTTTTGTGTTAAAGAATCGGGAATTTTAGCTATTTTTCATCGCTTTTGGCCAGTCACCGACCGGATGATCCGGCTTGGATTTTCCAAATTTTCTTGCATTGCTGCTGTTGTTATTGTTGGTTATCTGGAATTGATGGAATTATTTGATGTCGGGTTGAATCTCCAATTCGGTCGACCGTCAGATCGACTTGGATTTTCCAAATTTTCTTGCATTGCTGCTGTTGTTATTGTTGGTTATCTGGAATTGATGGAATTATTTGATGTCGGGTTAAATTTCCAATTCGGGTCGGGTCACTGACCCGGGTCGGGTTGATCCGGTTTGGATTTTCCAAATTTTCTTGCATTGCTGCTGTTGTTATTGTTGGTTATCTGGAATTGATGGAATTATTTGATGTCGGGTTAAATCTTCAATTCGGGTCGGGTCACTAACCCGGGTCGGGTTGATCCGGTTTGGATTTTCCAAATTTTCTTGCATTGCTGCTGTTGTTATTGTTGGTTATCTGGAATTGATGGAATTATTTGATGTCGGATTAAATCTCCAATGGTCGACCGGTTTGGATTTTCCAGATTTTCTTGCATTCTTCTTGTTGTTATTGTTGGTTATCCGAAATTGATGGAATTATTTGATGTTAGGTTGAATCTCCAATTCGGTCAGGTCGACGATTTTCTAAATTTTCTTGCATTCTTGTTATTGTTGGTTATCTAAAAATCGATTCAGGTCGGTCATGACGGTCGTCGACCGCTTTGGTATATTTCAGTTATGGCATTTTTTCATATCATTCGATTATCTAAAAATCTGAATTTCGATTTCATTCGCTCACCGCTCACTCAGTCTGTTTTAATTAACTCGCTATTTCATCTGCCTTTATTTATTCCTTTCGTTTCTCTGTTTTTCTGTTCACTGGGTTAAACATCCGGGCAACGCATATTTACTGTTTTACTGTTTTTTTACTAAACATCCCGGCTTCTCGGGAATTGCCTTATCACTTGTTTCTTGCATCGCTCTTCGCTCACTGTTCACTGCTTCCTGCTTTAATTTAATTTCGCTGATTTGAACACGATACTACACTGGCCGATGAAAAATATCCGTCGATTTTGAGGCCTCCACAGTCGTAAAGACGGAAATATAACTTCTGGGCAATGATGAGACTTAAACCTTTTTATTTCATCCGAGATCAACATGTTTAGTAGGCGAGGTGACTAAAATAACCAACAAGTTATATATTCGCAGCCACGACGTGATTATAGTGATCTTTTCTATTTCACCCGAGAGACCAACACGTTTAGTAGGCGAGGCAATCAAAATAAACCACATTAGTCATATGTTTGCAGCCACGACGTGATTGGAATGTTCTTTTCAAAATTTAAGTATGAGCTCTCCGTGATCAAAACATTCACTGTTTTGAATACGGATATGAAGTTATTTGTATTTAACTATTTCTAACCGTTTGTTCTTGACAGCTTGCAGGGATTAAAGTAAATAAAGGCAGATTATTCCTCGGAGTTTTTTTTTTTTTTTAATTCAGCTTTTGTCCCGCTTTGTATTGTAATATTATTTATCGCGCTTATGTAACTATTGAAATGCTTAGAATAGGCAAACTTATGATTAATTCATAGGGTAGTTTAAGATTTGAAACCCGTCGCTAGCTTATTTATTTGTAGGCTCGGTTAAATTCAAACTTAAAAATTTTCCGCTAGTTTATTTATTTTAGGCTCGTCATGCATATTTAAAATTTTCAAAACAAACTTTGATCATTTTCTATTCATTTTATTAATTGTACAACTAAAAATGATTTTCAAAATTACTCCTTTGGCATTACAAATGAATTGCTTTTCTCTTTATTATTGTCACAAATGCATACATGTACAAAAATGCATCTCTTTCATTAATTATTTGCAAACATCTTTTAACTTCATGCTTCAAACATGCATTTTTCTAGCAATAATTAACCTGAGTTTGACCGGATAACCGCAAGTTAGCGGATCTTAAAGGATGCCTAACCCCTTCCCTTTAGGATAATAAAGAACTCTTACCTAGAATCTCATTAGTTTCGCAGACCATTAAAATCGGAGTTACATTGCAGCATTTAGTTTAATATTTAGGTGTCCTAATTCACCGTAAAAGATAATTAGGTGGCGACTCCTCAATCATTTACTCAGGAATCATCGAACACGTCCGCGCTCCGCTTTGACCCGAGCAGGTCGAAAAACGGGCGCGCCAGCATGGCGACTCCACTGGGGATTTTCAGGTTCTTAACCATAGCAAAATTCAGGTTAATTATTTGTACTTTACTTTCACTCTTTGTTTGATGTATGCTTTGATTTGTTTCCTTTGTGAAATTTTGCGTGCATAAACTGCTTTAATTATTATATTCTCTTACTGCTTTCCTTAAATTGGCATTTCTCTCATATTTCTTCCACTCTGGAAAATTGACACTATCACACACTACACGTGAGGTGTGTTTTGCGCACCCGCAAATTTCTTTCAATCTACCAAAGTTTAGGAGAGTTGGCGTATGCGCGGAGTGACCGGACCATCCGGTGGCCGCGTAGCCTTCTCACTCGACTAGTCCGCTCGGGAACCTTGTGTCTAGTCAGCCAAATCTTAGAAAATTTAAGATAGAGCTATACCACCCTTTATTTTTAGTCATGCATGCATACACCTTAGGTGGGTCGATCATTGGTATCGACTCCACAATTAAGAAATCCGCCAAAGATGTCTACGGGTCTCACAACCCAACGACCAATCATCATATTATGTGTAGCGTGATAAGGATAGACTAATCCAAGCCTAATCATGTCATGTCGAATTGGAAAATGTATATTCATTTTGTCTCATTTCCGACAAAAGCATTACAGTTTAGCAGCTTGGATCAATCTGTCGTAATCCCGCATATCTGGCGTTTAGGCCCACCTCCGGCATAATGGAGGCCCCATGCATATTAGGACGCGCATTTAATTGTCATGCAATCATTTTGTTGTTTTCTCCTGCTTTTTCACTCTGTGCATATTATTTGAAGCAATAATTACTCGCCCTCTACTAACTTGGTTTTCTTCATTTTTAGAAGGTTTATTTTGCCTAGATTATTTTCCCCAAAGGTTGATTTGCGTTGACTAAAACTGGCGGAACATCCCTACTTCACGAGTTCAAAGACACGATCATTCAACGAAATGACTGATTCAGGTGCATCCGAACAGACTGGTCTGAGACTAATCACTCTCCCGGGAGATGAATCAGGAGTTTCAGAAAGGGAAAATACTATCGTCCAGGAAAAATACATCGCCCAACTGTTGCAACAGATGACAGTCATGCAGACTGAGATTGAGCGGCTCCAAAATCTCACAAACTTGTCCATTAGCGTCAATACTCCGCTCCCTGAACAAGGGACGAATACAACTACACCGCAAACTTTTTCATCTCATGAACAACCATTTTCCGAAAACCTCCCCGAAAATTCGCCACTAAACAAGACCAATCCACAACACACTAACCCGCAAGCAAGTCCACAACAAAGCCCGCTACAAACTGACCCTACAACTCCACATACCCAAATTAACCCACTCATCCAAAACACCTCTTCCATGCAAAATCACCAGGCAGCCCAACACATATTGATGGCACACGTCGCTGATCCCAACGAGCAGCATGTGCCACCAGTATATGCAACAGAAGCTCAACCTTTTACTACCACAGTACCAAACATGACTCTTCAGGAAATTGGCCAGTGTAAAGAAATGGACGAGCGGTGAAGGGTCGAACCGTGAAAGTGTGGCGAGAGAGATTCATAGCCTGAAAGAAGCATTCAAGAATATCCAAACCAGCAAGGGGAATGAAGGACTCGAGTACGAAGATTTGTGCGTGCATCCAGACATTGAATTGCCTGTCGGATATAAAATGCCAAAATTTGACTTGTTTGATGGGAAAGGAAATCCTTACTCTCATTTGAGATCGTCGCGACAAACCCGATTGGGGTAGGTAAAAATCAGGCCATCATAATGAAGTTGTTCATAAGGAGTTTGACAGAGAAGCACTAGACTGGTCCACCAGACAGGCTCCCCGAAAATGGCATGACTGGGGCACAATAGCACAAGATTTCGTGGATAGGTTCAGATTTAACACCGGCACAGTCTTGGATAGATTTTATTTGATGAAGTTGGAGAAAAAGTCCACAGAGACCTTCAGAGAATATGCCATGAAGTGGAGGGCAGAAGCAGCAAAAGTTCAACCCCCGATAACGGGAAGTGAAATGGCCACTCTCTTTGTACAATCTTTGAAAGATGCAACATACTATGAAAGAATGATAAGCGTCATAGGACGAAGTTTCTCTGAAGTCGTAAGGATGGGAGATTTCATAGAAGAAGGTATCAAAACTGGGAGAATTGCAAACTTGGTAGCGTTGCAAGCAACGAGTGAGGCAATCCAGTCGGACTCATTTGGGGGAATAATAAAGAAGAAGAGGGACGGAGTGTCCCCTGTCATGACGGTTCAGAAACATAGGCCAAATCAAATATCAACCTACCAAATGCCATAACCTCAGCCTCCCTACTACAATCAAAACAACCAAAGTGCTCAGCTTTCCTATTATAGCCCATACATCCAAAGCCCTCAACCTTATTATCAATACCCACCTGGTCCCTACCCTGTCCACCATACCCAGCCAATATATAGCCTGCCTCGAGCACCTGTTTAACCAAATCCCTCGCAATATCAGCCCGCATACTTACCTCAGCCACGAGTCAATCTACCAAACGCACCCAGACCCCGCGCAAAACACGAAAGAAAGCCAGCTAAAACCTATACACCTTTAGCCGAACCTCGAGCCCAGTTGTATGAACGACTGAGAACCGCAGGAATACTCCAGCCTATCCAAGGAAATGTCCCCAATCCTGTTCCAAAATGGCACGATGAGGCTAAGCATTGTGCATACCACTCGGGAATCTCTGGACACGACACTGAAAATTGCTATGCCCCCAGAGACAAAATTGAGGCATTAATCAAAGAAGGAGCTATCCAACTTAAAGGACCTTCCTCTAATGTAAATGATAACCCTTTGCCAGATCATGCCAATGCCAATGTGAACATGATTACTGTTGATGAAGAACACAATTTGGAAGGGACTATTGTGCCAGTCCGGAGAAAGGAAAATGTTGAATCACCGGCCTCTATCACCCCTATGATTACAGTCCAGTTAAGGGCACCGTTGGGAGTAGAAGTACTTCCTCCAAAGTCGCGGATCATGGCACCATCTTTTCCTGAAAAAGTTTTATCAATCAATCTCCGAAGAAAGATAGATGCTCATTTACCAAAGCCTATTCCACTTCTGAGTCAGTCATTCGTCAAAGCATGCGCCACTCAGGAATCAAAGGAGGACAATGCAGCCAACCTCGTGAAGGGATTCCAAAGATTTTTCATTGCTGAAGAAGAAGCGAAATGCAATGTGATTCTCAATGATCACGCTAGAGGCTCAACCATTTGGGATGCAGAGCAAAGAGATGTTTTGGAAAAATTGGACCTGTGCCCTGGCCTTGTTTCTCCCAGAAACTAGCTAACTGTATTAATATTTAATGAAACAATGCGATTCAGATTGAGGCCTGAATCACATATATGCATTTAATGTGTTTTGCCTCTACCTTTTGAAAGCTTAAAAAGATAAATCTGCATTGCTTTTGCTATTTTAAAATCTGTTTTGTTTAATAATTTTCTTTTCTTTTTCATCATGCAAACTAATCTGTCGATAATGTATGACACATTTGAAACAAGTAAGCAAGACTTCGAAGAATATAAAGAAGACTCACAACCGGAAGAATTGGGGCATTTTTGGAATAAGCCAAAGCCAGTTTTGGATGAAACATCAAGATAGGTTGATAATTACAAGCATTGACATGATCATTTTCCCTTTCTGCTCTTGGGCTACCGCACTACAATCAGGATTTCTACTGGGGCAATGCTATATCTCTCGCAACCAAGTGGATACATAATCATGTACGGAAAGGATGATGAACACAGTTTGTCCGGGACAACTTTATCACACTCCTGAACTACGTTATGACCTGATTCCCTCGGTGGGATACGTAGGCGGCCACATCGGCTTCGGTCCCATCTTTAGAAAAACCCTTACAATCTCCTTTGCTTGTAATGAACTACGTCATGACCTGATTCCCTCATGGGGATACGTGGCGACTAAATCGGCTTGGTCCCACCATTAGGAAATATTTTCTCCTTTATCTAACATATGACAAAATGCACCCATCCGATCACCCGATAGACAGCAAGCAACCCACACAAAACTCGGCCTGGTCCAGTTGAAAGTTCAGCATCCTCACATATCAAAAACTGGGGCATTTTTTTAAGAGATCACCGCAAGAAGACGCCGATAAACATGGAAAAGCATCGGCAAACTAAGTCTTCAGCCATAAGAAGAATTTTGGATAAGACGTTTGTTTTGTTTCACCGCATGTCACTGCTCGACTGACATTTACATATATGCATACTTTCTTATAAGCAAATTATATTCAACAAATATTTTCATTAGAGTTCGACAAGAATTTTTTACTGATATGCATACTTTCTTATAAACAAATTATTTTCAACAAATGTTTTCATTAACGGTTAGCCAAGGCGGGAACCAAACATGGGCTACAGTCCGAATCGACATGCAACTATCAAGAGCGAAGCTACAAAGTCACCGCGAATCAACCGACCCTCCGCCAAACTCACAAATTTTTCTTTGAGTCCAGGTTCTTCAGGTTGAAAGAAGCAGGGAAGCCACATCACTTATGATCAACTTCACAAAGAATTTTTGCATAACAGCTCACCGCAAGGATCACGCTCCTAGTTTTGCGTCTATACAAAGACATCGTCTTGACCTCTGAGACCCAACCATTGTGTGCACAATGATGTTATTTCAAATCACGAGGAGCCAAAACACGAAAGCGAAGTGGAACCATCTATTACAGCAAACTGACGGCAAGAACGTCATTTACATCAAACGACGACAAGGATGTCACATCATATTTTCGTCTGGATGACATTTCAATTCATGGTCCACAAGAGTTTGAATCAACAGAAGATTCAGCACAACGTGGAACCATATTACAGCAAATTGACGGCAAGGATGTCACGACTATCTTTTACAGCATTCCAACGACGTCAGTAACATTATAATGACGTCTTCAGCGCATCAACTATCTTTTACAGCATCTCAACGACCTCAACATCATTACAATGACGTCTTCAACGCAGCAACTATCTTTTACGGCAACTCATCAACTATCTTTTACCGCATCTCAACGACGTCAACAACATTACAATGACGTCTTCAACGCAGCAACTATCTTTTACGGCAACTCATCAACTATCTTTTACCGCATCTCAATTACGTCAACAACATTACAATGACGTCTTGGTAGCGGCGACTATCTTTACGCACGCGAAACTATCTTTTACCACATCTCAACGACGTCAACAACATTACAATGGCGTCTTGGTAGCAGCGACTATCTTTACGACAGCGCAACAACTATCTTTTACCGCGTCTCAACGACGTCAACAGATTACAATGGCGTCGTCACAGCGGCGACTATCTTTACAACATTTACAATGGCATCGACAGCATTACAACGATGTCATCAGCATTATTATCACAACCACGTCAATAGCATTACAACGACGTCCTCAGCGCAACAACTATCTCTTATAGCAAACAACATTACATTCTTACAACAGCGTCATCAGCATTACATTCTGCAACAACGTCATCACAATGACGTCTTCAACACAACACGTCGATACAACGACGACCTCAGCGTTACATTCTTGCAACAACGTCATCACAATGACGTTTTCAACATTATATTCTTACAACAACGTCATCAGCATTACATTTTTGCAACAACGTCATCACAATGACGTCTTCAACACAACACGTCGATACAACGACGACCTCAGCGTTACATTCTTGCAACAACGTCATCACAATGATGTCTTCAACACAACACGTCGATACAACGACGACCTTAGCGTTACATTCTTGCAACAACGTCATCACAATGACGTCTTCAACACAACACGTCAATACAACGACGACATCAGCGTTATCATTACAACGACATCAACAACATTACAATGATGTCATCAGCAACACGCCCATACAACGGCGTCATCAACAACGGGCCCATACAACGGCGTCATCAACAACACGTCTACGCAACGACGTCTTCAGCACAACAATTATTTCTTACAGCATTACAACGATATCAACAACATTACAATGATGTCATCAGCAACACGCCCATACAATGGCGTCATCAACAACGCGCCCATACAACGGCGTCATGAACAACACGCCTACGCAATGACGTCTTCTGTAAAATAACTATCTTTTACAACATTACAACGACATCAACAATATTACAATGATGTCATCAGCAACACGCCCATACAACAGTGTCATGAACAACGCGCCCATACAACGGCGTCATGAACAACACGCCTACGCAATGGCGTCTTCTGCAAAACAACTATCTTTTACATTCTTACAATGACATCAACGGCATTACAATGATGTCATTAGCAACGCGCCCATACAACGGCGTCATCAACAACACGCCTACGCTACAACGTCTTCTGCACAATATTTATTTTTAGAGCATTACAATGACGTCAACAGCATTACAACGACGTCTTCAGCACAATATTTATTTTTACAGCATTACAATGACGTCAACAGCATTACAATGACGTCAACAGCATTACAACGACGTCTTCAACACAATATTTATTTTTACAGCATTACAATGACGTCAACAAAGATTACAACGCGTCTTGACAACATTTATTTTCTACATTACAATGACGTCAACAACATTACAACGACGTCTTCAGCACAACTTTATCTTTTACAGCAAAACAGCATTACAATAACGTCATTTCAGGCGCCCACCTCATAATGCAGGTATTTTAATTTCAGTCAGGCGCCCACCTCATAATGAGGGTATTTTAATTTCAGTCAGGCGCCCACCTCATAATGCGGGTATCTTAATTTCAATCAGGCGCCCACCTCATAATGCGGGTATTTTAATTTCAGTCAGGCGCCCACCTCCTAATGCGGGTATTTCCAAGTTATATTCTCTATAATTTTTCTCGTGATTATACACTAATTATATCTTAAGCTTTAGTTTGCGGAGTTTTTAATTTGCGGAACTTCATCACGGCGTGGAACTATCTCTTCTACGGCGAATCGAGGCAAATTGGTCAACGACCTACTTGACGTCGATTCGCTCTTTCCCAATAGTTTCTCGATCTGCGACTGTCATCCTAAGTCGACACTGGGGCATTGTTTTTGAATGTGCACCATCTTTTTCAACTTCTCTTCCCCCTCGGGATTCTATTTCTTACTATGCAGTCCCGATTGTCAGGACAAAATTGTCTACTCAGTCAACTTCTTTGGCCGAAAACTCTTTCATCATCTCCGGCCAAAGAGGGGCATCTGTTGACACCCAATTTTGTCCCATCTTTTCCAAATTATTTGCAATTTTAAATATTTTAACACCTCAAAAACAATTTTAATCTATATATATATATATATATATATATATATATATATATATATATATATATATATATTATTCGCATTTTACTATCATTTTCATTTTTATCATAATCATAAGTTTTATCCAAAAATTCTATGTTATTTTATTCTCGCAAAATTGCATCGCATTTCCATTTTTTATTAAGCATTAAACATTTCGCAAATATTTTATTATTATCGCATCGTTATTTTATTTTAAATAATTCACATCTTCTACAAAACAAAAAATATTTTTAATGTTAAACCCTTTTTATATTTTTAAAGCCAAAACAATTTCTAACCCATTTCATTTTTCCAACCCAATACAAATTCTACCCAAACAAAATTCACCAAAGCCCAAAACACCCATTTCCCCACTTTACTCTTGACCCAATTCGGCCCAACCAAGACTCAAGCCCAAACCCATTCTTATTCCCTTCTCCTTTATTTCCCCCAATTCCCAAGCCCAACAACAAAACCCAAAAACAATTCCCACAAGCCCAAAGTCCCTAAATAATTCCCCAACCTGCAGCCCACTCGACCAACCGTCGGCCTGACTCCTTACCCGACCCATTCCCTTACCCCTTTTAAGCCAAAACAAAACGAAAAAATCAAAATCGAGAAAACCTAAACCCTACCTCACCCGGCCGCACCCTACACCCATGCCCCCTACGTCGCCGCACCCCTACCCCCGTCACTTCACCACTACCACCACCCTACCCTGACACCGCCGAATACATGCCCCAAGAAATCGCGCCCCAAAAAATCAGTTTTGGTCCCCCCTTTTATTTTGAAATTTGAATTCGTTTTAAGGGGGGGTATGAGGGGTTTGAACGTTGGGGTGAGTACCTATAAATATCCCCCTTGTTCTTCATTTTTAGGGGTCCGAAAATCTTGTCTTTGGGGTCGAAGTTGAGAACTTTTTGGGTCCAGAAATCTGTCTTTGAAGGTCGAAGCTGAGAATTTTCGGGTCATTTTTTAGGTCCGAAATCTCCTTAAAGGTTTGGCGTTAAATCTTTGTTTGTTCTTGCATGTGTTCTTCAACTTAAAGATCCCGAAATATAGGTCGAAATCATTGTTTTTTTTGTGTTAAAGAATCGTGAATTTTAACTATTTTTCCATTTGTTTTTGGTCCTTTGCCGGTCGGGTCAGTCAGCGACCGGATCGGTTGATCCGGTTTGGATTTTCCAAATTTTCTTGCATTGCTGTTGTTGTTATTGTTGGTTATCTGGAATTGATGGAATTATTTGATGTCGGGTTGAATCTCCAATTCGGGTCGGGTCACTGACCCGGGTCGGGTCGACCCAGTTTGGATTTTCCAAATTTTCTTGCATTGCTGCTGTTGTTATTCTTGGTTATCTGGAATTGATGGAATTATTTGATGTCGGGTTAAATCTCCAATTCGGGTCGGGTCACTGACCCGGGTCGGGTTGATCCGGTTTGGATTTTCCAAATTTTCTTGCATTGCTGCTGTTGTTATTGTTGGTTATCTGGAATTGATGGAATTATTTGATGTCGGGTTAAATCTCCAATTCGGGTCGGGTCACTGACCCGGGTCGGGTCGACCCGGTTTGGATTTTCCAGATTTTCTTGCATTGCTGCTGTTGTTATTGTTGGTTATCTGAAATTGATGGAATTATTTGATGTTAGGTTGAATCTCCAATTCAGGTCGGGTCACTGACCCGGGTCGGGTCGACCCGGTTTGGATTTTCCAAATTTTCTTGCATTGCTGCTGTTGTTATTGTTGGTTATCTAAAAAAAATCTGATTCAGGTCGGGTCAGTGACCCGGGTCGGGTCGACCCAGTTTTGGTATATTTCCAGATTATGGCATTTTTTTCATATCTGTTGCTGATTATCTAAAAATCTGAATTTCTGATTTCATTCGGCTCACTGTTCACTCGGGTCTGTTTTCAGAATTAACTCGCTATTTCATCTGCCTTTATTTATTCCTTTCGTTTCTCTGTTTTTCTATTCACTGGGTTAAACATCCGGGCAACGGATATTTACTGTTTTACTATTTTTTTTTTACTAAACATCCCGTCTTCTCGGGAATTGCCTTCTTGTTCTTCTTTCTTTGTTCATCGCCTCATTGTTCACTACTTCTGCTTTAATTTAATTTATTGATTTGAACACGATACTACATCGGCCGATGAAAAATATCCGTCGATTTTGAGGCCTCCACAAAGTAAAGACGGAAATATAACTTCTGGACAATGATGAGACTTAAACCTTTTTATTTCATCCGAGATCAACATGTTTAGTAGGCGAGGTGACTAAAATAACCAACAAGTTATATATTCGCAGCCACGACGTGATTATAGTGATCTTTTCTATTTCACCCGAGAGACCAACACGTTTAGTAGGCGAGGCAATAAAAAATAAACCACATTAGTCATATGTTTGCAGCCACGACGTGATTGGAATGTTCTTTTCAAAATTTAAGTCTGAGCCCTCCGTGATCAAAACATTCACTGTTTTGAATACGGATATGAAGTTATTTGTATTTAACTATTTCTAACCGTTTGTTCTTGACAGCTTGCAGGGATTAAAGTAAATAAAGGCAGATTATTCCTCGGAGTTTATTTTTTTTTTTTAATTCAGCTTTTGTCCCGCTTTGTATTGTAATATTATTTATCGCGCTTATGTAACTATTTAAATGCTTAGAATAGGCAAACTTATGATTAATTCATAGGGTAGTTTAAGATTTGAAACCCGTCGCTAGCTTATTTATTTGTAGGCTCGGTTAAATTCAAACTTAAAAAATTTCCGCTAGTTTATTTCTTTTAGGCTCGTCATGCATATTTAAAATTTTCAAAACAAACTTTGATCATTTTCTATTCATTTTATTAATTGTACAACTAAAAATGATTTTCAAAATTACTCCTTTGGCATTACAAATGAATTGCTTTTCTCCTTATTATTGTCACAAATGCATACATGTACAAAAATGCATCTCTTTCATTAATTATTTGCAAACATCTTTTAACTTCATGCTTCAAACATGCATTTTTCTAGCAATAATTAACCTGAGTTTGACCGGATAACCGCAAGTTAGCGGATCTTAAAGGATGCCTAACCCCTTCCCTTTAGGATAATAAAGAACCCTTACCTAGAATCTCATTAGTTTCGCAGACCATTAAAATCGGAGTTACATTGCAGCATTTAGTTTAATATTTAGATGTCCTAATTCACCGTAAAAGATAATTAGGTGGCGACTCCTCAATCATTTACTCAGGAATCATCGAACACGTCCGCGCTCCGCTTTGACCCGAGCAGGTCGAAAAACGGGCGCGACACATCCTATATCAATTGTTGCCACATTTTGCAAATGTGGTCACATTTTAAATTTAAAAATGGCTAAATAATTTCATAAATAGCTTAAATTAAAATTAAAACTTCGTTTTAAGTCCGAATTTGATATTAATTAGAATTTAAGAGATTTAAATCATGCAAACATCCTTTTAATTTAAAACATGACTTGAAATTGAGATGTAATTCTCTTATCAGATTTAATTAGACAATTTCCCAGTTTTGACGGAGTGGAACATCAATGCTTTAATATTGAGAATTCTTTTAAAATAATTACATTTATAATTGTTGGTTAAAATTCCAAAGTTACGATTGATGGTCAAAATTGTAAAACTAGGACATGATATACAATATGTTGGTATTCTATGGTACTTTATAGAGCAGTACGTGAAGTAATAACTATTATAAATGTTCGAAAGGATAAATAAATGGTCAATCTTCAAAACTGCCGCATGTGTGTTGTGTCTTGAATCTTGATCACCTTGCAAAGCCAATGTTGAGAACTGCCGTAAGTTTGTTGTGTCTTGAATGTTGATATCCTGAAATCAAGAAACAACTAAATCTGGATAGTTATACCGTTGTGTGTTGAGTCGAGGATAACCCTCTATCCTTAAGACAAGATTGCCCCGTATATATGCTTTTACGGTAGCGGACAATAGTCTCCCAAGATAAAACAACACTTTAATCTCAATGCTACAAAGCCAATAAGTTGAGCCTGACGAAGAAAATAAATATGACTCGACTTGCTGAAGATATGGAATAGGAAGGAAGAGTTTCTGTCTACTCTTCTCTTTTGTCTCTGTGTATATAGTGTGTCTCTGTAGTGTATATCGTGTGTATACATGAGGGTTTGGTCACTATTTTTTAGCCACTATTTTGCTGAATTTCAGCCACTATTTCGCTGAATTTTCAGCCACTGTTTTGCTGAATTTTCAGCCACTGTTTTGTGCTGAAAATGCTATTTTTCTGGTCTGTTTTCGGCCTGTTTGCTGCCTGTTTTTCGTCTGTTTTCTGGCTACTGAATTGAGCCAAAGAAGGCTCAATATATAGCAAGGAGAAGGGACCAAACTGTACATATGAAAGAATTCTGGTCCAAACTGTACATATGAAACTTCAGGGATCAAACTGTACATCTGACAGAGTTCTCTAGTCCAAAAAGATAATATCAGAAAGTCCCCACACCCCACACCCCACACCCCATGACCCACGACCCGGAACCCGGAACCCGAAACCCTTTACCAATTAGAGACTTATATAGAGAGCAATTCTTCCTATTCCCACCGATGTGGTAGATTTGTCCCACACCACATTTTCATGTCTCAAACACCTTACTTCGTGGACCAATATCTCTTTCATTTCTCAACGAAATTAGACGATTCTTGGCCCTACGATCATCTACTCACTTCGTAGATCATGCATGTGCGAAGAGACAAGGTCTCCAACATGCGGAACACTAGTGTTTAATTCATCAAAGATGGATGGACGCATCTCCCCGCCAAAGGTTAATTTCCAACAATCCCCTCTATGAAAGAGAGATTGTGGCGCACGCCTGAGTGCCTACATTTCAGCAATCTTTCAATGAAAAGATATTGCATCGGGAGTGGTAGCTTTCGCTTTGAACCTTCCCTAGTTGAAACCATCGGACTTACTTCTTTGCGATTGAGCGTGATGTCTTGAACCGTCAGTGTTTAGTGTAAACCAAGACAATGATATCAACACAATAACTCTTCTTATTCATTTTCCTTCTTACGTTTCTGTCCGTTGTGTCCATGGACACACTTGGATTCTTAAGTGCGTTCATTTGAGGCGGCCATCCTCGCACTTAAATAGGTGATCTCCTACAATGTATCCTGCTATACCCCACTTCTCAAGTGTTAGGAATC
Source organism: Anisodus acutangulus (assembly GCA_029783415.1). Taxonomy (NCBI): domain Eukaryota; kingdom Viridiplantae; phylum Streptophyta; class Magnoliopsida; order Solanales; family Solanaceae; genus Anisodus; species Anisodus acutangulus. The sequence goes on from CM056491.1 coordinate 29,464,181, forward strand.
ATTAAAAGTTTCCCCAACCTTAACCTCAACCATTTGAGGATCTTTTAAAAGGTTTGGAAGCTTAACCTTTACCCACCATGCAGGTAGCACTTTAATGTCTATCGCGGGAACAGCTTTGGATTCATGTTTCCGTATAGAAATCATCATCCGAAGTGCTTCTTGCTTCCACCGAAGCGCTCAACTGAACCTTTTGCCGCTTAGTTTTCCCATTGAACCAAATTCTTGGAATCTCCAATCAGTATGGTTGGGTTTCCACTGCAAAGGTTCGTATTGTTTGGGTTTTAAGCCAATTCCCCTAGACAAGCAGAACACTTGATCTCCGGGTAGTCCCTTAGTTAGTACACAAGGATGTGACACCCGTGATGATCAACTGCCATACGGTCTTATGTCTCCGACAGATCCTGAAAGATATGTCCAGACGCCGTCATCCGTGTCCTTCCTGAAGCGGCCAGGCTAGCCCACGATGTATAAGCTGCGAAGACACGGGTTTCTCCCAATAAGGGACGTCCTCTAAGGAGCCGTGAAGTTACTCAACTTCTTTCATGTTTTGTATAAAGCGATAAACTCCGATTCCATCATGAATCGGCCGATGCAAGTTTGCTTAGAAGATTTTCCAAGACCCACCATACACATTTACTTGTGGCTTTGGTGTTCTTCAGATCTGATGTCCAGTTTGCATCACTGTGTTCTCCCAGAACCGCTGGACATCCAGAATACTATAATCTGTAGATAAGTAAATAATTTAGATATCGTCATATCCGATTTAACGCCTTCTACCTATCATGTATTAAAATTATCAGTGAACCTTAGTTCAATTAATCTGCTTTGTAGGACGATACCAGGTCGGTTGTAGTGTGTACAATACATTGAACTACACGTGACCTGATCATATCGCTCCTTGTTTATGGGTGCACCATGATTTCAATCAGTTCTATGATTCATATCCATTGGTGACTTCAACGAGACTGCTAACTATCGACCAGTCCATTAGATGTCTTAGAAATCCAATTTTCAAGATGTCATCTGTGATACCCATATCTTTCATATCGAGATTTTGTTTCAATATGACTTTTACTTTCAGACTGTTGATTCTCCAACTGTTGGCTTTCTAACTTCAGAGTCAATGTTTCTGTGGTCAGATTCATTGTTTTCATTTTATCTGAAACTTTCAGGACCAAAATATAAACATTTCAGGGACCAAAATGAAAGTTCAGGAAGAAGCCCAACGGTTCAGCAAACCAACTCTGATCCTCTTCTTCCAACTCTCCGGTTGGGAAGGCTAATTCAACATTCATGCCACGCAAGACTGCAATGGCCCTGGATGTGAAGCTACTCACAGGGGAGCACATCTTACAACCCAAAGGTTCTTTTTCCGGAGGAAGATCAACCATTACGCAAGTATGGTTCTATATGATAGAGTTTATTTCTCTCTTTGTAGCTTCTTTCCAAAGCAGCGCTTTTGTAGATGACAATTATTTGTTAACTGTCCATGGTTCATTCTTAACCATACAAGCTAGAAAGACTGGAACAAGTCTTTGTCCCCTTCTTTGCTCCGTCTCGGTTCAACATCTAGAATCCCTGAGTTCTGCAGATCTGGAATATTAAGTTCCGGATAGCCAGCAACTTTCGAGTCCTGTAGATACGGAACGTCTAGTTCCGGACAGTCAGGCCCTCGCGGGTTCTTGTTAACCTTGAGCAATTACTCATTTTTCCTTTTTTCAAAGAAAGCTATCTTAAAAGAATTCAGCATTCTTTGATGCCAAGAGGCGATCAACACTACTGTTATTTGCAGATCCAGTGGATATGCAATCTACAGTCTTAGGTACAACTTGACCTGTTTCAGTATTCCAACTTTTACCAAGCCACCCCACATAATTTGGGCGTACGAGCTTTGCGCTTGGCTAACACCGTTGGACTAAGGTGAGAAATGAACAGTCGTTTAATGAACGATGCTTCACTTTCTCGCCCTCTATCACTACGAATTTCTCAATCCGTAGGCTTAGTTGATTTTCAACTTCTGCTTTGTAGCGCTTATCCGCTTCAACAACTTCATCTTTGCTTTTTAACAAACAAAGGATTTCATACGTTGTACCATCATCAATGAAGGTCACAACGTACTTGTCTCCCCCCTCTATTTTGTATAAACCTCAAATCACCCAAGTAGGTTTGACTAAGTTCTAGAGGAGCGGTGATTCTTTCGCTATTCCCTTTGACATAATTTGGAAAGGTGATTTTGCCTATTCGTCTACCTCACATTCATTTTGAGGGTTTATATCGACAGAAGGCAACAATCTCAACATCGTTAGCTTTTGAATGACTTGCTATTTAACGTGTCTTAATCTATGATGACATAGATGCACGGATTACAAATATATCATTCATTTGGCTACAGACGTACTGTACCATTCTTAGTTATTACAGACCTGTTGGACTAGTCTCAAACCAGCTTGACCAATAATGTCCCTTAAACCAAGTTAGGGATATGTATCACCTCATCTTAGAGTGATCTCATTCCCTGAAGTCCTATTGAGGACAACCTCTCCAACCCCTTCTACTTTAGAGGTGGCGTTGCTTCACATGAACAACCTCTTGCCCGTGGTTAGGGCGTAACCGGATCATATATGATCTAGATACTCTGGCCCACTCCAGTTGCTTTGGCAGACTGAGTGTCCAATTTCTTTTCTGCCTTTCTTTAGGCCTTCAGATCATTTGAGACCTGGAAACTCTGGCCCACTTTACTAGGTGTCCATTACTTTTCCTATGAAATGAATTCTGGCCCCACTCCAGTCGCCCGGAGGCTTTATATGACTGAGTGTCCAATATCATCATATCAAAGGAATTTTGGCCCACTCCAGTCGCCCGGAGGCTTTGTATGACTGAGTGTCCAATATCATCCTATGAATGATCTTCTGCCAAATAGTGTGACAAGCTCAACGTCTTTAACTTTTAGACTTCTTCCGTTATGATTGGTGCCCAGATAATTCTTGGCGCTTACTTAAGAGTGGTAACAGTTTTCGCACAGTTAGTGGATCTCTCTCCATCGTATGTGCGAACATACTTTACACACTTTTAATCATTACACTTAAAAGAACGGTTTTTAAGTCATTTTACAAAATCCAATCTTTAAACGGGAAAGAAGAAGAGATTAAACTTCTGATTTTTAAAGCGTAAGGAATATAAATTAATTTTATATTCCTCCTTACTTTAATTTATTTTTAATCAGACATTATTTAATCTTTATTCTTGATAAGTAAGAAAAATACTTATCCCAATTTCGGATTCTTTGTCTGGGACAGATATAGGCCTTCTGCTGCAAGATAGAAGTACATCTTCAGTCTTCTCCTCTTGTCCCAGTTGACATCCTCAGGCTCTCGTGAGCGCTTGTTCCAACTAGTCTTGGTAGCGGTGACACCATGAACACGTTCATCATCATCACTCTCTTCTACCAGAAAACCATTGCCATATCCAGATTTGATCACGCAACTTTTGACCGACATCTTTCGAACACTAATAGTATTACAATACAATCTTGTCTTAAGTTGTTGGTATTCTATGGTACTTTATAGAGCAGTACGGGAAGTAATAACTATTATAAATGTTCGAAAGGATAAATAAACGGTCAATCTTCAAAACTGCCGCATGTGTGTTGTGTCTTGAATCTTGATCACCTTGCAAATCCAATGTTGAGAACTGCCGCAAGTTTGTTGTGTCTTGAATGTTGATATCCTGAAATCAAGAAACAACTAAATCTGGATGGTTATAACGTTGTGTGTTGAGTCGAGGATAGCCCTCTATCCTTAAGACAAGATTGCCCCGTATATATGCTTTTACGGTAGCGGGCAATAGTCTCCCAAGATAAAACAACACTTTAATCTCAACGCTACAGAGCCAATAGGTTGAGCCTGACGAAGAAAATAAATATGACTCGACTTGCTGAAGATATGGAATAGGAAGGAAGAGTTTCTGTCTACTCTTCTCTTTTGTCTCTGTGTATATAGTGTGTCTCTGTAGTGTATATCGTGTGTATACGTGAGGGTTTGGTCACTATTTTTCAGCCACTGTTTCTTTGAATTTCAGCCACTATTTTCTTGAATTTTCAACCCTTTGTTTCTTTGAATTTTCAGCCCTTTGTTTGTCTTTGAAAATGCTATTTTTCTGTCTGTTTTGGCTTGTTTCTTTGCTGTTTTTCTTACATTTCGCTCTGAATTGAGCCAAAGAAGGCTCAATATATAGCAAGGAGAAGGGACCAAACTGTATATATGAAAGAATTCTGGTCCAAACTGTACATATGAAACTTCAGGGATCAAACTGTACATCTGACAGAGTTTTCTGGTCCAAAAAGATAATATCAGAAAGTCCCCACACCCCACACCCCACGACCCACGACCCACGACCCGAAATCCGGAACCCGGAACCCGGAACCTGGAACCCGGAACCCGGAACCCTTTACCAATTAGAGACTTATATAGAGAGCAATTCTTCCTATTTCCACCGATGTAGTAGATTTGTCCCACACCACATTTTCATGTCTCAAACACCTTACTTCGTGGACCAATATCTCTTTTATTTCTCAACGAAATTAGACGATTCTTGGCCCTACGATCATCTACTCACTTCGTAGATCATGCATGTGCGAAGAGACAAGGTCTCCAACATGCGGAACACTAGTGTTTAATTCATCAAAGATGGGTGGACGCATCTCCCCGCCAAAGGCTAATTTCCAACACAATATATATACCAAGTGATATTTTATCAAATGGAATGACAAAATACTTCCGAAATAATTTTATAAAATCATATTCGTCTTCTGAAAAGTATATTTCACTCCGTCTATGACTTGAAAATCCTGAATAATTAAATAAAATTTTTGAGAGTAAAAATTAGGTGTCAACAATACTGACCCGTGTGATAGCGGAGCTTGCGGCTGTGTTTAGAGATTATTGATTAAGAGATTCAGGGTAAGCATCTTGATTGATCCCCAACACTGGACTACTATTCCTACTTTGCTCTTCTGTCTATTTCCATTCAGACAGTGTATGGACTTTTCAGACTTATGCATTATTGTTCTGTAGATCTCTTGGCCTATATAGCTATTTCTTGGGGTAGTTAATGTATTTCCGCACTTGTGACTCTTCTATGTTATTACAGCTTTTAATTGTTTTAAATATTTTATTACTACTTCATACTAATAAAATTGGTTTAAAATGATGAATTGATTCGCCTACTAAGTTAGGGTGTAGGTGTTATCGCGGCTTAGGTATATTGAGTCAGTGACACCCCATTATCATTCTTTGTTAGATCCCACTTTTTATTTGCACCCTCAACTGATTTGAGCTGGTCTCCTTCAACCTTAGTCGAGAAATCCCTCTTCTCAGAGCTATATTTGTATGAATTGATTGTTGTTTCTACTTTCTCACTTGTTCCTCTACCATCACCACTAGTAGTTTGATTAATCATTCCTGCAAGTGAGCTTTGGCGGAGTTTCCTTCTCTGACTCTATCCAAATCTATTCCAACTTTCCTTGTTTGCTCAACTATTTCGCGTTACTTCAGCTGATAAGCTAAGTATTCCAGGAGCTCCATCTTATTGTGAGCTTTCTTCAGTCGTCCCCTCACTATTCCAGTGGAGGTGCACGGTAGTAGCACCTAGCGTACGTTGAGAGCCAATGTTATATAATGTTTAAAATCACAAGTTTAAAAAGTTTTATCACTGACACAAATATCAAGTTTATTACTATAAAATTTTAAAATCTCCCCTTTTTTAAAAAATTTCTTATCCATTTAAACTTCGAAAAGGGGTCGGTACTCTCAGAAAAGGGTTATATTGCCCTTTGTCATATGTTTTTGAAATATTTGTCTTTTTCATCTAACTTTCGGCTCATATTTGCCCATGTATTCTAAAAAAAAGTCCATATTTATCCTTACATCGTTAAATTCGCATTTCACCTTAGTTTTCCTATTAGGTGCTTACATGGCAATTTAAAAAAGAAATTGAAAAATTGAATTTAAAAAAAAAATATATATGAAAATGGTTTTTTTAATCTGAAAATTTGATTTTTAAAACTCGTTTTTTTAAAAATAAGAAAAATATTTTTTATATATAAATATGAAAATTTGATTTTCCAAATCTGTTTTCTTAAAAAAATCTGGAAATTTGATTTATAGATTTTTTTTTTAAAATGTCCTAAAAATTCAGATTTTCATGATTTCATTTTTTAGGACACTTTTTTTAAAAATAATTTTTTTATAAAAAATTGGAATGAGTTGATAAAGTAATAGTTACTAGAATTTGACCTTTTTCCGTAATTTACTTGATAAAGTAAAAGTTACTAGAATTAGTTGTTTCAATTTTGAGGGAAGATGAAATGGGGAAGGAGGAGTTCCCTAAGAATTTCCCGATTTACTGTGACAACGAGGATGGTCGTACACAGTAAAATCCTCCTTCAGGGAGTATAAATTTTCTCTATCCTACGCGACAGTCACGTGCAAGTCTGAAGCCTTAAAAATGACGTTGAGCTTTTCGGCCCTCCCAACAAAACCTACAGTCCCACTCTCTGCTAATCTCTGCAAATACTGCAACCCTTTCCCCCATAGATACACAGAAATAATACGTATACACATAATATAGTAAAAAAAAAAGAGAAGAATATATATTTATACAATACATAAACTTTACTTCTACATCAAGTTGTCCTTCAAACCAAAACTAGTTGCAGCCTTTTTTTCTACTACTACTACTATCTACCATCATCATCATAGACCCTTGTACCTCTTTCTCTACTATTATCATTGTCCATAAAAGAAGATTTGTCTTCACAGGACTAAGAGTAATTATTACACCCTTTTTAGCTCTACTCTTACTCTTCACTTACTTGTTATTAAAACCATAATAATATAAATAAATATCTTGGAAATTAAATACAATCTTAGAGACACCCTGTTTTTTATTTATTAAGGACTTATGAGGGACCCCATTAAATGAGAACTTGAAAGTTTGCATGAGGATATAAATAACATTAAATTGACCTCTTTATTCATTTTCATTACTACTATTGTGATGTGTATGTGTGAATGAATTGTTGTACTGATACTTGTGTCTTCTTGGTTGTTGGTATTTGACATTACTAGTGTTTTTCTGCCTCTTTCTCCGGACCCCCTAATTATCCCAAGTGTCAGTAACTTCTCAGTACAGTAATTATTTCATCTGTCTACTACTTCACCTTCTTCCTTAACTTTAACCCCTTCAATTCTTTTTATTTTTAATTAATAATGTTTTTATTACTTCTTGGCCCGCCTCTTCCTCTAAGGCCCCAGTTTGTGTGTACACATTTGTGAAAATAAGAAAGAAAAAAACGAGCCCCGCATAGCTGAATGGCAGAGGAGATAACTTCTTGTAGCGTCCGTTCGAATCCTATGGGATCAATTTATTCTCTTCTGGAGCAGGACTTGTAATGGTTGTTCTATTCTAAAACTCTGATCATAGTCGGAAAGCTGGATATAAAAAAAAACTTTCATTTGTCAGCAAGATTATAACCACTATTGTACTACCAAAGTCTGCAACTATCAATATTATTAGCCTCTGTGTGTCTTTTGGTGTTTGTCCATTTGCAAGTTCATTGTATTTTCAAGATTCTCAGTTTGGTAATTGGTGATACTCTTTTATATGTAGAAACAAGGCCAAGATTGGGGTGGTTTTGGTGATGAGTTTGATAAACTATTGTTGGTGAAAGTGTAAAAAAAGGAAAATAAATGGCAGGGGTTGGTTCTGGAGGAACTGCTTCAGTGCCATCTTTGCCACCACCCCGCCCAAAATCACCACCTCAGTATCCAGATTTGTATGGAAAGCGTCGAGAATTGGCTAAAGTTCAGATGCTTGAAAGAGAAATTGGCTTTCTTGAGGTTAGTTTTTTGTCTCTTGAAGTTTGAATTGAAATTTCTTGGTAATGAGTAAAAATTATCATGTCATTCTTGATTCTATGCGGAGGGAAGGGCTTGGACTGACGGGTAAAGTTGTTGCGGGTTCAAGCCGTGGAAATTGACTCCTGCAGAAATGCAGGGTAAGGCTGCGGCCTCTTGCAGAAGGGCAGGTGCAGAAATGCAGGGTAAGGCTGCGGCCTCTTGCAGAAGGGCAGGTAAGGCTGCGTACAATAGAGTGATCCCTTTTCCAAATCCGTACATAGCGATATCTTAATGCATCGGAATGCCCTTTTTTATTCTTGATTCTATGTAACCTTGAGGCTACTATTTTTAGGTAAAGGTGTGTCACATCATGTAGAATTTATAGTTAAGCATAAAGTTTCTTGCTTTCTGTAGTGGACTATCTTTTACTTTTTAGTCCTTGTTTTTAGTTTTTCATATTTGGTCTTGAGATGGAAAAAAGTAGATTGCCTGCTATGAGGGTTAAGGGCTGAATCTTTGTTAATTTGATTTGTATGTCACATTAGCCTAATTAAATCTTTGTTGGGATATCAAATTGAGGAGCATATATATTCATCTTCACATGCTAAACCAGTGACTAGATGCATAGCATGTACTGTCATGTATTCAATTTGAATTCTGAGCAGTTTTATCTTGGATTGACTGGACCACTTCAATTAATTACTGTCATAAAGACATGGCATTGACATGCTAATTTAAAGTACTTATCAATTAAAAAGACCATAATGATCCAAGAACCAAGATTCTCTCAAATAGAGCTCTTAGACTTTCAGTGTGCCCATTTGTTTGTCAAGTTGTGTGCTTGCTGGTGGAGGATAAACTGAAAGCTGTGAGAAAGTTGCATAATGCAATATTTACTTGTTTAGATGCTCATGTATTTTTTTCCCTGAGTCAACATATCAATTGAATTTACTTGCCACAAGAATTTGTACGTCTTGCACATGCAATACCTTTATCTTTTTCTGCTCCCCCCTCCACAGGGGAAAAAGCAGAAAAAGATATAGGTAATTAGATTTGTGCTCACACTTTGGAAGTTGCCTTCCTACTGAAAAGAAGAAACTTACTTCAGGGTCTGATAATTAGTTACCACGACCTATCCCTGGGCTCTTCATCTATATAGGTAACAAATGGCTCTTTGAGGCATTTCCAAAATTTGATTCTAACAAATTTGAAGACAATTACTTCAAGACTGGTCTGAAAGTCGCGTAAGATCATCTTCAACTAACCTACAACCAATTAACAATTGTGGCAAAATAACCTTGATTTTGGCCTTGCATCCTTGACAACATGTCATTAGTTTCCTTGTTGAGATAAAGGAAAAGCTTAGAAGAATAATCCTAAGATACAGGTGGCAATTTTTATTTTTGGTAATAAACTGTGAATATTACCATTGAACAACCAAAAGCTTACACCTATAGAGCACTGAGCAAATCTGACCACCTTCCAGGAAGAGTATCAGACCTACTCAGCCTCCAACAAACACAAACCACTAGTTACATTTATGAAATAAGAATCAAAACTCAGAAACTAACTAACTAAGTGCAAAACTTCTGAATCAGTTGCCTACAACCATGGGTGTCTTGTGCATTAGGCCAATAAGGCCATTGTGTTAGGCCCCATAATTTGGGGTCCCACTTTTTTCTATGTATATATTTTTTATGTATTAATTATTTTCAGTTTTGAATATTATTTTTAAGAAAAGTAGTACTCCACTTCTTTTAACCCCACTTTTTACTATATTTTCAAGAGTTTGTTAGCACCAAAAAAGGTATGACAACTTTCATTGATGATACAATCTGTTATTGTGTATAGATTTTGATAGAGGATTTGTTTTATTAGAGGCAATAAGTACTAATATAAAAATATTATTTTTATCAATAGTGCAATTTAGTCTTACTTTTTCCTTTCTCTTAGACTCTCGCAGATCAAAGAACAACTGCTATTGCTTTGTATACGATCCTAGTCAATGGAATAGCATAGATACAAAGTTGAGATCTATTAGTAGAAAAGGGATCAATTAGAATTACTGATATAAAATTTCCGAAGGATGCATTTTCTAGTCATTTTTCTAGTACACATTTTATTCAAAATTAGCAAGCGGGTAAAAGCATGATAGAAGATGGCTAATATACTCAATAGGTTGCCTCAGCGGGAAGAAGTTTATGAAAATTAAAATTGATAAAATCTTACTTAAGATCAACAATGTCTCAAGATAGATTAAGCGGATTAGCGATACTATCAATTGAAAAGGTATTATTACAAGATATTGATTATAAAAAAACTGTTAATAACTTTGCATCTCAAAAAGTTAGAAAGATAGATTTAGATAAAACATACATATATATACGCCTTAGTCAAGGCCTCGCATTAGCGTTTCGCCTTAGGCCATCAATGTTGTTGAGACGCCCTTGCCTACAACTAAGAGCTCTCTTCGTACATTTCAGCTGGTCCGCCTCTCTTTGATCTTATTATGTACTTGTGTTACTATTGTTTCTGCCTGTACATGTATATTCTTGATTATGTACTAATTCCTTGCCCTCCATGTATGGTAAATTTGAGCTCCGCATATTGAAACAGTCAGTTCCTTCTTAAACTTTCTCCAGTGTCTGCTACTAATCCAGTTCAGGGTCTGAGGTATACTTGCATTCAGGACATGTATTCCCGGCCAGCTTCTGATTTTCTTCTGCGTTTCCACCATCTGGCTGCATTTTGCAAACAGGTGCAACTGAGTTTCCTCCTGATCAGTATCACACAATCTACATTAAGTATCATCTGTTGGGATATTTAACTTTTGTAACCTCTCCTTGGTCAGTAATCTGTTTGGGTTGGCTAACCAGAGGATGAATCTGTGTCTAGGCATCATTAAGGAGTTCCAAATGAGATCAGCTTCCCTTACTCTGTGCATAGTTCCCTGCAAGCTGTTATAACTGCTAGAAACTGAATATTCACCATTAGTAGTCAGGTTATACTGCCCATTAGTGTACCAACTCACCATTTGTCCTTTGATAAGATTTAATCTGCGATATTTTGATGTTTTACAACTTACTAGAGATTGTATTGTATATTTTACCATAAGCTTGTTTGTACTTAGCTGTGATGAATGTGCATTAATGATACAAGGGCTTGTTTCGGAGATTTTTATATGAAGTTATTTTCACTATGTTCTCCTCTCATTTCGATCCAATTCTTCTGAGCAGGAAGAACTGAAATCCATTGACGGCCTGCAACCTGCTTCTCGACCCTGTAAAGAGTATGTTAAGAGCATATTTTACACTGTGCATTTGTTTCCACATGATCTGTACTACTGAAGTCATGTGCAATTAATTTATGTATGTTCCTTTATGGTACTTCTGTATTGATTGATCTTGCATATTTTGCAGGGTGACAGAATTTATATCGGAACATTCAGATCCTCTTATACCAACGTAAGAAAGTATTCAACAGTCATTTCTACAAGATTTTAAGCGTAATTCCAGTCATATATTTTACTCTTTTCTCATTGCCTTTTTTCCCATGTTTCAGAATAAAGAAGAGTCGTAGATCCTGTTGCTTGTGGAAACGGCTCTGGTATGCTAAGTTCTAGGCTTTTCCTTTTTGGGTTATACTGAGCATGAAATATGAAATGTTTCATAGAAAAATTAAATAGATAGCGTGTGATTATCTTGGCATTAACTTTTTGAGAGGACTAAAACCCAAACATCAGAAACTTTTTATGCAGAACTATGAAATGTTCTTATGTTTCCTAGATAAAAGTTTAGCATCCTGGTAAGCAACTTGCAAAATGTTGTACAGAAACTAGTCAGATCTATATGAAGAACCAATACCTTTGTGGGTCATAAGCTAGAAGAATAGAAAAGTAAATAAGTAACCAAGGTTAGTTGCAACTGTGATCCAACACGGCTACTGATTTCTCACATTTTTAAGTATCAACATACTGTTAGGATACTTGCAAAAAATGAATAGAGCTCTATGTTCATAGTGAGAGAATACTTTGTTGGTGGCTCATAAGCTGGAAAAATAGATAGTAAATAGTAACCAAAGTTGGTGGCAATTGTGCTTCACTGTGGCCAGTAAATAGTAACCAAAGTTAGTGGAAATTGTCCTTCATTGTGGCCAGTAAATAGTAACCAAAGTTAGTGGCAGTTGTGCTTCAGTCTGTCCACTATTCATATTTTTATGGATTATGTTTGCACTCTTCCTTCGCTCATAAGCTTCATGAAATCTAGTTTTGGTAATTAAGACTTTTCAGGAGGAAACTTTTTGGTTTTTTTACAACAACATAACCAGTGAAATCCCACAACGTGGGGTCTAGGAAGGGTAGAATGTACGCAGACCTTACCTCTACCCCAAGGTAGAGAGTAGAAATCTTTTTGTGCAGTTATCGTGCATCTTTTTGAACCTAGCCTTCATAATACCATTTCTTACTGGAAAAGAAAAATTAGACTAAGAACAGAGTAATTAGCCTCATCTGCACTGCTGCAGTCATGAAATATGTGTTTGACGAAATGTTTTGTAAGCCTTGTAATCTAAGCTCTGATGAAGTGAATGATTTCTTCTTTAAGCAAGATGATAGTTAAGAGGTTATGTCTTTACATAGATATAGATTTCTACATTTTGTCAAATAAGCATCTTGCAAACAGCTAATTAGATGTATTGAATGAGTTTAATCAGTGTTGTGGCTTCTCCTATTGACATAAGTTTCTTGCACATTGTAGTAGCTCGTCATGTTTCAATCTCTCATGGATTTGTTTCTGGTGCCGATGTCCTCGTATAAAGATGCCGGGTTGCTGTAACTGCAATATATGTAACTGCTGCCCATCTATCAGTTGCTCAATACCTAAGTGTCAATGTTTCTCCTGTCCACGGTCTAAATGCTGCTGCAGCAAGCCTGCCTGCAAATGGAGTTGTTGCAACTTAAAATGTCCTTCCTGCTTTAGCTGCCCCTCTTGTAGCCCATGTACATGTACATGTTCTTATCCTAGATGCCCCAAGTTAAATTGTAGTTCCTGTTATAAAAAGTGGTGCTACTGCTTCTGCCCTTGCTACTTTTGTTAGTAGTAGTAGTAGTATTAAATCATGCAATAATTCCTATATGAAACTGCTTCTATAAAATTGTGAATATTTTTTGTCTGAATAGCATTTGAAGTTATCTTGTTTACTACTTTACAATGATCTGTGCTGTGTCACCTCTAGGGCTCTCAAAACAGAAATAATAACTGTGGACTCTTTTTTCCTTACAAAAGTACTGTAGTTACTATAATGTTCAGTTGCTACATAAATTTTGCCTTTTGGTCTTGTAAGTGCTTCACCTTTTCCAATTAGCTCTTCAAGTTGAGTAAGGGCTATAAACATGAATTTTTCTTTTGGGTGGATGGTGAATGGATGGATACCTGGACTTTTAGCTCTTCCTGCTGATCAATTCCTGAACTGGAGTGCATATGCCAGAAAGTGTGGTACTGTTATGAATTTTGGGATGACAAATAGGGAAGGGCGGGTGTGATCAAGTCTTAATCCGCAAGAGTTTCAACCTGTCCCGCTCTGTTCAGCATAGCAATTTCTCTGTATTTTTAACTTGTCTTGCATTCACCGGTTTACCCCACTCAAGTTTTCTTTTACCCCGATATTGCGAGAAATGTGTTATTTTTACTTGTTCATTTTCATTTAGTATGCCTGTCACGCCCCGCATAAGAACCTCTCTGTTGTCCATTTATGATCCCTAGGCCCGTAAACCAAGGGTAGCTAAGTCCCCTCTTTGAATCCATACTGGTGTTTACTAGCAGTACTCTCTCCACCTAAAAAAACTCTCTGTACGCTTAACGTTATTTCCCAATAACCGCTAATTTCCTTACCTCTTACGCGTCTGCATCACTAGCTCCGTCCCCATGGGGACGCGAGTCTGAGCGAGAATAATAATGCTAACACCCATCCGACTACTTCTACTGAAGAGATTCCTTCGAATTCAAGCTATGCTAGGGCGATTTAGACAACTACTTCCCAGAACCCTAAAATTAATCGATTTGGGAATCCAGAGATTAAAGCCAAATATATTAATCATGATGGAGTGGCGGTTGTCCTCTTCAATACCAAGGAATACTATGGAGTTATGGCCGACGAATGCAAGTTTACGTCGGAAAGTTCATCAAAACCAGATCACAAATAGAGAAAGTTCGAGCAAGATTTACTGAGAAGATAACAGTCAAAGGTACGACTACTATTAGGGTTTATGATTATCGTACTGTCTTTATTAAATTCTCTAAAGAAGAGGACTTTAAGGACGTGTGGTATAAAAGATTTATTGAAATTGATGAACAAGTTATGTGGTTGAAAAAATGAACCGGATTTCAAACCTGAAGAGGACTCTCCGATAGTCCCACTCTTGGTTTTGCTTTCGGGGCTACCATTCCATCTACATACTTGGAATTATGTGAAACAAATTGTAGCCCCTATTGGAAATCCTCTTATGGATGCTGCCACTGAAAACCGTACCAAACCTAGCATGGTCAAGGTAAGAGTTGAGGTGAATTTGACCAAAACCAAGCTTACTTCTATCTTTATGTTCAGAGGATGAAAACTGTCCCTGCAAAGGTTTCTACCAAAAACTCAAATACGAGAATGTTCCAAAGTTTTGTACTCATTAAAGAATTTTAGGACATTCAATAATACAACGTAGAAGGGTTGGAAAAAAAAGAGTTGAGGAAATGAAGGATAAGGAAAGGAAGAACCAACTGGAAGAGAAAGCTAGTATTGATTCAAGAATGGGGAAAGAAATCAACAAGAAAACAAAAAGGAATAGGAGAAACAGGAGCAAGAGAAGCATCAGGAAAGCATAGAACATAAACTAGATCAACAGGAACAATCGGGGGGAGACTTCTAATGCTAAGAGCAGCTCTGTACTGAAGGAAAAGCTTAATAGGATCAAGAAGAAGAGAAAAAAAACACCAAATAAGAACTAAAGTGAAGATCAAGGTTGTTCACAAGGAACCTGCCAGCAGCATTGTTAAAGATGATGATGACAGTAAAGAAGTGAACACTATGGGAGGACTATTGGAAAACAGTATGAGTGTAGAAAGGGAACAACGGCAGGTACAAGTCAACAAAGACATAGGACAAAGTCATCAGATCAATGATATAGTTGGGCAAGAGGTTGAAAATGAAAATGAAGGAATTGGGGATAATATTGTTGGGCATAGTGATACCCCCAGTCTTCTATCACACATACCTCTTGCACAGTTGGTTGTTGATTTGAATCATAATGTGTTAGAAAGTTATAGCACACAGGATTTGCTTGAGAACACAGAAGAAGCAGAAGACCATGACAAGGCTGATTACAACAAAAACATTCAGTATGGTGATTCCACATTAGATGCAGATGAGGATGGTCAACAGAAACTTGATGAGTTATGTGATAAGACTGGAATTTCACCTCCCAGGAGAGGTAGAAGCAGACACAAGAAAGGTCACAAAGAAAAAAAGAACAAAGACAACACTGCACCTCCTAGTCCAAGGGAGGAGAAAAACAGTTCCAACCATGAAAGTTCCTTATGATTAGTGCAATCATATGGAACATTAGGGGGGTGAGGTCAGAAAAGGCCATTCAAAGACTCAAAAGACTTGTTAACAAATTCAAATAATATATTGTTGTTGTTTCTGGACCAATGGTAAACATGAACAAAGTTGAAGGTTACAAAAGATTTCTTGGCTTTAATCAATGCATAACTAACACCACTGGTAAAATTTGGTTTTTTTGGAGACAATTGTACTGTCTCCATTATGCAAGATCATGAGCAACAAGTTACCCTGAGCATCCAAAAGAATCAAGGTAGTGAGATGATGTATGTCATTGCTATTTATGCCAAATGGACGAAGGAATACAAAAAAGAGCTTTGGGCCAGCGTAGAGGACCTGAATAGAATCATAAATGGCCCTTGAATTATTGGTGGAGACTTCAATGTCATTTTTCATCCAGAAGAGGAATTAGTGGGTTTACCACACAGAAACTTCAAAAGTTTTGATTTTGCTGAATGTATGGACTCATGTGGCATGTCAGATGTGGGCTTCAATAGTTCTAGGTTTTCATGGTGCAATAATTGGAGGCCAAGCAGAAAAATATGGAAAAGACTTGACAGAGTGTTTATCAATAATAAATGGAAAAAAAGTATACTAACAATTCTGTTAGACATTTAGCTAGGACTGGATCTGATCACAGGCCTCTACTATTTAAATGTGATAATGAGCATACTGATGGGCCTAAATATTTTCAATTCCTGGATTTCTGGACCACCCATGATGACTTCCTTCAGATTGTCAGAAATTATTGGAACCAACGTGTTAGCGGGAACCCTATGTGGATTCTTCAACAGAAGCTTAAAGGGGTTGCTAGAAGGCTCACCAGTTGGTCAAGGGAGGAAATTGGTGATGTCCATAATCAAGTTGATATGTGGGAAACAAAAATGCAGTATCTAGAAGATAAAGATCTTATTCAGAGATCAGAAAATCAAAATAGCAGACAAGAGGTCAACAAAGGGCATGCTGAATATGTGTATTGGCTCAACAAACAAGAATCAATTTGAAACAAAAGGCTAAGATCAAATGGTTTGAAGAAGGGGACACCAACAGTAAGTACTTTCATTCTGTTATTAGTGACAGAAAGAGAAGACTTGGGATCAACAGAATCAAGAACAAGAATGGTAGATGGATTTCGGAGAACACAAGAATTGCTAATGCTTCTATTAAGCATTTTGATCATATATTTAATCTTAAGCCCAGAACTCTTGATCCTATAATTCTAGACTGTATTCCAAACTACATTAGCCAAAATGATCTTATCTCCAGTTGCCCTCAAGAAGCTAAGATCAAATTCAATATTTTTGACATGAGTGTTGATAGTGTTGCTGGACCGGATGGGTTCTCAAGTAAGTTTTTTCAATCTTGTTGGGATATAGTTAAGAAGGAAGTAATAGAATTTGTGCAGTTTTTCTTTAAAGAAGAAAAACTTACCAAATTCCTTTTACATACCCTCCTTGCTTTAATTCCTAAGGTAGAGTCTCCTACTAATTTTTTTGATCTTAGGCATATTAGTCTTAGCAATTTTTTTGGTAAAATCATCACCAAGATTCTTTCTAAAAGGCTAAAGTCCTTACATTCTTTAATTATCTCTGAAAATCAAAGTGGTATTTTAAAAGGGATGCTTTTCACAGAAAATATTTTGTTAAGAAATTGTTTAAAATATTAAGTGTAAGAATATGGAGGCACGTTGTCATCAAGTTGGATATGGCCAAAGCACATGATAGAATGTCTTGGCCATTCATTGTTGTTAGGGATGACAATAGATCGGATTCTACTAGATCCAGATCCGTTTTTCATACTTGAATCTAGATCCATCGGGTCCATAAAAATCATATTCGGATCTATCGGATCCGCCGGGTCCACGGATAGGATCTGGATCCACATGTAAAAAAATTTGTCTTGCTAAAAATGTAACCTTGCTAAGAATTTTTTTTTGAACTGACAAACGATTTTTACTTAGCTAACAATTTACTTTGTTTCAATTTTGAAATGTTCATATGAGATATTTTGTTCGTTGTCTCGTTTTGATTGTGAGCTATTAATTGAAAATGTTGGACAATGACAATAGTTGTGGAAAATAGTATTTCCACAATGCAGAACTTGCATGTGCCTGGAATATTCACAAATGAAGTGAATATAATTTTAACTACTTGTCTATGGAGATGTTAGTTATTCACTAATATAACATTGATTTTATTATCGAAGTTACCTCTTTATTTTTTGGTTTTTGAGTTAACGCGGGGATAAATTAAACTTGCAAGGATGTGCTTAACAATTTTAAGAAAATACTTATAAAATTACATTCTATGTTATGAATATATTTAATAAAAAACGGATCCAAGGGTCGGATCTGGATCGGATACGGATCTCAAATACAAGATCCAGATCTAGATCTGATCCGTCAGAAATGGATCCGGGTCCGATCCGGATCCGTCGGGTCCAAATTTTGAAGATCCATATCCTATAAAACTGATCTGGATCCATCGGGTGCAGGATCCACTGTCATCTCTAATTGTTGTTTTAAATAAATTTGATTTTTCAGATGATGTGATCAAGCTTTTCATGGGTTGTATTTCCAACTTATGGTATTCAATCATTGTAAATGGTACTAGAAATGGCTTCTTTACTTCCACACAAGGACTCAAGCAAGATTATTGTTGCGGTATTTCTATATGCTATGCAAGTGTACGTATCGCAATTTGTAATAATTTCGATAAGACCGAGTATCGTCCACAAAGACTGATTTATCAAGTACCAATTAACTAATCTTTGGTTTCTATTTGGCTAACGAATATAGGTGATGATTTCTAAACTACAGAATTAACAAACTAAAGTAAATTGCAGAAATGAAGTAGTAATGAAAGCACACGAAGTTTAAGTCAGTGATGAAGACAATTAGGGTTTCCAGTCTCCTCAACTTTTCGCTCTATCATTCATTAATGCAAGACTAACGATTCTTCTTCTTATTAAGATAGCATGTTAACTGAGGTGTTCTATATTCCGGTTAGGACATATAAAAACTAAATCTAAGTGAGAACGTTCTATATTTTTATGATAAGTTCAATCACACAGGAGGATTAAGATCAATAACCTAAAATGCTACACGGAAATCGTGATACTCTCGTTCAAGATAAACCTACGTCTAATCAACTATAGCATATTCAAATCTCCCTTCTCAGATCTTGATTCGAAATCATATAGGTAATGAAACTAATGGCCAATTAATTCTCATTCAATAAACACAAGTTGAAGAGATCTTAATAGATGAAGAAGAACATTAGCAATGCATTAAATCATAATAGAGTTTCAAGTGACTCAACGGAAAAACCCTAATAAAAGTAATTAGCTTCTAGACATGCTAAGAAAATTAATTAACTTAATATCCAATATGAACTGAATTAAAGTAAAGAAAAGGAAAAGAACTTGAACAATAGATGCCTCTAATGACTCCTTGTTCTCTTGTTTCTTGCCTCCAAAGTGTTATATCTTTTTCAGAAAAATGTTTCCCCCAATATATATGACGAAACCCCCCCAAAATAGACCTTTTTGCCCTTGTTAAATTTAGGTTTCTCGCTTCCCTGACGTCGTCGGCACAACGGCTCTTCAAACAGGTGCCGCGACGCTAATTCGCTTCTGAAAGTTGCTCACTTTCTGTCAGTGGGGCGTCGTGCGCTAATGTTGGGCGCCGCGGCTCCATGCTATGTTGCGTCGTGGCTCTTCAGTAATCTTCATTCGAAATTATTTCTAGACTGCTTTCCAAACTTTTCAGGGCTTCTTTGACTCATTTCTTGTGACCAGCTATGCATTTTTGTTCTTAATAACCGCCTATTTCCTTTGAATTTGCCTTATTCCTTTCTGAATCGCTTAAAGCCTGAAAATACAAAACAACATACGTAATACTACAGAAAACAACTAAAAGACAAACAAAAGACTCCCTAAAACACACTCTAAAACAATACTAACATCTACCTAACAAACACCCCCAAACTTACACTTTACTCGTCCTCGAGTAAAGACACCCTAAAAAGAAAAACACACAGACTCTAGACTGAATCAGGTCAACAATATATATCATGCCTCAAAAATCATGAACAACATGCAATATTATCTTCAGGAACATTCTAGCCACTAATTTGCTACCTAGAATTTCAAGTCCGATATTCCTTAAATTTGCTTAAATTTATTAATGCATATGACCACTCAACCATGATTATTGACTTAAACAAGTATTCAATATTAGTTCATGCATAACTAATTCTCACTAACAGTCCATCAGGTCCAAGTTCTATACGCTTGCTAACTTGATATTCTCCACTAATTTAGACAACACATGCTCACGAATCGATATGACTTTTATAGGTTATGACGATAGACTTAGGTACAGGTAGATGAAATGTCATTTAGGCTCAAAGTTACCATAAGCATATAAACCAATCAACCCAACTCTATATTCACGTTATAAACCAAAAGTAATCCCCAATTTTTCTTTTCTTTTCGAACTACACCCCCAAACTTATTTTTCAATGTATGTACAAGGGAGGTGTAGTGTATTCATTCATTTATTTTTTTGCTCTTCTATTGATAGCACTCAATTTAAAATACCAATGCTCTTCTATTGATAGCATTCAATTTAAAATACCAATTACAAAGTGTCAATCCCCTAATCATATACTTATATGCTCATGGAATTCAAGGAAAGGAAAATATTTGTAAAGGGTTTCAAGTAGACTCAGAATAGGTGTCAATCAAAGAAGGGTTACTTAAGGCTCGAAAAGGGTAACTAGGGATTAAATTAGTCAATGTTGGCTTGAAAGGCTCAATTGTTCCAAAGATGGCCTAAATCATTTTCCTAAGCATGCATCATCTATGATTTCGTATCAAATAGCAAGCAATCAAGTTCTAGGACTTTCCACTATCTTTCCTCAAACCAAAATTCAATCATGCATAAACCAATATTCAAGTACAAGAAATTCACCAATCATGATCAAGTTTTCATACTTACTAATAATTGAAAAATACTCAGGACCTATCCAACTTAAGCACACAGATTTATGCATTTCATGGCTATCAATTTCATCCAACTCTATCACATGTGTTCACTCAATCTCATGGGCTATTATTATTAACTTGATTCATTGACACAAGACACTCAAATACTAACACTAAACAAAGACACTAACAACAAACAAATAACTTAACACAAACAATTAACACTATTAACACAAAACAGTAAGACTCCCCCCAAACCTATTCAACACATTGTCCCCAATGTGATAAGTAAAGTAAGAGTAAGAAGACTTACCAAAACTGCAGCTAAGCAATTCAGAATGGTGGTGGCGGCTGTGGTGGATGATAATCAAAGTAGTGCTCATTCGCGGCGCTTTTTCACCCCCAGAGTTAGCTCACAATTCACCTAACATAAGAAGAAAAAAAACACAGACCAAGAAACAACAAGACACTGAGATTGTTCGAAAATAACACAAAATAAAAATAAACTATTAAAATATTGGGTTGCCTCCCAATAGCGCTGTCGTTTAACATCATTTAGCCGGACGCAGATTTCCTCTTCATTTCAAGATCTCTTTTCTCATCACCTCCTTCATAGTTGGGTTCAACCTCATTTGCGCCTTAATTGAAGGCCTGCTCTCATCGTTCTCGCATTGTGTTAATGCTACTTCAAGAGCATCAGTACTCTTGAACCTTTCCTCAGCAACCGCTTTGTCAATTACATCAATGGAAAAACAATCATCACTTGCTCTTGGATAAGTTATTGCCCTGAATACATTGAAAGTCACTTATTCTCCCTGGACTCGGAGTTTTAGTTCGCCCTTCTGAACATCTATAAGTGCTTTTCCTGTAGCTAAGAATGGCCTCCCAGGATGATGGACACATTTTCATCTTCTTCCATATCTAAAATAATGAAGTCAGCAGGAAAGATGAACTTATCCACTTTTACTAGCACATCTTCAATGATACCTCGTGGATACTTGATTGAACGATTTGTTAACTGCAAGGTAACTGTTGTAGGCCTAGCTTCACCCAAACTAAGTCTACAAAACACAGATAAGGGCATCAGATTGATACTTGCCCCCAAATCACACAGAGCGTGCCGGCACTCAAAATTCCCGATAGTGCAGGGAATAGTGAAGCTCCCTGGATCTCTCAACTTCTGGGAAGCTTCTTTTGCAAAATGGCACTGCACTCTTCAGTTAATATCACAGTCTCATAATCTCCCATTTTTCTCTTTTTAGAGAGAATTTCTTTCATGAATTTGACATAATTGGGCATTTGCTCTAAGGCTTCAGCAAAGGGAATATTTATGTGCAGCTTCTTGAATATTTCCAAAAACTTGGAAAATTGTTTATCCAAAAAAAATTCTAAGCCTCTGCAGGTATGGAATTTTGATTTGAGGCTCATTACTCACTGCTGGTGGTGTCTTTTCCACCGTGGGGTGGTCTTCAGTAACCCCATCTTTCTCTAAACCTGATATCTTTCCTAAGTCATCATTATTTTCAACAGGTGGTTGGGTTACAGACTGCTCCACTTGCTTACCACTTCTCAAGGTGATGGCCTGACACTGCTCACTCGGGTTCACAACGGTATTGCTAGGCAGATTTCCTTGAGGTATGTTATTCAACATGTTTGCTAACTGCCCTACTTGCATCTCCAAATTTCGAATAGAGGATGTTGTCTCTGTCATGAACTATATTTGGGAATTGGTGAGAGTCAACAAGGCTGCTTGCAATTCATTGGGGTTAGCTTGTTGAACTTGTGGCCTAGGCTGCTGAGAAAATGAAGCTTGATTTATTGGTTGTTGTGGACTGTTCTGCTGATATTGCCCGTGGAACTGTGGCTGTTGGGTCTGATATTACCCTTGAAACTGTGACTGTTGGCCTTGGTCGTTTCTTCATGAAAAGTTAGGGTGATTCCTCCACCTAAGATTATTAGTGTTGGAGAATGGATTGTTGTAAGGCTACTGAAAATTCTCAACTGCTTGAACCTGAGCTTGGTCCATAGGTACAATATTGGGATCCGCTGTTGTGCAATGATAAAAAAGATGTGGTCCTCCACAAATTTCACATCCTGCTTGTGTCTGAACTCCATCCACCTTTCTGCTGTTGGTAGGTCTTTCATCGGACCACTGATGGTTATTTGTTGTCATATCCCAACAGCTCATACACCTCATTAACACTCTTGCTCATGAATGTACCTCCAGCAGCAACATCAATTATGGTACGGGTCGTACCACACAAACCATTGTAAAAATTATGGACTAACATCCACTGCTCAAGTCCATGATGAGGACGTTTTCTTTGCAACTCTTTGAATCTTTCCCAAGCATCATATATAGATTCTCCTTCCAGCTGATAGAAGTTGTTTAGTTCTCCCCTTAACTTAGTTGCCTTTGATGGAGGGAAGAATTTTTCAAGAAACTTCTGAGCCATGTCTTGCACATAGTGATGGAGTTAGCTTGCAGAGAGTTCAACCAGCTTTTGGTTCGGTCCCTTAGTGAGAATGGGAAGAGCCTCAATCTAATGGCGTCATCAGTCACACCATTGTATTTTAATATTGCACATAACTCCAAGAAATTGGCCAAGTGCATATGTGGATCTTCAGAGGGCAAACCCCCAAACTGAACTGTGTTCTGGACCATCTGCATGATTGCTGGCTTAATCTCGAAATTATTTTCCTCCACAGCTGGTGGTCTTATACAGGTCTGCACTCATGTTACGGTTGGAAGTATATAATCCCGTAAGCTTCTCACAGCGGGATTTTGAGCTTGCTCCTGCACCATTTCTGGCACCCCTCTATTCAACCCATCATTATTTTGACGATTTTCCATAACCTCGGTTGAAATACCATCTCTCTTATTTCTTCGATTCTGATTGCACGCTTTCTCAATCACAGGATTCAGAGGAACAAGGCTGTCTGCTCCTCTACTGCTTTGCATATACCAAAGCTACCTGAAAATCATCACAAACAGTGCACACAGATAAAAAAAAAATTAAAATAATAATAATAATAATAAAATGTGTTCTAGGAACAACCAAATTAGAAATAAGATTAATTATTTTGATATTGATAATAATTCAATCCCCGGCAACGGTGCCAAAAACTTGTTGCGGTATTTCTAGATGCTACGCAAGTGTACGTATCGCAATTTGTAATAATTTCGGTAAGACCGAGTATCGTCCACAGAGACTGATTTATCAAGTACCAATTAACTAATCTTTAATTTCTATTTGGCTAACGAATATAGGTGATGATTTCTAAACTACAGAATTAACAAACTAAAGTAAATTGCAGAAATGAAGTAGTAATGAAAGCACACGAAGTTTAAGTCAGTGATGAAGGCAATTAGGGTTTCCAGTCTCCTCAACTTTTCGCTCTATCATTCATTAATGCAAGACTAACGATTCTTCTTCTTATTAAGATAGCATGTTAACTGAGGTGTTCTATATTCCGGTTAGGACATATAAAAACTCAACCTAAGTGAGAACGTTCTATATTTCTATGATAAGTTCAATCACACATGAGGATTAAGATCAATAACCTAAAACGCTACACAGGAAATCGTGATACTCTCGTTCAAGATAAACCTACGTCTAATCAACTATAGCATATTCAAATCTCCCTTCTCAGATCTTGATTCGAAATCATATAGGTAATGAAACTAATGGCCAATTAATTCTCATTCAATAAACACAAGTTGAAGAGATCTTAATAGATGAAGAAGAACATTAGCAATGCATTAAATCATAATAGTGTTTCAAGTGACTCAACGAAAAATCCTAATAAAAGTAATTAGCTCCTAGACATGCTAAGAAAACTAATTAACTTAATATCCAACATGAATCGAATTAAAGTAAAGAAAAGGAAAAGAACTTGAACAATAGATGCCTCTAATGGCTCCTTGTTCTCTTGTTCTCTTGTTTCTTGCCTCCAAAGTGTTATATCCTTTTCAGAAAAATGTTTCCCCCAATATATATCACGAAAACCCCTCAAAATAGACCTTTTTGCCCTTGTTAAATTTAGGTTTCTCGCTTCCCTGACATCGTCGGCGTTGTGAATTCAAACAGGCGCCGCGGTGCTAATTCGCTTCTGAAAGTCGCTCACTTTCTGCCAGTGGGGCACCGCGACGCTAATGTTGGGTGCCGTGGCCCTTCTGCGCCGCGGCTCCATGATGTGTTGCGCCGCGACTCTTCAGCGTTCTTCGTCAGGAATTATTTCTAGGCTGCTTTCCAAACTTCCCAGGGCTTCTTTGACTCATTTCTTGTGACTAGCTATGCATTTTTGTTCTTAATAACCGGCCTATTTCCTTTAGATTCGCCTTATTCCTTTCTGAATCGCTTAAAGTCTGAAAACACAAAACAACACGCATAATACTGCACAAAATAACTAAAAGACAAACAAAAGACTCCCTAAAACACACTCTAAAACATACCTAACAATTATCCTCTTTCCCTTTCTCTATTTATCATTGCTGTTGAGATTTTAGCTAGACTTTTAAATAATATTGTCCATAGTGATCATTTCATCCCTTTCTCTATGTCTGAGAGAGGTCATGTCATTAATCATCTTTCTTATGCAAATGTCATTGTGATCTTCACTAGTGGCAACACTAAATTTGGTAAGATGATTATGAAACAGGTTCATTGGTATGAAAAAGTTCTGGACAAAAGATGAACAAAAACAAGTGTTTTTTCTCACTTCTCCTGGTACAGATCCTAGTAGGATCAATAAAATTAGGAATGCTACTAGTTTTCTTGATAAGCAATTCCCTTTAGAGTACCTTGGGTGTCCTATTTATGTGGAAAGGAAAAAATGAATACTTTGAAAAGTTGTTGTCAAAGGTTATCAAGAGGCTTAATGGTTGGCAAAGTAGTATGCTCTCCTATGGGGGAAATATATTTTGATTAAATATGTCCTCCAATCCCTTCCTATTTATACGCTAAATGCTCTTACTCTTCCCAGAGGTATCATTAAGCTTATGGAAAAACATTTTGTTAGATTTTTTGGGGGCTATTCTACTGAAAAGGATAAGTATCATTGGAGTTCTTGGAACAATTTCTGTTTTTCCAAAAAGTAAGGTGGATTGGATATCAGAAGCATGAAAGATATCAGTGGTATTTTCAACGTAAAAAAATGGTGGAGATTTAGACAACAAGGCTCTTTGTGGGAAAAATTGACAAAAGCAAAGTATTGTGTAAGGGCTCATTCTGTTTTCAAGGTCTGGATATTTAGAGATTCTCATATATGGAAATCTCTGACTCAAGCTAGAACTATTTTTTAGCCTTATATGATTTGGAATATTCATAAGAGAAATAGTAGTTTCTGATGGGACAATTGGACTGGATATGGAGCTATAACCACCTATTGCCCTGATCAGACACTCCATCAAGATTCTTGTTCAAAACTTCTTTGTTAACCATATTTGGGACAGGCAAAAACTCCAAGATTTACTTCCTAATTGGCTGGTTGATCACATATTGAGTATCAGAAGTTGGAACAGCAATAGAAATGATCATATGAGCTGGTATAGCTCTAATGATGGTTCTTTTACTAACAAAACTGCTTGGAATATTTTAAGGGATAAAAAAGTGCCAAATGACTTTATTCACAAAGTTTGGAAAAATAGTGTTCCTTTCAAAATCTCTTTTTTTTTATCATGGAGACTTCTTAAATCTGAATTAAAAGTACCTTTTAATGATTTTATTTGCAGGCAATGGAGAAGGACCCAATGTATTGTCTTTGCTGTAGAGATCCTTTACCAGAGACTATCAAGCATTTGTTTATTGATAGTGAACCTGTCAGGAAGCTATGGAAGTACTTTGGACGACCATTAGGGGTTACCTACCAAAACAAGCTAGTAAAAGGATTTATGAAAGACTGGTGGCATACCACAGGAAAGAATGTTATTCATAGAATGATCATGCAAACCTTGCCATTGATTATTTGTTGGGTGTTGTGGACCACAAGATGCTCTTGTAGATATGGTAATCAAGTCAGATTCTATTGTGCAAGAATGGAGCAACAAGTCTATCGGTTGATTACAACCTCTATAGACACGATGTTGCCCAGATATAAAATGGAGACGTAGTGACCTCAGTTATGTGAGAGGTTGGAGAAGCTCAGACCAAAACTTATCACTAGGTCTGTGGTATGGACTATGCCTCAAGAAAATTAAATCAAGGTCAATACTGATGGGATCTTCATAGCTCAAGACAGAAAAACTAGAATAAGAGGGATTGTCAGGGACATTGCTGGTGATTTTGTGTTTGCTTTTGCTTCCCCAATTCATTGCAGGGATCATAACATGGTAGAAGCCATGACTGCACTTCTTGCTTCCCCAATTCATTGCAGGGATCATAACATGGTAGAAGCCATGACTGCACTTCTTGTTGTCCAGTTATGTACCCATAGGGGCTATCAACATTGTATTATTGAGATGGACTCTCAACTTGTTGTAGATATGATGCAGAATCAATCTTCCCACAATACTAACCTCAAGACTGTTATGGATGATGCAATAGAACTGATTAACAACTCTGATATTACTTTTGCTCACTGCTATAGAGAAGCCAACAAACTGGTTGATTTCTTGGCTAAGTTTGCCACAACATTGAATGCACAGATTCTTTATAGCTCTTATGATCATCCTACTGGTCCTAAAGGCCCTTTTGTACTTGATAAGATGCAGTTGCCTAGCCTTAGAATCAGAGTTGATAAGGTAAAATTCTCTATTAGCTAGGTGTACAGTTGTACATTATAGAGTGAAGTTTCTTCATTATATGTAAACTTCCTCTTTTTTTTACTGATTTGCAGCCTGTGATGTATTCATGGGGTATTTGGCCTAGTCTCCCCCCCTCCCATGTTCTTTTGTGTCTTTCATGATTAAATACATCACCACCAGGGATTAAATCTTGGTAGAATTTAAAAAAAATATTGGTGTTTACTACATGATCCAAGGCCCATAAACCAAGGGTATGTAGGTCCATGTTTGAGTCGGTACCTTCTAATGAGGAATCTAAATTTCTTACCAAACGGTCATACCTATTCACATGCTCGGGAGTTGCAATGTTGGCAACCATATACGGTAAGCTAATGTTATCAGTCAACAACAACAACATATGCAGTGTAATCTCACAGGTGGGGTCTAGGGCTTACCTCTACCTCAATCTCGTGGAGGTAGAGAGGTTGTTAAGCTAATGTTACCACTTGCTACCACACAAACGTGATTGGGAGCGAAGTTGCTCAGACTCAAGTGCGGGTGTTCGATACGGGTGGGGATCCTTCATGATCTAAATTTTAAAATTCTGGGGTACAGATCCAGTTATAGATACAGGTGTTGGTGGCTAAAATTAATTCAAATATCTAATAATAGAGTTATAAAAATATGCCCAGATTATAGTGGACTATTTAGAAGGAAAATAATGCACAATTCTTTTAGAGCAAGTTTGAATATGAAATTATTATTATTATTAAGTACAAATGCAACTCCTTACTGTTTTAGGTGTATCATGGCTATTGCAAATGATATAAAGGTCTAACGTGGCTATTGCAATAGCCCTAGCTTTTGTTTTGATTTCAGAAATCATTATTTGTTTGAATTTTCTCTATCGATTTTGGTCAAAGTATGCTAAATCCTTTGACCAAATCGGACACGGACCCACACCTACGTCTTGTCGATATATGTGTAACACCGAAAGTGAAGAGTTCGAGTAACTTAGATTGGGAGAACCCCAACACTAAATTTAGTTATTGAGTTGAAGAGGTATAAAAACACACTTTGGAATTTCATACATTTGATGTGATGTGGGATCCGAGTCCAACACCTTGCAAGAAAGATCATAACAAGCAACATCGAGGTATTTTCAACTTTGTACAATGAGCACTTGAAAATGTTGGAAATTTGCCTTTGGTGGGGAGGTGCGTCCACCCATATTGAATGACTTAAACACTAGGGTTCCATATGTTGAAGGCTTTGTATCTTCATACGTGCATAATCTACTAAGTGAGTAGATGATCGTAGGGCCAAGAATCGTCAAATTTCATTGAGAAATGAAAGAGATATTGGTCCACGAAGTAAGGTGTTTGAGGTATGAAAATGTGGTGTGGGACAAATCTACCACATCGGTGGAAAAATGAAGAATTGTTCTCTTTATAAGTCTCAAAATTGGCTAAGGATTTGGGACCCCAAGGGGTAACCCATGTGTTTGAAGGAGGGAGGACTTAGATGTGCTTGGGTTCAAGGCTAAGTCCACACGCGCGCCGCCGCCGCCCGCCCGTCCCCTCCCGTTCGGGCTTGGGTCGTGGGCCTTGGGCCTTGGGCTTCTTCTGATAGACCCACAGATTGTTTAATACTTACAGTTTGGTCCCTGAAGTTTCTGAAAAGCTGAAATTGGTAACGACGGAAGACAAAAAGTTTCTGCCTGTCGTTGGAGTTGATTTTTGGAGCGTTAAAACTCCATTAATCTGCACCTTAACTCCTCCCTAACAGCTCTGATTAACTCACTCACTAATGGTCATAAACAGTCATTACTTGGCCATAAACTTTCATTACTTGGCAGTTGAGGAGTCCCTCCCCTTATGCTATATATTGGAGCCTTTTGGCTCAATTGCAGACACTACAACATATACAAGATATATACACATAGACAAAACAGAAGAGAGCACAACTGAAATTCTGTCAAAAAACGTGAGCAGAAATGTGTGGACAAATAAAAAACTCTTCCTCCCTTTTCCATTCTTCAGCAAGTCGTTTCGTGTTTGTTTTCTTCGTCAGAATCAACCTATTTGCTTTGTAGTGTTGATTAGTTGTTGTTTTATCTTGGGAGACTATTGCCCGTTAACGTAAAAGCATATATACGGTGCAATCTTGTCTTAAAGACTGAGAGCCATCTCTCGACTCTGCCACAATTGTAACAATCCAGATTTAATATTTCTTGATTTCAGGTTATCAACATTCAAGACTCAATAAGCTTGCGGTAGTTCTGAATTGCCTATTTGTTTATCCTTTCGAATACTTGTACTATTTATTTACTTTCCGTACTACTTTACATACCCAACAAGTTTAAGACAAGATTCTATTAGTGTTCGAAAGATGTTGGTCAAAAGTTGTGTGACCAAATCTGGATTTGGCTATGGGTTTCTGGTAGAAGAGAGGTTTGATTATGTTGTTGAAGGTCAACGTGTTCATGGTGTCACCGCTCCTGAGAGTGATGGGAACAAGCGCCCACGAGAGGCTGAGGATATCAACTGGGACAAGAGGAGAAGACTGAAGATGTAGTTCTATCTTGTAGCAAAAGGCCTATATATGTCCCAGACAAAGGATCCGAATTACGGTAACGAGGAAATGGACACTCAGTCCGATGAAGTGACTGAAGTGGGCCAGAATCCGAAATTGGAATAAGTAATTTTTCTTTCTTGTCAAGAATAAGATTAAATGATGTCTGATTAAAAAGGGCTTAAAGTAAGGAGGAATATGAAAAGGTTTTCACGAAATAATTTATATTCCTTACGCTTTAAAATCAGAAGTTTAATCTCATCTTCCTTCCCATTTAAAGATTGGATTTTGTAAACGACTTAAAAAGATCAGTTCTTTTAAGTGTAATTATTAAAAGTGTGTAAAGTATGTTCGCACATACGATGGAGAAAGATTCACTGACTGTGCGAAAACTGTTACCACTCTTAAGTAAGCGCCAAGAATTGTCTGGGCACCAATCATAAGGGAAGAAGACTAAAAGCTAAAGACGTTGATCCTGTCACACTATTTGGCAGAAGATCATTCATAGGATGATATTGGACACTCAGTCATACAAAGCCTACGGGCGACTGGAATAGGGCCAAAATTCCTTTGATAGGATGATATTGGACACTCAGTCATACAAAGCCTACGGGCGACTGGAATGGGGCCATAATTCACTTCATAGGAAAAGTAATGGGCACCTAGTGTGGTGGGCCAGAATTTTCAGGTCTCTAATGATCTGAAGGCCAAAAGAAAGGCAGAAGAGTAATGGACACCTAGTGAGGTGGGCTAGAGTTTCCAGGTCTTAAATGATCTGAAGGCCAAAAGAAAGGCATAAAAGAAATTGGACACTCAGTCTGCCAAAGCAACTGGAGTGGGCCAGAGTATCCAGATCATATATGATCCGGTTACGCCCTAACCACGGGCAAAAGGTTGTTCATGTGAAGTAACGACACCTCTAAAGTAGAAGGGGTTGGAGAGGTTGTCCTCAATAGGACTTCAAGGAATGGGAGCACTCCAAAAGGAGGTGATACATGTCTCAAAACTTGGTTAATGGACGTTGTTGGTCAAGCTGGTTTGAGACTAGTCCAACAGGTCTGTAATAACTAAGAATGGTACAGTATGTTTGTAGCTAAATGAATGATGTATTTGTAATTCGTGCATCTATGCCATCATAGATTAAGACACGTTAAATAGGAAGTCATTCAAAAGCTAACGAAGTTGAGATTGTTGCCTTCTGTCGACATAAACCCTTAAAATAAATATGAGGTAGGCGAAGAGGCAAAATCACCTTTCCAAATTTCGTCAAAGGAATAGCGAAAGAAGCACCACTTCTCTAGAACTTAGTCACACCTACATGGGTGATTTGAAGTTTATACAAAATAGAGGGGGGAGACAAGTACTCTGTGACCTTCATTGATGATGGTACAACGTATTGCATCCTTTGTTTATAGAAAAGCAAAGATGAAGTTGTTGAAGCGGATAAGCGCTACAAAGCAGAAGTTGAAAATCAACTAAGCCTACGGATTGATGAATTCGTAGTGATAGAGGGGGAGAATGTGCAGCATCGTTTATCAAACAACTGCTCATTACTCACCTCAGTCTAATAGTGTTAGCCAAGCGCAAAGCCGTACGCCCAAATTATGTGGGGCAAGGCGATCCGTACCGCTAATGTGATTCTCTATAGAACTCCGCATAAGGATAAGGATAACTCTCCATGTGAAACATGGAAAGGATCTCACATACAAATGTTGTGATGTGGGGTGGCTTGGTAGATATTGGAATACCGAAACAGGTCAAGTTAGACCTAAGACTGTAAATTGCATATCCACTGGATCTGCAAATAACAGTAGTGCTTATCGCCTCTTGGCGTCAAAGAATGTTGAATTCTTTGAAGATAACTTTCCTTGAAAAGGAAAAAGGAGTAATTGCCCAAGGTTACCAAGAACCCGCGAGTGCCTGACTGTCCGGAACTAGGCGTTCCGTATCTACAGGACTCGGAAGTTGCTGTCTATCCGGAACTTAATATTCCAGATCTACATAACTCAGGGATTCTAGATGTTGAACCGAGACGGAGCAAAGAGGGGACAAAGACTTGTTCCAGGCCTTCTAGCTTGTATGGTTGAGAATGAACCATGGACAATTAACAAATAATTGTCATCTCCAGAAGCGTTGCTTTGGAAAGAAGCTACAAAAGAGAGAAATAGATTCCATCATATAGAACCATACTTGTGTAATGATTGATCTTCCTCCGAGAAAAGAACCTTTGGGTTG
Source organism: Anisodus acutangulus (assembly GCA_029783415.1). Lineage (NCBI taxonomy): Eukaryota > Viridiplantae > Streptophyta > Magnoliopsida > Solanales > Solanaceae > Anisodus > Anisodus acutangulus. The sequence goes on from CM056491.1 coordinate 29,496,206, forward strand.
TAAAAGTGAATACTCAAAAGTGAGTACAAAGTAGATGGATCTACTGACGAGTATAAGGCCTCGGCTACTTGTACATGTGCTTCCCTGTGAATAACTTAACATCCAGGGCCATTGCAGTCTTGCGTGGCATGGATGTTGAAACAACCTACCTAACCGGAGAGTTGGAAGGGGAGGATCAGAGTTGGTTTGCTGGACTGTTGGGCTTCTTCCTGAACTTTCATTTTAGTCCCTAAAATGTTTACATTTTGGTCCTGGAAGTTTCAGATAAAATAGAAACAATGAATCTGACCACAGAAACATTGACTCTGAAGTTAGAAAGCCAACAGTTGAAAAACCAACAGTCTGAGAGTGGAAGTTATATTGAAACAAAAGATATGTGTATCACAGATGACATCTTAGGAATTGGATTTCTAATACATCTAACGGACTGGTCTAACTCCAAACTCAGTTGTGAGATAATTGACAGTGTCGTTGAAGTCACCAATGGATATGAATCATAGAACTGGTTGGAATATGATGCACCCATAGACAAGGAGTGATATGTGTAGATCACATGTAGTTCAATGTATTGTACACACTACAACCGACCTGGTATCGGCCTACAAAACAGATCAGTTGAACTAAGGTTCACTTGTGATTCTGGAAATAATTGATAGAAGGCGTTAAGTCGGATATGACGATATCTAAAATATTCGCTTATCTACAGATTATGGTATTCTGGATGTCCAGCGGTTCTGGGATAACACAGTGATGCAAACTGGACATCAGATGTGAAGAACACCAAAGCCACAAGTAAATGTGTATGGTGGGTCTTGGAAAATCCTCTAAGCAAACTTGCATCGGCTGATTCTTGATGGAATCGGAGTTTATCGCTTTATACAAAGCATGAAAGAAGTTGAGTAACTTCACGACTCCTTAGAGGACGTCTCTTATTGGGAGAAACCCGTGCCTTCAGCAGTTATACACTGTGGCTAGCCGGTCGGCTTCAGGAAGGACACAGATGACGGGGTCTGGACATATCTGTCATGATCTGTCGGAGACATAAGACCGTATGACAAGTTGATCATCATGGGTGTCACTTTCTTTATTACTAATCAAAGGATATAGCGGACCCTTTTAACTAAGGGACTGCCCGTAGATCAAGAGTTCTGCCTGTCTAGGGGAATGGGATTAAAACCCAAACAATATGAACCTTTGCGGTGGTAACCCAACCATACTGACTGGAGATCCCAAGAATTTGGTTCAATGGGAAAACTAAGCTGTAAAAAGGTTTAGTTGAGCGCTTCGGTGGAAGCAAGAGCAATTCGGATGATGATTTCTGTAGGGAAACATGAATCCAAAGTTGTTCCTGCGATAGACATTAATGTGCTACCTGCATGGTGGGTAAAGGTTAAGCTTCCAAACCTTTAACGATCCTCAAACGGTTGAGGTTAAGGTTGGGGAAACTTTTAATGATTCCTAACACTTGTGAACTGGGGTATAGCAAGATACCTTGTTGGAGATCACCTATTTAAGTGCAAGGACAAGCCGCCTCAAATGAACGCACTTAAGAATCCAAGTGTATCCACAGCCACAACGGACAAAACAATAAGAAGAAAACGAATAAGGAGAGTTATTGTGTTGGTATCATTGTCTTGGCTTACACTAAACACTTACGGTTGAAGACATCACGTTCACCGCGCAGTAAGTAAGTCCGGTGGTATTCAACTAGGGAGGATTCAAAGCGGAAGCTACCTCTCCTGATGCAATGTTCTTTTGCTGAAAGATTGCTGAAAGTAGGCACCTTGTGTGTGCGCCAAAATCTCTTTCAAGAAGGGATTGTTGGAAATTTGTCTTTGGTGGGGTGGTGCGTCCACCCGTATTTAATGACTTAAAGACTAGGGTTCCGTATGTTGGAGGCTTTGTCTCTTCACACGTGAATCTACTAAGTGAGTAGATGACCGTAGGGCCAAGAATCGTCAAATTTCATTGAGAAATGGAAGAGATATTGGTTCACGAAGTAAGGTGTTTGAAGCATGGAAATGTGGTGTGGGACAAATCTACCACATCGGTGGGAAAATGAAGAATTGTTCTCTTTATAAGTCTCAAAATTGGCTAAGGGTTTGGGACCCCAAGGGATAATCCATGTGTTTGAAGGATGGAGGACCTAGATGTGCTTGGGTTCAAGGCTAAGTTAACACGTGCGCCGCCGCCCGCCCGTCCCGTCCCGTCCCGTCCCGTCCGGGCTCTGGTCACAGGTCACGGGTCGTGGGCCTTGGGCTTCTTCTAATAGACCCCCAGATTGTTTAATACTTACAGTTTGGTCCCTGGAAAGCTGAAATTGGGAATGACGGAAGACATAAAGTTTCTGTCTGCCGTTGGAGTTGCACCTTAACTCCTCCTAACAGCTCATTTATGTTGAACATTAAATCAGTCATTACTTGACTGATTAACTCTCCCTCACTAATGGCCATAAACAGTCATTACTTGGTAGTTGAGGAGTCCCTCCCCTTATGCTATATATTGGAGCATTTTGGCTCAATTGCAGACACTACAACATATACAAGATATATACACAGAGACAAAACAGAAGAAAGCACAACTGAAATTCTGTCCAAAAACGTGAGCAGAAACGTGTGGACAAACAGAAAACTCTTCCTTCCACTTTTCCATTTTTCAGCAAGTCGTTTCGTGTTTGTTTTCTTCGTCAGAATCAACCTATTTGCTTTGTAGTGTTGAATAGTTGTTATTTTATTTTGGGAGACTATTGCCCGTTAACGTAAGAGCATATATACGGGGCAATCTTGTCTTAAAGACAGAGAGTCATCTCTCGACTCAGTCACAATTGTAACAATCCAGATTTAGTGTTTCTTGATTTCAGGTTATCAATATTCAAGACTCAACAAGCTTGCGGCAGTTCTGAATTGCCTATTTGTTTATCCTTTCGAACACTTGTAATATTTACATACCCAACAGAAACTTCATCTTATCAAGCAGCTGAAATGAATTACATTCTTGGGGGACTTCATACTCGACCAAGAGTTTATATGGGACATGGGTAGGGGGTGTGGTGAAGGTTGAGGAAAACCATCAGCTTCAGTAAATATCATTTACCAACTTGGAAGTTGCAACCTCGTACTTGACATCGCAGATGTAGATTCTTTCAGGAATTTTATCTATTAAATTAGAAAACCACTCTTACTTTACATCACAGATGTAGATTCTTTCAAGAATTATCTTGAGATGTAGTAATACAGTATCAGTGAATGCTCACATCATCATACAAACAAGGGCTATAATTGCATTGCATGATTTTACTTGGAAAGAAAAACTATAACTTTGGAGGAACTTCCATCCACCTTATCACTCGATTGCTAAAAATACTTCCATTTGCAGATCTGATTACCACAATTTTGTTGGGTAATACAAAGGGATAAAACCATACATTAGATTAAAGGAACACAACCTTTCAGTTAAATAGCTGTGACCAGGAATATGAGACTGGACTCCTAACTTGGTTTTGAGCATTATTCCAAGAAATCGAACCAAATGCACTCTTGCTCATCGTGCTAGCACCCTTCTTGGACACGAATGTGACGGTGTAGCGCAGCCTCTCTCCTACCCTTTTGAATACAAGCTTTGATGGCTTCACGGTCACAGAAACAGACGGGGGAGCATCAACGACTACCTCATAGACGGATCCTGCAGCTCCCACATTGGTCACTGAACGGGTGTAACGAACAACCCTCAACTTCCCGAACAAAACTGAGAATGAAGGGTAGTTGATCTGCCCAGGGTCTGCAAATTTCTTAGCACAAGTGACATTCGGGCGCTTGACAATGGCTTGTATGTGGCCCAATTCATAGTCCAAGGAACATAAGAACTTGATGTAGTCCGCTGGGGTAATATCGTAGATGAGACCTGGGGAGAGTGCCTTGTGGGGATCAACATGACCTGATCCGTGAGCCCACGGAGTGGAGAGTTGACCGCCTTCGGCATCACGAAGAGGGGAGTTGGTGGTGTCACGAACATACGCAGTTGTCATAAGTGCGGATTTGATGGCACTTGGACTCCAATCTGGATGTGCTGCTTTCAGCAGTGCAGCTAGACCACTGATATGAGGACAGGACATGGATGTGCCTGCAAGAGTTTGATGTAAAATAAGATCAATCAGTAATGTAACCAAATACAAAATTCAAATGAGTGAGTTTTGTATCAGATTTTCAGGAGATTCGAAAAGTACATCACATTATTTCCAGCAAATGAACTGTTTCAGGTAGGTCCAGAGTACTCAATGGAACAAAGGATGATGTTAAATCTAGGGGTGACAAAATCAACCCAAACCCGCCCAACCCGCTCAATATTTTTACAGGTTGGGTCTTGACCTATTTGTTGAGTTGACCCAACGGTTTGAAACCATACTAACCCATCTCTTATATGGGTCAATTTGGGTCAATGAACGGGTCAATTATTCAACCCGCAGTGTCGTAAATTCAGTACATTTTCCTTCTTTTTTCTTTTGAAGAAAACATTACTAAGAAAAATACCATTATATTTTGAATTTGGAAGCAGTTCTTTATCCTCGCAGTTAGCTGATGCTCAAGTGTTAAACGATTGCACACTGACAAAAAAAGCAAACTCAAAAGACTTAAACTTCTTATGCTGCAGAAAATCAATAAAATGGCAGCAATGGCCTTGAAAATTACAATAAACTCTAATCTCAATACTAACAACGTATTTTCACCTCCTCCAAACAAGCTACACTAGCGTCTTTTACCCTCAAATCAAAAAAATTGTGGCCGTAGGATCCTCGGAAGTACACCACCAAGTAAAAGTTGTTATGAAGAAAATATTTCAACAAGCTTTTGAAACCAAACATGAAAGGAATTGGTATATTAAAATTCTTACTTCAAAGAATGAGAAAAGCAGATTTAGGTGTCTGGTTTTGCTTTTGTAATTTGGTCATATTCATATTTGTGAGGGGATGTTTGAGTTACATTGGGCGGGTTAAGTTATGACCCGTTAATTTATACATTTTGACCCAATTCATATTGAACCAAGCAAACTTTGGGCAGGTTGGGTTATAACCCGTTCATTGACTTGACCCGTTTTGATCCGCTCAAATTTGACCCAACCTGCCCATTTGCCACCTCTAGTTAAATACATGATAAGTTTATGACCTTTATGCTTTTTTTGTAGGGACCAATCTGGGATTCCATGGGTCCATGGATCATGGGAACTCATTAGTGGAAGGGACTATACCACTTTTCCATATTTAAGCTCACTATTGTACAAAAGCTGAACAACAGCAACATATTACTACTCATTATCGGAGCATGGGATGAATTGTTACACTATCAGATCATATATAACATAACTTCAGGCAATTGTTCCTAATAAATGAAATTAGTAACATACTATGATCAGTTAAAATATATAGACGGTGATTTAAATCAATTTATCATGTCCAAACTCCTACAGAGCCCCTCTAGGCTTGAGTAGTTCTTGTATTTCATTCACACGTCACATAAATCATACTACAAAAGTCTAATTTGGTCAACTTTTTCTTGGAAGCTGCATCTGATACTTATTATAACTAATATGTACTAATGTACTTTATAATTAACTCTCTCTACATGTGAATCTCTGAACTTTAGGCATGTGCTATAGTACCTGTTTATATTCAAGATCACCCACGCACTAATTAACCATGTTTTTTTTTTTTGTTGACGAAGGAACCCATGGCTACTTCTACCAGTCTTGCGATAAACCTGACCGACAAACTAAGGTAGGGTAAACTTTTTAAAGTGACTGGTCCCACCGCATTACGGCCCCATACCCCAGGAAACCCCACCTCCGGCCTGACCCTACGGATTAGTATACACCGCTTGGCCCTACGCGTATGGAGGGATTTTTTGGGGAACACAGTTCCACTCTCGCTGATCAGAGGACTCGAACACGGAACCTCAGACAGCAATACCCTAATGTATTGGCCATGTTGACCAAACAAACACACGTCTTTATTCTACATATATTCCTCTTTTTTCTTTATTAAGTGTGTAGCTTAGCAGTAATAATTGCGAGATAATTAATCTAAGCATGAAAAAGATGATGATGAAACAAAACCATCCTTTAGTGATAACTTACCAGACATGATATTGAACTTGGTCCTTCTGGTATCCTTCTCATGCCCAGTAGGCCCAATAGCCTCAGACCAAGCAGCCAATATGTTCACACCAGGCCCAATAACATCAGGCTTCATAATCTGTGGAGTCACAGTATTAGGCCCTCTTGAACTAAACGCTGCCACCACCGGCGACGGTTTCACATTCACCACCGTCCCACCAAAGCTGATCACCGCCACCGGATTCTTCTCCGTCTTCACATACTGCCTTATAAAATCCCCTACTTTCCTCCCTACCGCCAATGCCGGTAACAAATGACTATCCGCCACCATCTCCTCACCACTCTCAACAGTGTTAGCCAATATCATACCACTCCCACCAGCTTCTTTAACAACTAACCCCTTTTCTACCCTTGCATTAGTACCTCTATCACACACTACTATTTTCCCACGTACAGTTTTCGGGTCAAGTGAACCTGGTAAACAAAGACTAGCACTACTATCTGAGCTATAAACTAAACCAACTAGCTTTTCCCCCATACCATTACCACTATATAAAGACACCCCAGTTATCTTTTTCCCATTACCTAACACAGCAAAAGCAGGGAAATCACGGTCGATGGTTCCAGCACCAACGGTCATGATCCATGGAGCAGTATTTGCAAGTGAAGCTTTAGCTGGACCACTATTACCAGCCGAACATGACACAACAATACCTCTCTCCATAGCAGAGAAAGCACCCACAGCAATAGTATCACGATAATAATTACCCGACCCACCACCCATAGATAAAGACAACACATCAACCCCATCCAAAATAGCACGGTCCATACCCGCTAAAATATCCGACCCGAAACACCCAGTAGGCCAACATACTTTGTAAGTAGCTAAACGCGCGCGTGATGCCATACCACGCGCCACCCCACTAGCGTACCCGAGTAAGCTAGCGTTCGCCACCGGTGCACCGGCGGCGGTGCTGGCTGTGTGGGTCCCATGTCCGTCTTGGTCACGAGGTGATTCGGGTTGTCTAGGTTGATTCGTAAATGAAGTCGATGACGACATACGGTACCCTTTAGCGAAAAACCGTGCACCTATCAACTTTTTGTTGCAATGTAGTTTCGGGTTAAAATCGGGTCCGGGTTCACATTCACCTTTCCATTTAGAAGGCACATCAGGCATACCGATGTCACTAAAACTCTTAGATTCAGGCCAAACACCAGTGTCAAGAACTCCCACAACCACATCCTGAGCAGCGTGGTTGAGTTCTTGTAGGGTATGTCCAGCCCAAAGGCCTAACTCATTATCAAGCCCAAGAAACTCAGGGGTACGAGTTGTATGAAGTGTGTATACAGAATCTTCATACACCCCAACCACATCATTAGATTGACGGAGGAGTTCTGCTTCATTTCCGTTAAGAGAAGCAGCAAAGCCATGGTAAGCAGTGTCGTAAGAGTAAAGAAGGGTGGGATAAGAGGTGGTGGAGAGAGATTTGAGTTGAGCATCGTACCAATCATGATGGGTTGAAAAAGAAGAAGGTATTTGGTGGTGTTTCATGTGAACAATGTAAGTTTTCTTGGTGGCTAAACATGGCTGAAGAATGAGGGCAAGAGAAATGACAGAGAAACAGAGTACAGAAGAAGAACCCATTTGGGAAAGACAAAGAGGAGAGAAGGACGAAGGCCGAGGTTATATTACTAATGGCGTTGTTTTATTTAAAGGCTTCAACTTTGCTCTTAGTACGTCAATGCCACTGTTAGTGGTGGGATACCCATTTTCACCCACTAGTGCGCTGTTCAAAATTGTTTTACTACCACCCAACCTAGCTTATCTTTTCATAAGATTTTGAAAATTTATCTCTAAATATTTATTTGATCATAAAATTTAATTAAATTTTAATTTTTTTAAAAATATATTTAATTTTTAAAAAGTGGAAAAATACATCTTTAAATACAGTTTAAAATTTTAAAAATTCAAATTTTTACATTTTAATTTTTTATTTTAAAATTTATTGCCAATCTTTTATGGGTAAATGTTTATTCACTTTACTCCATACCATATAAATTTATTGTAATTAATTAATTTAATAATATAAAAATAAATTTAAATTAATTATGATATATGCTAAAACTTATATGCAAACACATATCATACCTGTATTACTTGGTGTAAACATATACTAAGTTTTAACCATTTATCTGATCACGTGTTGATTGAGTAATAAATTATTTAAAAGTAAGAAATTTAATTTATAAATTTACAGCCACATAAATATGGTAATATATTCACATGTGGCTATTTGTTTATTATTTTTAAATACTATGATTTAGGTAGAATTTTATAAATTTTAGAAAAATATGTATTTAAGCAAATTAATTTAATTTTTTTAACTAAAAATATAGGAAACTTTATTTGGGAGAAAAGCAGTATATTTGACTCTTGCAAATGCATGCTTTAGAGCCCGTTTGGATGAATTTATGACTTTTAATTTATAAGCCAAAAATAATAAGTTAGGAATTCTAGCTTATGACTTTTGGCTTATTTTTATCATTCTAGCTTTAAAATAAGTGCTTAAAATATTTTTTATTTTATCCAAACACTACAAAAATGCTTAAAAGCTTTTTTAACTTAAAAAACACTAAAATAAGCTAATCCAAACAGGCTCGTAATGATAGTATCCCTTACCTAATTTTAAATTCAATTACAAGAAATAGAGGCATGTGGCATTGTGAAAAATAAACACTGTAAAATTAGATCACTATGTACTTACTTTACTTAATCAAATAAGACCACTTTGTCTTGCATTTATTTCTTCTCCTCCTCATTTTACCCCTGAGAAATTAATGCAACCACCAAATCACTTATCATCAAGTTCATATGCTATTAGATCTTATACTCAGTAAATTAATTCCTTAATGTTCTAGACTCACATTATTAGAAATTAAAAAAATCTATAAAAGCAGGATAGAAAATTATTAACTTTTGGTATTGTGATTACCAAATTGCAAACAACCATGTCTGAAAAAATGTTGCATAAAATATTAACAAGGTGTGGCACAGATAAAGAACTCCTTCATCATTGCATGTTTCACATAAAGATCACTAATCACCATCACTTCTTTCTTTAGACTATTCAAAAAAGTGAAACAATATATACTTACTAGTGTACCTATTATTCTTTGGCTTTCCAAGATTATCAAGTGTTATTCTTTTTACTCGGTTTAGTTTTCTCTCACTTTATTTTGTCCTCTTTGGACAATAGGGTTAGGGTTAGGAACATTGCATTATCACACAGTTTGATTGCGAACTAGCTAGCTACTATATAGCACTTATAAATGGTCTATCTACTTACCTTTAATTTGATTTTCTAGAGCACATCTAGGTAGTTGAATATATTTGAGACACATTTATTTTCCTCATTATATTGCTCCATCTATTTTTTTTTTTTTTTTGATAATCCAGGTTTCCAGGCTTGCGCCTGACTACTTCACTGGTATTACCCAGACGTCCTGGAGGTAATAGCACCGGTCCTTCAACAACTATCACCAGGTAAATCGCGGGATGTGCTCCGGTGGCCAGTTTTCTGGGAGCGTACAACTGATCAATGAGACAAGGTCAAATTCCCCAACATGTAGAATTTCTTCGTGCTTGCGGGGAATCGAACCCACGCTGTCCATGCCAGAGCGCCTTATAGCGCCCAGGCTTTGCCACTGGACTATGCCCCGGAGGACTGCTCCATCTGTTTTTTAATCCAATGAGGGATTAGAAAGTACTAATGAGTTCTAGCTATAATTAAAAGAGAGCTGCTAAATGACCACACCTATTTGGCCCAAATGTGGCTACACCTGTGAAAAGACTACCATAACCTTATTTAGATTTTGCAATGTTTCCCCCGATAATTTTCCCTCCAAAACACACTAATAAATACACTAACTTATGCTTATTCCCAAAACTCATTGAGCAATTAAAATTGAAGATGCAAAGTCTCTACATACTTTAATTATGTATATTTTATGTGTATAGCAGAATGATACGGATTATTTAATTAATAATATAATTATATACTTTACCTATCCATATTATATTAAAAGCACGAATACTCTTAGCGAAATATTTTTTTTAACTATTTAAAAATATGATTAACACTAGATAAAATTGTCATCTAATTTATTTTTCTAATATTTAGGATTTTAAAATCAATTAAAATTTTGATCATGTAATTTTTTCCTTTTTAAATTAGGTAGTAAGTCGTAAAATTTAGAATTTAAGAATTGACTAAACTTTTACCTTGTATAAACCAAGTCCTTATATTTTATTTTGTTTTGTTTGATCAGTCCGTGTAAGTTTGATTTGATTAGTCAGCATATGTTTGTTTCTGATTTAGTATATATCTTGGTTAGATTTAATTTACAGCAAATACCAAGTCTTGTGGGTTAAAAAGAAATCATCGTAGAATCTAAAAAATCTAAGATTAGGAGTGTGTTTGGTAGGAAGGAAAACGTTTTCCGGAAAATGCCAATTTTTTCGGTTGATCAAAATTTCCTTAAAAATTGGGAAAATGACTTCCCTAATAAAAGTAGATAAAACATGTAATAAGTGTCATTCCAAGTTTATTGTCTCTTCTCCACTCATTCCAACCCCATAGTATTTTGGTATATTACATATAGTTGCTCTTAGAATAATATTTTTTTGCTTACATACTAAACACTAGAAAATAAGTGATAAGTAAGAATCCACTTATTTTCCAAGAAAATATTTTTTTAGGAAAACATTTTCCTTCATACCAAACACACCCTAGATATTCAATTTTTTTGGATGAATTGATAATAAAATTTTGAAATTATTTTTAAGTTAACAAAACTATATCTTAAGGTATATAAATTTATTTTCATAAGAAAGAAATTACGTGGAAATGTATTATGTAATAAAACAAAAGCGGCTATAACATAGTAGGTAAACTTTTAAAAATGATTTCACATTAGATAAAATAGTCATTTAATTATCTATTTAATATTTAAGATTTTGGAGTCAAGTAAAAATCTGCTTATTTAGAGTGTGTTCGGTATGGAGAAAAATATTTATCATGAAAATTATTTTCTAAAAAATGTGTTCTTGAAAAATAAGTAAATTTCTTACTTTTTTACTCTGTTCGGTTGGTTGGTGAAAAATAAGTGAATTTCTTATTTATTTTCTCATGTTTAGTTAGTTAGTAGAAAATATTTTCGAAAAATACCCACCCAAGACCCATCCCAACCCCACCCCACCCCCAACCATCATCCTCGAACGCACTTCATTTTCACCACTTCAACCCCACACCACCACTCCACCCACCCCCTCCCAAATTTTCTATTTCATATATTTTATACTTTTATAAAAAAAAAAACCTTACCTCATTCCCCCCCCCCACAATCCCACCACTCACCTCACACCAAATTTAATCACAATTTTTTTTCATTTCTTATAAATATTTTCATTAAAGTAAAATAAAATATATAAAGTAGAAATATCGGGAGGGGTAGGAGTCTGGAGGGGTGGGTAGGTAGTGTAGAAAACCAAAAAACTTTTAAATGTTTTTTATGGGGTGGTGTGGGGGATGGGTGGTGTGGAAAACTAAAAAATAAAACTTTTTTTGTAAAAATATATCTTTGGGAGGGGGTTTGGGGAGTTAGTTGGGTAGTGGTGGGGCGGTGGAGTGGTGGGTGCGTGGGGTGGCGGAAGTGGTTAGGGGTTTGATAGGGTGGGTTGGGTTGTGGTGGTGTGGTGTGGTTGGTGGAGTGAAACTTGTTGGATTTGTTTTCCTACTTTTATTAAGGAAGTCATTTTTCTAATTTTCAGCAACTTATTTTCCTAAAGAAAACATTTTTCAAAATTATTTACCAAAAAAAAAATTGAAAAATATTTTCCTCCTTAGCGAACACACCCTTAATCTATCCTTGTTTTAACTAGGTAAGAATTCTAATATTTTAACACTTCTAAATTAATTAAATTTTTACCTTATAGTATGAAAAATAAATCTACAAGTTCTATTTAAGTAACATTGTGGATCATAACTTATTAAGCTATTCTTAATTTATTTAATTCCTTCTAAAGAGTATCTATTTGAATAAAAATCAATTTGAGTAATATTTAGTACGTCAAATGCAACTAAGAATTTTCACTTTTTTCTCCTATATTTTATGACCTTTTCTAAAATTTCTGACCTTTTGATTCAATAGTAATAGAAGGAAAATACCACTACATACAGACGTTATGCCACACGTAACGAATGTAGTGATGATATCACTTCTTTCCAAATTTTCTTTAAATTTTCAACCCTTTTAACTGAAAATCCACCACCTACCCGTCTATTGCGGATTTCGCACCGCACCTGTCCCAGTTAGAGCTGGTATGGGTATAACTTTGGCGGATAGTAGGCGGGTATGGATATTGAAAATGTACCCGTCACGAGTAGGCGAGTAGGTGGTGGATTTGCAATCATACCCGCCTACCCACCTACCCGTCCGCCTACCCGTCTATCCGCCTACCCGCCCACCTACCCGCCCGCCTTATACCCGCCCCAAGCCCAAAATATTAGCAGCCCATAAGTCGTGCCTTCAGCCCATAAGTCACGACAAGTCTCTCATTCTCCAACAAAACTCAAAACCCTACGCCTCTTCAATCCTTCACGCCTCCCTCTCTCTCGTTCCCCTTCACACCGTCTCTCCTCACTCTCTCATTCTCGACGTCTCTGCCTTTTTCTTTAAAGGAAAAATCACAAACTTTTTTCACGAACCACCTCGATGTCTTTACCTTTTTCTTTAAAGGAGATGTTCATCGAGAAATATTGGAAAATATTGTTGTCTTTGCTTTGTGCTTTGGGTTTGTCTTGGTGAGGTCAATTTTTGTGCATTTGTTAAGTTTTACCTATTGGGTTTGTGGAGTTCAATTGAAAAAGTTGAAAAACTTTAGCTTATATAACATAAATAATATTTGGATTTTGTCTACATTTGTAATATATAGTTATTTGGGTGGATAATTTTTGGATTTTCTTGGAAATTTTGTTTTCTTGATTCTTTGTTGTGCAAGGGGGAAGAGGTGAAAAAAATGGGAAATTCTGATGGTGAAAAAATCTGGAATTCTCCTCCCTCTCTCCCAAAGAAAATGAGACCGTGGCAATATTGATTCTTGACTCAAAATTTTGGGATAATTTTTGGAATTTGAATTTTTGGAATCATGTTGATCACTAATTGATCAAAAATGAATTGCTTGCAAAATATGGCAGGCGGGTACAGACGGGTATTAGCGGGTGACGGATATCCACTTGGGTGGTGGAGCGGGTGTGGATTTAGGAATATACCTGCCTAGGTTGGTATGGATGTTGAAAATTGTACCCGTGGTGGGTGGCGGGTAGGTGGCGAGTATAAAATTTTCTGGCGGGTATGGGTGCGGGGGAGGGGGTACCCGCCCCGCCCAATTGCCATCCCTAAAAGGACTATTTTACTTCTTTTTTCTTTTGTATTGTATATTTCCTTCTTTCACTAGACATCTTATATATGATAATACTACACTTACAACCGGAAGAAATAATATCATGATTATTTTCATTAATGAATAGGATATATATACAAGTTACAGTATTCAAATATGGAAAATCCTATTCATACTATACTTCTAAATCATAATCATACTTGTACAAGAATTCTACAACTATGGTAAGTTTGTACACTAGTTTAATTACAATCCTAATCTTATTTTAGCACGGTACCGTGTTATATTCTATCACACCCCCGCAGTCATAGCGGACGTTTGTCGTACGCTGAGACTGTCCTTAAAATTTTCAAATAGAATTGAGGGAAGGCCATTCATAAAGATGTCAGCAATTTGGTATCTGGAGGACACATGTAAAACGCGTACTTATCCACGAGCTATCTTTTCGCGAACAAATTGAATATTCATGTCGATATGTTTAGTGCGCTGATGTTGGACCGGATTGTCAAAAAGATAGACTACACTAACATTATCACAATAGACCAAGGTAGCTTTCTGAATAGAAAAGTGTAATTCTAATAAAAGATTACGCATACCACATTAGCCACGCCTCGATACTCAGCCTCTACACTGGATCGCGATAATGTAGCCTGACGTTTCGCAGATCATGAGACCAAGTTATCCCCAAGAAACATACAATAACCAGATGTCAAGCGTCTGGTATCAGGACAGCCACCCCAATCAGCATATGTATATGACACAAGAGTAGGGACGAAAGAAGGATACAAATGCAATCCATAATCAAGTGTGCCATGGATGTACCGTATAATGTGTTTAAGCGTATGTGTGTGCTCAATCCGTGGGTCATGCATGAATAAACACACCTGCTGAACTGCATAAGTAATATCAAGTCTCGTGAAAGTAAGATACTGAAGTGCCCCTATAAGACTGCGATAGTGGGTGGGATCCTCGTATGGTGTGCCTGATGTAGTACTCAGCTTCAGCTTGGTATCAACCGGAGTAGAAATAGACTAACAAGATGACATACCAGCTCTCTCAATAATCTCCGCATCATACTTCCTTTGAGATAAAAATATACCACCTGAATGACACGTGACAACAATGCCCAAGAAATAACTCAAGGGTCCCAAGTCTTTCATTGCAAATTCAGAACTGAGAAGTGACATGATAGACTTGCGCAGATTATTATATGAAGCAGTAAATATAATATAATCAATGTACAATAAAATGTATGTCATAGAAGTACCACAGCGATATATAAATAGAGAATGATCAGACCGGCTGTGAGAAAACGCAATAGTAGATACATAATCTGCAAACCTCTTATACCAAGCCCGCGGGGCCTGCTTAAACTATACAAGGACTTTTTCAACAAACATACATGATGAGGATGATTAGGATATCGAAAACCCAAGGGCTGATGCATATAGATTGTCTCATTAAGATCATCGTGTAAGAAAGCATTCTTTACATCCAACTGATGAATAGGCCATGCTTTTGAGAGAGTCAAATTAAGAACAGTGCGAATGGTAGCCGGTTTGACCACCAGACTAAACGTCTCGCCACAATCCACGCCAACCTGTTGAGTTTCACCATCACCTACAAGACGAGTCTTATGCCTCTCAAAAGAACCATAAGAATTTTCTTTATAAGTAAAAATCCACATAAACTGAATAATATTAACACTAATGGACGGGGTACTAACTCCCACGTCTTATTTTTAATAAGAGCATTATATTCGTCAGTCATAACCAATGTTCAATTTGGGTCATATAGTGCAAACACAGGGTTACATGGTAGTGGATATTTAGAGACATTAGAATTGATATTAAAATATTGTTTTGGTTTTAAAATACCCCTTTGACTACGAGTAAAGGGCCATTGACTCAAGGTAGAGTTGGGTGGATTTGGGGAAATATGCGGGATGGTGACGGACTGGCCAGTAGGGGCGGAAGCCAATACTAGAGTGGGCTAGAACACTGGAATAGTACCGAGTTCGGTACTGGGCTGTATTTCTGGCCCATTGGGCAAAATCGGCGGAACAGTGGTAACGGGACTGTCTAGGCCAGCAGGCAGTGGGCTTTCTGGCGTATTTTGGTCACGAGACAAGTTCGATAAATGATGGATAATATATGGTGAGACCTCATCATCTAAAAAATTATACGAACGAGGCACGGGACTATTCACTTTAGCAAACGAAAATTGGGTTTCAGCAAAAAGAACATGGTGACTAATTATGATTTTATTAGATGATAAATCAAAACATTTGTAACCACGATGATTAGATAGATAACCCAAAAATGCACAAGCGGTAGAACGAGCTTGAAGTTTGTTAATTGTAGTTGACAGAAAAAGTGGATAGCATAAACACCCAAAGATCCTAAGATGTGAATACGAATGAATCTTATTATATAGAATTTTAAGGGGAGATTCATATACTAACCCTTTGGTAGGAAGTACATTATGCAGGTAAGTAGCCATTTGTAGTTCATGATGCCAAAAGGAAGGGAGTACGGAAGCATGGGCTAAACAATCTATTATTGTATTCCGTGCCATTATCACATTGAATATTTTTAATTTTCCGTTCGAAGGTATGGATGAATGCTCTAAATTTTAAGAAAGTGGAAAAAACTTGAGACTTTTTGGATAACAGAAAGGTCCATAAAAAATTAGAATAATCATCCAAAAATAAGACATAATAACGATGGCCCAAAGAACTTAAAACGGGAGATGTCCATAAATCACTATGAATAACGTCAAAAGGCATCAAAGTACGAGAAGTAGAGACTACAAATGGTAATCGAACATGTTTCCTTAATGGACAAGAAGAACAAAATGGAGTATTACGCGTACCCTTACAAGAAATAAAATAGTTTTTATGCAAACACGAAATAATAGACGATCCCGGATGACCCAAACGTGCATGTCACAAGGAAGAAGCAATGGTGAAAAAAGTAGACGATATGGCTTGACTTGTGGAAGTGGTGGTAGTTGTGATTGGATAAAGCTATCCCCTACCATTGCATCTCATTAGAGGTATCCCCGTTTTGAAATCCTTCACAGAAACCCAAAGGGATCAAAATTAACATAAACTCAATTATCAGTGGTGAATTTTCGGACAGACAGCAAATTTCTAATTAAGTTAGGGGCATGAAGGATATTTTTCAAAACTAGAGGTGGATGTGAGGGAGACAAAGTTGTATGTCAATAACCATAAATTGGAATTGAGTTGCCATTACCAATAATTATATCACGATTTTTGCTCAAATGAATAAGATGAGAGAGTACCTTGATCGGACGTCATATGAGAAGTGGCTCCAGTGTCCATATACCAATTCGCGTCCGGGGAATTCAAGTTAAGTGTATGCATTCCGGCTTCAGTATCTTTAGGTGTCGGGATCGAATTTGGGGCCGCAACATGGAAGGCCTGCGGGGGCCAAGGCCCAAGCAGACCTGCCTGCTGTCTCGGCCCATTAGTGTACCACATTCCACTAATTGGGATCGAGAAACTGTGCCTAGAATTTTGCTGGAATTGAGCCCAGTTTCCTGGATAAGAAGCAGGCGGAAAATAAGGGTTGTTGGGCCAATGGCCACTGGCCCAGCCCCACTAACAGGGGGCCCACGGCTGGGGCAAGTTGGCCTGCGGCCCACTGCTGTAGCTGTCACTGTTTCGTGTTTCGCCGTTGTTAGCACTGCGATTGCCACTGCTATTTTTGCCATTGTTTTTACGATTTTGACCCTTTTTGCCTCCACCGTGGTTACGTTTTTGGCCTGAATTTTTAGAGAATGGGTGAGGGTCGTCTGACGTGGTCATCATTACGACGGAATATGCTCCGATAGTCACCTTTTTAGTCAAACCGGCCTCTTCTAATGTGAGCATAAAACGAGCCTGATAAAATGGTGGCAGATGATTACTTTGACGATGTAGTGTTCCAACGCCATTATAGGACTCAGAAAGGCAAGCAACTATTTGAAAAACAAGACGATTATTGGTAACGAGCGCACCAATGTTGCAGAGTTGGTCCGCCAATTCTTTCAGTCTTTTACAATAGTCCGAGACGTTAGAAAATTCTTCTATGTTGACATGGGAAAATTCCTGTTCAAGAGTGACAAAACGGGAATTTTTGTTATCTTGAATATATCACGCACCCTATTCCAAGTAGACATCACCATAGCGTCGGGTTCAATAATCGTCTCCAAGAGGTCTATAGAGATGGTGGAATAAATCCACTGGAGAATGGTAGCATCAAGAGTTGTCCATGACGTAGGATCATCCTCGGGAGTAGGCACATTCTCCTCTCCAGTTACCGAGGGCATTATGTGATGGAGGACTTGATGCGAGCGTGCGTGAACTTTGAATAATTCTGCCCACGTTGCGTATTGGACATTTTTCATCTCAAAAACAATAGAGATGTGGTTCTTGATGTTGGAAACTATAAGGGAAAAATGAAATATGTTCTTTGACGTAGACATAACGAAAGAACAATAGGTGAATTAGGGACTAGGAAGAAAATTTGGGAATAGAGGAGGAAAAGTGCACGGAAACCGAGGAAGGGTTCCCGGAAACCGAGCGGAAGTGTTTTTTGGAGAAGGTATTTTAGACCTAGACTTCTGATACTATGAAATAAATAACCTCTTGATTATTTTCATTAATGAATGGGGGTATATATACAAGTTACAATCTTCAAATATGAAAAATCATATTTATACTATACTTCTAAATCCTAGTCATACTTGTACAAGAATTTTACAACTATGGTAAGTTTGTACTCTAGTTTGATTACAATACTAATCCTATTTGAGTACGGTACCGTGCTATATTCTATCAACAACCCTATAATGTATATATGTAATTAAATATAATAAATTATAATTATTACAAGATAAACCTAAAGCTATAAATAAGACGTGTTTTGGAATTACTTTTATGAAACTTTGAAACAAAGATAAAGCACTTAACAAAAAAATGTATCCATACCTTTAATTATAAAATAATAAATATTTTTGAAACATTTATCATTCGTAACTCATAAATAGGAAAATGAACATAAATTATTTAATAAGATATAGTAACTATTAGTAACAACTTTCTTACATTCTAAATACGTAAGTTATTTGTAATTTTATTTAATTATAAATATTTATTATTTAAAATTTTCTATTTTTTTATTTAGTTTTTATTTATTCTTTTGCTTCAAAATTATCTTAAATATACTTAGTTAGATGAAGTTTCATTTATGTGAGATCTTTATTAAATTAATAAAAGGTTTCAACTTTTTTAAGAAAAGGGATAACATTTTTTTTATTTTCATTGTCTATAGCTTATTTTGAACTAATATATTTATCTAATATATATATATATATATATATATATATAAAATTTCGTATAGTATCTCTAATCGTATGTGTAGTATAAAAGGAGGAAAAATTGTCAACAGTAATTGCTCATGAGAAATGATGTTTTTTTTTTGTTTTTTTTTTTGATAATCCAGGTTTCCAGGTCAACCGTAATTAACTAAAGATATAGGAAACTTTATTTGGGAGAAAAGCAGTATATTTGACTCTTGCAAATGCATGCTTTAGAGCCCGTTTGGATGAATTTATGGCTTTTAATTTATAACCCAAAAATAATAAGTTAGGAATTCTAGCTTATGACTTTTGGCTTATTTTTATCATTCTAGCTTTAAAAGTGTTTAAAATATTTTTTATTTTATTCAAACACTACAAAAATGCTTAAAAGCTTTTTTAACTTAAAAAACACTAAAATAAGCTAATCCAAACAGGCTCGTAATGATAGTATCCCTTGTTGGTATTCTATGGTACTTTATAGAGCAGTACGGAAAGTAATAACTATTACAAATGTTCGAAAGGATAAATAAATGGTCAATCTTCAAAATTGCCGCATGTGTGTTGTGTCTTGAATCTTGATCACCTTGCAAAGTCAATGTTGAGAAGCTACAAGTTTGTTGTGTCTTGAATGTTGATATCTCAAATCAAGAAACAACTAAATCTGGATGGTTATAACGTTGTGTGTTAGTCGAGGATAACCCTCTATCCTTAAGACAAGATTTGCCCACGTATATATGCTTTTACGTTAGCGGGCAATAGTCTCCCCAGATAAAAACAACACTTTAATCTCGACACTACAAAGCCACATAGTTGAACTGCCGAAGAAAATAAATATGACTCGACTTGTCTTGAAGATATGGAATAGGAAGGAAGATTTTCTACTCTTCTCTTTTGTCTCTGTGTATATAGTGTGTCTCGTAGTGTATATCTTGTGTGTATACGTGAGGGTTTGGTCACTGTTTTCAATCGAAAATTGCACTAATTTTGAATTTGAATTTGACATTTTGTTGTGCTATTTTGTGGTGTTTTTGGGCTGTTACTTCTTGTTTTTGTCTCTGTTTGCTGTTTCTCAACTTGTATTTTAGTCTATTTTCGCCTTGAATTGAGCCAAATGAAGCTCAATATATAGCAAGGAGAAGAGTGTCTAGCGCCAAAACATGGCTGTTAATGGCCATTGGAGGGCATTAAACAGCTGAGTAATGGTGTTAATGGCCATTGAAAAGGCCTTATCCTTGCCAAGTAATGAAATTTGTTAATGGAGGAGTTAATCAACCAAGTAATGGCTGATTAATGCCTCAAAAACAGTCCCAACGGTGAGGCTTAACCGCCTTGATCACCTTCCCGAAAACTTTGGGGACCAAGCGTAAATATTGAAACTTTGGGGATCAAAGCCCTGCATATATGAAAAATTCGGATCCAAACTGTACATATGAAACCAGGATCAAAGCGTACATCGGCGAGTTTGATCCAAAAAGATAATATCGAACTGACCCAGGCCCAGAGAGCCTGACCAGGGCCAGGCGGGCGGCGGCGGCGCGCGTGAGCTTGCCTTGAACGGCACATCTAGGTCTTCCCTCCTTTAAACACATGGGATAAACCCCCGGGGATCCAAACCCACCCATTAGAGACTTATATAAGAAAGCAATTCTTCCTATTCCCACCGATGTGGTAGATTTGTCCCACACCACATTTCCATGCCTCGAAACACCTTACTGCAGACCAATATCTCTTTCATTTCTCAGCGAAATTTGGCGATTCTTGGCCTACGGTCATCTACTCACTTTGTAGATCATGCATGTGTGAAGAGACAAGGTCTCCAACATCACGGAACACTAGTGTTTAATTCATCAAAGATGTGTGGAGCGCATCTCCCGCCAAAGGCAAATTTCCAACAATCCCCTATGAAAGAGATTGTGGCGACGCGTATGAGTGCCTACATTTCAGCAATATTTCGAAAGATATTGCATCGAGTGGTAGCTTTCGCTTTGAACCTTCCCTAGTTGAAACCATCGGACTTACTTATCTGCGGCGATTGAGCGTGATGTCTTGAACCGTCGGTGTTTAGTGTAAGCCAAGACAATGATATCAACACAACTCTTCTTATTCATTTTCCTTCTTACATTTCGTCGTTGTGGCCATGGACACACTTGCGGATTCTTAAGTGCGTTCATTTGGGTGGCCATCCTCGCACTTAAATAGGTAATCTCCTACAAGGTATCTGCTATACCCCACTTCTCAAGTGTCGGGGAATCATTAAAGTTTCCTTTGACCTTAACCTCAACCATTTGAGGATCTTTTAAAAGGTTTGGAAGCTTAACCTTTACCAACATGCAGTAGCACTTTAATGTCTATCATGAGAACAACTTTTGGATTCATGTTTCCGTACATAAATCATCATCAAAGTGCTTCTTGCTTTCCACCGCGCTAACTGAGCCTTTTGCCGCTTAGTTTTCCCATTGAACCAAATTCTTGGGATCTCCAATCGATATGGTTGGGTTTCCACCACAAAGGTTCGTATTGTTTGGAGTTTTTAAGCCAATTCCCTAGGCAGCGAACACTTGATCTCCGGGTAGTCCCTTAGTTAGTAAACAAGGATGTGACACTGTGATGATCAAGCGCCATATGCACGTCTTATGTCTCAAGGCGGATCCCGAAAGATATGTCCAGGCAGCGTCATCCGTTTCCTTCGGCCGTAGGCTAGCCCACGTGTATAAGCTGCGAAGGCACGAGTTTCTCCCAATAAAGGGAGCGTCCCCTAAGGAGCCAGCCGTGAACTTACTCAACTTCTTTCATGCTTTGTATAAAGCGATAAACTCGATTCCCGTCATGAATCGGCGTCTGCAAGATTTGCTTAGAGGATTTTCAAGACTACGCTGAAACACATTTACTTGTGGCTTTGGTGTTCTTGAGTCGATGTCAGCTTTGCGATCACGTGTTCTCCCAGAACGGACATCGAATACTATAATCTGTAGATAAGCATCCCAACCGGATATCGTCATGCTCGAGTTGCGCCTTACCGATCATGTATTAAAATTATCGATGAACCTTAGTTCGGATGCGTCTGTAGAACGATACCAGGTTGGTTGTAGTGTGTACAATACATTGAACTACACGTGATCTGCATATCGCTCCTTTTCTATGGGTGCACCATGATTCCAATCGATTCTATGATTCATATCCATTGGTGGCTTTAGAGGCTGTCAACTATCGGACGATGGATTAGATGTCTTAAATCCATTCCTAAGATGCCATCTGTGATACCCATATCTTTCATATCGAGACTTTGTTTCATTATGACTTTACTTTCAATTTGATTCTCCAAGTTGGCTTTCTAATTTCAGTAGTTTACGTAATTGATTCATTGTTTACATGCTTTATCTGAAACTTTCCGGGACCAAAATGTAAACATTTCGGGGACCAAAATGAAAGTTCAGGAAGAAGCCAAACAATTGACCAAACCCAATTCGATCCTCTTCCAACTCTCAGGTTGGAAAGTACATTTCAACATCCATTACCATGTAAGACTACAATGGCACTGGATGTGAAGCTACTCTGAGAAGCACATTTACAACTCAAAGGTTCTTTTCCGAGGAAGATCAACCATTACTAGAGTATGGTTCTATATGATAAATTTATTTCTTTCTTTAGCTTCTTTCCAAAGTAGTGCTTTTGGAGATGACAATTCTTTGTTAATTGTCCATGGTTGCTCTTAACCATACAAGCTAGAAGGTATGGAACAAGTCT
Organism: Anisodus acutangulus; assembly: GCA_029783415.1. Lineage (NCBI taxonomy): Eukaryota > Viridiplantae > Streptophyta > Magnoliopsida > Solanales > Solanaceae > Anisodus > Anisodus acutangulus. The sequence continues at coordinate 29,518,887 of CM056491.1, forward strand.
TTGTCCCCCTTTTGCTCCTTCTAGGTTCTACATCTAGAATCACGAGTTACTGCTGATTTGGAATATTAAGTTTAGGATGGCAGCACTTTCGAGTCCCCTATAGATCACGAACGTCCCTAGTTTTGACAACATTTCAGCGGGTTCTTGTTAACCTTGAGCAATTACTCCTTTTTCCTTTTTCAAGGAAAGCTATCTTCAAAGAATTAACATTCTTTGGCCAAGAGGCGATCAACACTCAGTTATTTGCAGATCCTGAGCGGATATATGCAATCTATAGTCTTAGGTACAACTTGACTGTTTCAGGTATTCTAACTTACCAAGCCACCCCACATAATTTGGCGATCACAGGCTTTATGACGCTAGCTGTTGGTGAGGTGAGAAATGAAGCAGTCGTTTAATGAGCGATGCTTCACTTTCTCCCCCTATCACTACAATTTCTCAATCAAGTAAAGGCAGTTGATTTTCAATACGCTTTGTAGCGCTTATCGCTTCAACAACTTCATCTTTGCTTTTTAACACACAAAGGATTCCATACGTTGTACCATCATCAATAGAAGGTCTAGCGTACGCATTCTCCACCCCTACATTTTATATAAACTTCAAATCACCCAAGTAGGTGTGACTAAGTTCTAGAGGCGGTGCTTCTTTCGCTATTCCCTTTAACGGAATTTGGAAAGGTGATTTTGCCTATTCGTCTACCTCACATTCATTTTGAGGGTTTATGTCGACAGACAATCTCTCAACATCGTTAAGCTTTGAATGACTTGCTATTTAACGCGTGTCTTAATCTATGATGGCATAGATGCACGGATTACAAATATCATTCATTTGGCTACGAGCGTCTTGTACCATTCTTAGTTATTACGGACTGTTGGACTAGTCCTAAACCACGACCAGCAGTCCCTTAAAACCAAGTTAGGAACATGTATCACCTCGACAGAGTGATCCATTCCCTGAAGTCCTATTGAGGACAACCTCTTCAACCCCTTTCTACTTTAGAGGTGGCGTTGCTTCATATGAACAACCTCTTGCCGTGGTTAGCGTAACACGATCATATGTGATCGGATACTATATTGTTCGCGGTTAGCTGCGGCGGGTGTCCAACTTCTTTACGCGCTGCTTTGGGCCTTGAATCATTTCAGGACACTGAAACTTCGACACCTTCCTAGGTGTCCATTACTTTCCTATGAAATGAATTGTCCCCACTCGCCGGAGGCTTTATGTAGTGAGTGTCCAATATCATCCTATGAAGGATCTTCGCCAAATAGTATGATAGGCTCAGCGTCTTTAACTTTTAGACTTCTTCCGTTATGATTGGTGCCCGAGATAATTCTTGGCGCTTACTTAAGAAGTGTTGCCGGTTTCGCGCAGTCAGGATCTTACTCCCTCAGTAATATGCGAACATATTTTACTCACTTTTAATAATTACACTTAAGAATCCGGATCTTTTAAGTTGCTTTACAATCCAATCTTTAAACGGTAAAGAAGATGAGATTAAACTTTCCGATTTTTAAAGCGTAAGGAATATAAATTATTTTCATATTCCTCCTTACTTTAATCCATTTTTAATCGGACCTCATTTAATCTTTATTCTTGACAAGTAAGAAAAACTACTTATCCCATTTCGGATTCTCGCTCAGGTCACTTACATCAAGCCGAGTGTTGGTTCTTCTTACCATTATTAGGATCTTTGCAGGATAGATCTGGGCGCCTTCACTGCAAAGATAGAAGTACATCTTCGATCTTCTCCTCTTGTCCCGGTTGACATCCTCAGGCTCTCGTGGCGCTTGTTCCAAGTCTTGGTAGCGGTACATGAACACGTTAATCATCATCACTCTCTTCTTACCCGTAAAACCATTGCCATATCCAGTTTGGTCACACAACTTTTGATCGACATCTTTCGAGCAACACTAATGTATTACAATACAATCTTGTCTTAAATTGTTGGTATTCTATGGTACTTTATAAGCGATGCAGAAGTAATAACTATTACAAATGTTCGAAAGGATAAATAAATGGTCAATCTTCAAAGCTATTAGCATGTGTGTTGTGTCTTGAATCTTGATCACCTTGCAAAACCAATGTTGAAGCTGTCACAAGTTTGTTGTGTCTTGAATGTTGATATCACGAAATCAAGAAACAACTAAATCTGGATGGTTATAACGTTGTGTGTTAGTCGAGGGATAGCCTCTATCCTTAAGACAAGGTTGCCCGTATATATATTTTTACGTTAGCTGACCAATAGTCTCCCAAGATAAAACAACACTTTAATCTCAACACTACAAAGCCAATAGGTTGAGCTGTCCGAAAACAAATATGACTGACTTCAAGATATGGAATAGGAAGGAAGATTTTCTCTCTACTCTTCTTTTGTCTATGTGTATAGTGTGTCTCTGTAGTGTATATCTTGTGTATCGTGAGGTTTGGTCCGCTTTTTCAGTCGAAGTATTGATTTTATTTGAATTTCAGCTTTGTTTGTGCTATTTTGTGGCTGTTTTCGGACTGTTACTTGCTATTTTTCGTCTCGTTTCTTGCTGTTTCTCCTTGTATTTTCGTCTATTTTACGCCACCGTGAATTGAGCCAAATGAAGCTCGATATATAGCAAGGAGAGAAGGGGGCTGTCTAATCACAAAACATGGCTGTTAATGGCCATTAGGAGGGCATTAAAAGCTTGACAGTAATGGTGTTAATGCCATGAACACTGGCCGCGCCCAGTAATGAATTTATAATGGAGGAGTTAATCAACCAAGTAATGACTGATTAATTCCTCAAAAAACAGTCCCAACGGTAGGCTTCTGCCTTCCGTCACCTTCCCAGAAACTTTGGGGACCAAACTGTAAATATTGAAACTTTAGGAACCAAACTGTACATATGAAAGAATTCTGATCCAAAGCAGCATATGAAACTTAGGATCAAAGCGTACATCGTGAGGTTTTGATCCAAAAGATAATACCCACGACCCAGGCCACCCTGGGCAGATTGGACGGAGACAGCGCCACGGCTTGTGGCGTGTGGAAAACAACCTTGGAAAAGCGTAAATCTATAGTTGATTCATAAAATTATTTATTTCAAATTGAGATTTGTGCTGGACTTGAATCGATCAGGTTTTCTTTTTTAGATTTTTAGAAATGAAATCTTGGAAAATTTTTTGTAAAACAATTTATTGCAAAAGTTATGTGAGCGGTCTTTTTTAATTTTCTAATACATTGAGCGATCAGAAAAAAATAGTGAAAATTAAACTGCCGTCTACTATGTGAAAAAAACAGCTGCGAGTACGGTTAGATATTAAATCTGGGAGGCACAGATCTAGAACTCGTTTGGTTAGAAATAATAGAATATTTTTCAATATTTTTTCATTAATTAAATTAATTATATATCTCATATTTTAAGTAAAATTATAATCATTTTGTAATTAGGATAATTAGTTAACTAGTTTGTATCAAAATAAATATTCTTGTAACCTTATATATATTGTAAATCATTCATCAATAAAATTAAGGAATATATTCTTTTATGGTATCGGTAGCCGAAAACTACAAACCCTACCCTAGCCGCCGATACACCTTTTCGGCCGCCACCTTTTTTTTCCACGTCGTAACCCTAGCCGCCGACCTCTCTCGGCCGCGCCCCTCTTTTCCCCACGACGGAACCCTAGTTTTTCCGGCCATTCTCCCTCCCCCTTCCTCCTAAATTTCCTCTTCTGTGGCTGACAAAACCAAATTCCATCCGGCACTTTCCGTAAACAACATTAAAAACTTCATTCATGTGACTCTTGAGATGGAAGGCTCAATACTCCTCGTGGGCGGAGCTTTTTACGATCCATTGTCGTGTTTACGAAGTTATCGACCACATCATCCCTCCCACGCCGAAGTTCACAGACGTACCATCGACTTCAACTTTAGATGATGCACTCTGGTCTCGTTTGGACGCAGCTGTCCTTCAGTGGATATAGGGCACGATATCTAATGATCTGTTGCACACCATCATTGAGACCGATGCCACTGCCCGCCAAACGTGGGAACATTTGGACAGTATTTTCCAAGACAACAAAACTCAACGAGCGTTATATCTTGAAAATCAGTTCAAGAACGTTCATCAGGATGATTTTCCAAACGTGTCTGCCTATTGTCAAGAACTCAAGATGTATGTCGACCAACTCTCCAACGTCGGCGCACCAGTCACTAATCAACGATTGGTTATGCAACTTATTGTAGGTTTGAACGAATCCTATGACAGCGTTGCCACCATCCTTCAGTAATGCACGTCGTTACCTCTGTTTTATGAGGCTGTTTGAAACTCATCCTTGAGGAAACCGAAAAAATCAAGCGCAACACCACTCGGGCCAGTATTGCCTACACCGCCCTCACCACCACCTTCGGTCTCTCCGCCGACGGCAGGGCCTCCCAGTCAGGCAACCAGGACGGTTGGCCAGAGGACCCGCAACAGTCCGCTTCTTCCCATAACAACCTCCGGAGCAGGCAGTCCGGCAAGGGCCGCGACAGAAGAAATTCTGGCAACAGCAGCCAGCAGCCTTCGTCGTGGGTTGCCTACTCATTGTGGGCCGCGTAGGCGCCACCATCATGGGCCTCCCCTCCTTCCCATATACGACATTCTCGTGGATTCCACTTCAGAACCGACAGGCCCAACCTGACATATTTGGCCCACATCCACAATATGCTTACACAACACAGGCTCCCCCGTCATCGACTTATGCACCGACTGACATTGAGGCAGCTATGAGCACAATGTCACTCAACACTTCAAACGAAAATTGGTATATGGACACAAGCGTCACATCTCACATGACGGCATCACGAGGTACTTTCTCGTCTTATTCCAATTTGAATAATTTAAATCAGAATATTATTGTTGGTAGTGGACAAGGCATTCCCATCCGTGGTTATGATCATTCCTCCCTATCTACACCACATTCACCACTAATCTTAAAAAATGTCCTTCATGCCCCTAAGCTCATTAAGAATCTAATCTCTGTGCGATATTTCACAACTGACAATTGGGTTTCCCTTAACTTTGATCCTTTTGGTTTTACTGTAAAATTTTTTACGATAGGGAGACGAATAATGAGATATGAAAGCACCGAATATCTCTACTCTATTTCAAACACCGTCAACAATCCAGCCTCAGTTCTCTCAACCTTTGCTGCTCTTTCGTCTTCCTTATGACATTTTAGATTTGGACATCCGGGAGACTCTGTTTTACGCTTCCTTAGGAAAAATAATTTTATTAATTGCAACCGTATTTCTAGGACAAAATATGTGAATCTTGCATTTTGGGAAACATGTCAAATTTCCATTTTCTGCATCCACAAATTGTACTTTAATGCCTTTCGATATCATACATAGTGATTTGTGGACATCCCTTATTTTGAGTACGACTTACCATCGATATTATGTGTTATTTTTGGACGATTATTCCAATTTTCTGTGGACTTTTCCAATTGAAACTAAATCCCAGTTCTACCCCATTTTTTCTTCATTTAATGCTTTCATAAAAACACAATTTGAAAAGAGCATTAAATGTTTTCAATGTGATAATGACAGGGAATTCGATAATAACCAATTCAAAAAGTTTTGCTCCAAAAATGATCTTACCTTTCGTTTTTCCTGCCCTCACACATCATCCCAAAATTGTAAAGGCAAACGAAAAATCTGAACCATAAACAACATCATTCGTTCCCTACTTACTCACGCCTCAATTCCCCCTCAATTTTGGCATTACGCACTCTCCATGACTACCTATCTCCTAAACATAATCCCAAACAAGTCTCTAGCTCAACGGTCGCCCACCCAAGTCCTGTTTTGTAGGAACCCCCATACCAACACTTGCGTATTTTTTGAAGTGTTTGTTATCATATCCATCCGACCACTCACAAACTCCAACCCCGGTCTTTCCCATGTGTATTTCTGGGTTACCCTGCCAATCATCGTGGTTACTCGTGCTATGACTTGTCGAGCCGTAAAATTATTATTTCACTTCATATCCTATTTAATGAGTCTCAATTCCCTTTTGCCTCTCTACACTTGTCACATCGACATTCCTACAACTTTCTAGATGATGGCCTAAACCATCTTTTAATTCATCATTTACATAGTCCGCCGGCTCAGACCCCGGCACCCGGCACCACCTCGGCCAATCCGGGCCTAGATGGCCACCCGATTCTGCCGATAGTGGCCCGAAACAGGCCGCCTTAGGGTGATTCTGCAGCCATCTCTTGACAAATCAAGGTTCGGCCAGCCAGTACTGTTACATCTGCCCTTCCTCATCTTTCCGCCAGTCCCGCGGCAAATACCTCTCCCGTCCCACGTCCTAATACACACTCCCGGACCATGGAAACTCATGTCATGCACGGAATTCATAAACATAAATAGTTGTTTAACCTTTCCATTCAGTTGTCCCTTCCCCTATCCCTCATAACCTGAAGGATGCCTTGGCCGACCCTAATTGGAAAGCTGCAATGATTGACGAATATAATGCTCTCATTGATAATAAGACATGGGACCTAGTACCCCGTCCACATGATGCTAACATTATTCGTTCTATGTGGATTTTTAGATATAAAAAAAAATCTGATGGTTATTTTGAGAGATACAAGGCTCGTCTTGTAGGTGATGATATGTCTCAACAGATGGGAGTGGACTGTAATGAAACGTTCAGCCCGGTCATAAAACCCGCAACCATCCAGACCGTCCTCAGCATTGCCATATCCAAGTCTTGGCCCATTCATCAGCTTGAAGTCAAGAATGTCTTCTTATATGAAGATCTTCATTAAACAATATATATGCATCAACCTATGGGTTTTAGGAATTCTATTCATCCGGATTATGTATGTCTGTTGCGGAAATCGCTCTATGGATTGAAACAGGCTCATCGATCATAGTACATCGGTTTGCCAATTATGTGTCATTTATCAGTTTTTCACACAGGAGATTCGATCATTCCCTGTTCATCTACAACAAGGGTACATAAATGGCTTACCTATTATTATATGTTGATGATATCATCTTCACCACATCATCAGATGCTCTTCGTCAGTCCATTATGTCTCTCATTTCCTCTGAGTTTGCTATGAAAGATTTGGCCACCCTGAGTTATTTCTTGGGCATTTCTGTCACTCGACATTCTGGTGGCCTATTTCTATGTCAGAAGAAGTACGCTGAAGAGATCCTTGACCATGCAGGCATGACATCTTGCAAACCATCCCAAACGCCTATAGACACCAATTCCAAGATCAGCGCTGATTCAGGCCCTTCATATTCAGACCCGACTCACTATCGTAGCCTGGATGGGGACCTACAATACCTCACATTCACGAGACCAGACATATCATATACCATGCAACAAATCTGCTTACACATGCACAGTCCGACGGAAGCACACATGCATGTCTTCAAATGTATTTTACGATAGTTCTAAGGTATATTTCACTTCGGATTACATCTATATATGTCTTCGCTCACTGGTCTCACTGCTTCAATGATGCTGACTGAGGTGGATGTCTTGAAACCCGACGCTCCACGTCTGGTTATTGCATTTTTCTCGGAGATAACCTATTGTCTTGGTCTTCCAGAAGGCAACCTACACTATCCCGATTCAGTGTAGAAGTAGAATACAGATGTGTTGCCAACGTCGTTTCTGAGTCTTATTAGATCTGTAATCTTCTACTTGAGCTTCACAACCCGATTCAAAAGGAAACACTGGTCTACTGTGATAATATTAGTGCTATATATCTTTTCGGAAATCATGTCCAATATCAGCGCACTAAACACATTGAGATGAACATTTATTTTGTTCGCGAAAAAGTGGATCGTGGTCAAGTTCGTGTCCTTCATGTTTTTTTTCCGGATATCAGATTGCGGACATCTTCACCAAAGAACTTCCGCGCATACTATTTGATGATTTTCGAGTCAGTCTCAGTGTTCGAGAACCTCCCGCTTAGACTGCGGGGGGTGTAATAGAATATTTCCAAATATTTTTTTCATTAATTGTATATCTCCTATTTTAGATAGAATTATAATCCTTTTGTAATTAGGATAATTAGTTACCTGATTTGTATCAAAGTAAATATTCTTGTAACATTATTTATATTGTAAATCATTCATCAATAAAAGCAAGGAACATATTCCTTTAAGCAAATTAAAAGTAACATATTAAGTGATTTATTTTTAAATTGTTGAAATTAATAATATATAAACTGTTATGTATTTGGATAATAGTCCTCAAATTGATTATAAGCATTTGATGTGTTTGCTAAAATCTTTGATTGATATTTTTTTTATTAAAACTATTTGTGAAAAAAATATAAATTTAAAAGTATTTTTACATGAAAAGGACGAATAATAAAAATAAAAGGAAGAGGGTGCTATGGTTTTTAGTTTAAGAAGGTATTTCATGGATTACAAAAAAAAAAAAAAAAACTAGTAAAATATTTGATCCAACAAAAAGTTTATAAACACTTAACTTTTAGATACATTTGATATTTGCATGTTTTTAAATTACGGGCAACAAGGTAATATGATTAGTTAAAACATAAGGAGCTTTTTGGGTAAAAAGTTATGACTTTAAGCTTGTTTTGGCTTAAAAAGTTCCAAATTTAAAAGTATTTTCGGGTATTTTCCAAATAAAAAGTAGATTAAAAATATTTTGAGATTAATTTGATCAGTTTTAATGTTAATTCAAATATGAAGGAAGTGAATTCCATGAGTATTTCATTCTAATGTTATCATATATATATACAAGTGTAATAAGACTAATAATAATGGAAGACCTATCTAATCATACCCTAATTATGTGATACTAATTTACAATCATATCATCATCATATCCTAAATTATGTGATACTAGTAATTACAATTGATGTGAGATGATTTGGGAGATATGAGATGATTTGGAAAGATATGATTCATGATGTCCTAACAGTCCCCCGCAGTCTCAGTGGGAGGTTCTCGTTTGCTGAGACTGTCCCTGAAATCATAAAATAGTACGCACGGAAGACCTTTGCTGAAAATGTCGGCAATTTAATATCGGGACGGTACATGGAGAACACGGACTTGTCCACGCGCAACCTTTTCTCGGATAAAAAATATATCCATTTCTATGTATTTTATGCGTTGATGCTGGACTGGATTACCGGATAAGTATATCGCACTCACATTATCATAATAGACCACAATTGCTTTTTCAATAGGACAATGAAGCTCTAAAAGAAGATTACAGAGCCAACATGATTCAGTAACCACATTGGCGACCCCTCGGTATTCTGCTTCAGCGCTTGATTGAGACATCATCGGCTGTCATTTTGACAACCATGAAATGAGGTTGTCTAAAAAACACACACAATAACCAGAGGTCGACCGACGGGTGTCCGGACAACCACCCCAATCAGCATCTGTATAAGATGAGAGACTCGAAATGGAGGACTTGTACATATGCAATCCAAAATGGAAAGTACCCTTAACATACCGCAGAATTCACTTTAGAGCCCCCATATGCTCTTCTTTTGAATCATGCATATGCAAACATACTTGCTGAACCGCATACGAGATATCAGGTGTCGTGAAAGTAAGTTATTGCAATGCCCATGCTAAGCTACGGTAATGTGTTGGACCACTGTATGGAGTACCTGTAGAGCTACTGCATTTTGTCTTTGTATCAACCGGTGTATAGGACGGTTTGCAGGATGACATACCAGCTTTGTCAATGATCTCCTCACTATATTTTTTTGACTGAGAATCATACCACCTGCTTATTGAGTTACATCAATTCCTAAAAAATAATTTAAGGGACCCAGATCCTTCATTGTAAATTCTGCTGCAATGAAGGACAAAATAGACTGGCGAAGTGAAGTAGACGATGTCGTGAGAATGATGTCATCTACATATAGAAGGATATATTCCATGCCATTGCCCTTATTATAAATGAACAAGAACTGATCATAATTGCTGTGTGAGAAACCCAATGTGGATACAAAACATGCAAACCTATTATACTACCTGGGGAGCCTGTTTCAAACCATACAATGATTTTTTCAACAAGAAAACATAATCCGGATGTGTAGGATCTCGAAAACCCAAAGGCTGTTGCATGTAGACTGTATCATGTAGCAAGCCATGTAAAAATGCTTTTTTGACATCCAACTTATTAATGGACCAGGATTTGGACAGTGCTAGGCTAAGAACAGTCCTGATAGTTGCTGGCTTAACCACCGGAGCCATCAGAATTCTTTTTATGACAGAAAATCCATATAGACCTGATAATGTTCACATTAGATGGATGTGGCACTAACTCCCACATTTTATTTTTAATAAGAGCATCAACTTCGTCTAATATGACAGCTTTCCAATTCGGGTCTGATAGGGCTGCTTTGGAATTTTTGGGAAGTGGGGATGATTGGATCAAAGTCGTTAAGTTAAATTGACGTTTGGGCTGAAAAATCCCGTCCATGGCATAGGTTTCAATGGTCTGAGTTTGGGCTAAAGTCGAGTAAGAGGGGTTAAGTTTACCGAGGCAGAATGTTGGTTAACTAGATTTTCTGTCGAGTTTTCGGGGCAAGAGGGAGTAGGGGTATGGTCCTAAAATTGTAGGATTGGATATTGGGTTATGTTTGCGGGTGAGGGAGCAGTGGGCTCCTTCATGTGGGCCTGGAAACCACTGGAGGTGGACTGGGCCGAGACCAGCGGTAAGGAGGCAGTGACCTCCAAACCGCGGACTGGTCCAGCCTCATTTTGTGGTTGGGCCGGCACAACAAGAGGGTTATGGTGGGCCGGTCCCATCGGATTTTGGGTATGTAGGTGATGATATAAATTTGGGTGTATTCCGTCATCCAAAAAATCATATGAAGGTGGGGATGCCACTTGAGATTTAGCAAACGGGAATGTAAATTCATCAAAAACTATGTGACGAGAAATTATGATTTTTCCATTCGTCATATCATAACATTTATATCCCCTATGATTTTGTGGGTATCCCAAAAACACACAAGGAGTGAAACGAGCCTGAAGTCTGTTAATGGCAGTGGACGAAAACAAGGGATAACACAAATACCAAAAAATTCTCAAATGTGTAAAAGATGGAAGGCGATGGTACAATATTTGTGTAGGTGACACTTTAGAAAGTAGTTTTCTAGGAATAATATTTAAAAGATATGTGGCCATTTAAAGTGTATGATGCCAAAATATTGGTGGTGTGGATGAATGCACAAGAAGTGTGCGAATCATATTGTTAATTGTTCGATTTTTTCTTTCGGGTTTTCCATTTTGAGGTGATGTGTGTGGACATGAAAGACGCAAAGACATCCCATTTAGGTGACAAAATCATTAAATTGAGCATTTATGAATTCCTTCTCATTGTCACATTGAAAATATTTAATGCATTTTTTTCAAATTGAGTTTTGATAAAAACACTAAATTATTTTAAAATGGTGAAGGCTTGTGATTTCTTCCCTAAGGGAAACGTCCACAGAAAATTCAAATAATCATAAAAAGAAGCATATAATACGACCTGCAGAACTCAAAATTGATGATGTCGATAAATCACAATGCAGAAGCTCAAATGGAATAAGTGCATGTGAAGTAAATGAAGAAAACGCCAGTTTAATATGCTTCCCAAACACACAAGTTTGAAAAACAGAAGAGTTCAAAAGTTTGTTACAAGCAACAAAATTATACTTCCTAAGATTACTGAAAATCGATACTCCCGGGTGTCCCAACCGATTGTGCCATATGATAGGGGAAATAACTGTAAAGGTTGATGGTTTGGTCACGTTGTTGTTGGAAATGGTAGTGATGTCCGAAGAAATCCAAACAGATCAAAATTTACAGAAACATTATTGTCAGTTATAAAACGTCGTGCATATTAGGGGTGAGCACGGGTACAGGGTACCCAGATATCCGACCAGAACCGACACTAACGGGTAGGTTCCTGATAGATATATTATAATAACGGGTAGGGTCCGGGTAGTAAAATTAGGAACCGATCAATGTCGGGTCCGGTTCCGGTTTCGACAAATAGAGACAGGGTACCCGGACCCGGAATCTATAAAATATTAAATATTTTTACTTTTTTAGAAACATTTGGACGACTTTTAACTTTCTCCAAAATTATTTGTTGCACGCATGCACATTGAATTTCCCCACCCCAAGACGTAAATATTTTAGCTTTTTCACCCATTTATTCTAGAATGCTCTTTGTGCCCTAAGAGAAAACACCCAAAACTCTCTCAATAACAATGACATTTTAGCTACACCACCGAGCTTCATCGTCGTCGTTGTTGAAGCTTTCTCTCAGGTACTTTCATCGTTGTCGTCATTGAAGCTTCACCTTTGCATCTTTCTCTCCCTTTGTTGTGTTCACGTCATTCCTAAAATGCATATGGGTTCATATCTAACTCTTCAATTTCTTTTTAATATCATATGATTCTGTTCTATTTCAGGCGATACTCATCTTCAATTTGAATTGCTTTTTTATTTGAAATGTAAATCTATTTTTAAAATTTGTGTATATTTTTGTAGTTGTGAAGATGAAATTTAGGGATTTACTAGTATAATAAAGCTTTTCTTTTGTATCGAAGAGCTTATGAACACGAAAATAAGTTTAATTCAGATATTTTCAAATTTATTTTGAAATCAACACGTTCAATTAATTGAGTGTCAAATTTGGCTTGCAATTTTAGGTTTTGGTTACAGAATTAGCTTTTCTACAATGAATAAGTTTTCTAAAACTTCTTATAAGGGTACTAAAAACTTCGATTGCAGGCTAAAAAACTACTTGGTGAAATTATTTTAGAACTCTTTTTTATTCTCATAGGCTTAAAAATTATTGCTTAATTTGTGTTTTTTATTTACAGGGTACCCGGAAACCTACCCGGACCCTGCGGGTCCGGGTAGGCTCCGGGTAATGATTGCTATGGGTAGGTTCCGGGTAATGATTGCTACGGGTAGGTTCCGGATAGTAAATTTAGGAACCGATCTTTTACCGGGTAGAGTCTGGATAGTTCAAAAATGTTAGGGTACCCGGACCCGCTCACCCCTAGTGCATATATCAAGTTTTTAATCAATTTTGGTGCATGTAAGATGTTTTTCAAATATAACGGTGGGTGAGGGTGGGGTAATTTTACCTGACCAATACCACGAATTGGATTTTCCTACCCACTGCCGACAATAATATTTTTATTACTGTTCATATTAAAATAAGAAGAGAGATTACCTTGAGATGTCGCCATGCGTGACGTAGCCCCTGTGTTCATGTAGCACAAATCATCTGGAACATTTAGATTCATGTTGGTCATGGCATGTTCGATATCAGTTGGAGCATAACTTGCGGAAGATGGTGCATGGGCTGCAAACGCTTGTTGCGGACGAGAACCTAGAAGTCCGGGCTGGCGGGTCGAAGATAGTGGCCTGGCCCACGATGTGGCGGGGTATGGGCATGGAGGGACAACCCATTGTGGGGCCCAACCCCACGGCGGGAACTGCCCCACTGGCCCATGCCGGACTGGGCTGGCTGCCACTAACTAGGCCGTCCCTACCGCTGGTGGTTGCCGCTACCGCCCATCCCACGTCCCTTTCCTCTATTGTTTTTTCCTTTGTTATTGTTTCGATTTGACCCCCATTTTTTAATTATTGTTGCGATTTTCGATTCCTCCCAAACCAAAATTTAGTGTCGCAAAATCCGGAGATGTGGAGACAAGGGCTGCACCGGAGGTGGCTGCTCCGGAGGCTGTCTGCTTTGCCTTGCGGGTTTCTTCGAGAATCAATCTCGAACGAGCTTCATAAAATGGAGGCAACGGATTACTCTGCTGAATGAACGTAGCAACTCCATCATAATGTTCATTCAAACCTACAATTAATTGAAGAACCAACCTTTGATTTGTGACCGATGTACCAAAGTTAGTTAGTTGGTCAACAAGCATTTTTAATTCTTGATAATAAGAGGAAACGTTAGAGAAGTCATCCAATTTTACGTTGGTGAACTGGTTTTCAAGATATACTGCCCTAGAAAGTTTATTATCTTGAAAAATATTTTGCAAACGTTCCCACGCCTGTTGAGCCGTTGAAGGACTATAGCATCTAAACGAGACCATAATTTTTTGTCAATAGTAATGGTGTCCGAATAAGATTCGGAAGGGATGATATGGTCTATAACTTCATATGTGCGGCAATGAATTTTGAATAACTCCGCCCAAGAGGAGTATTGTCCATTTTCCATCTCAAGTGTGATAGAAATAAAGTTCTTGACGTTGTTTACGGCAAGAGCTGGATGGAATGTCTGTTTGTCGGCCATTATTTTCCACGGAATAACAAAACAAGAATGAGAGAGAAAGAAAAGATATTTTGTGATTGGTGGAAAATTGGTGGAGAAACACTAATGTAGTTGGCTAGGGTTGGGTATAAAATAGAAAAGAAAACCAAAAGAAGGTGGTTTTTGGTTATTTAGGGTAGCCGACCCGGGCCGGGGGGATGGGTAGTTATTTAGGGTTAGGGTTTATGTTTAGGATTTGTAGAAAACCCTAAGTGCTGCCGAAAAAGAAGAGGGTTTTTGGTTTTAGTAGTGTAGCCGATAGGGTGGCGTGGCGTTTAGTCTAAGAATATTTTGGCTCTTGATACCATGAAGGAAGTGAATTCCATGAGTATTTCATTCCAATGTTATCATATATATATATAAAAGTGTAATAAGACTAATAATAATGGAAGACTTATCTAATCATACTCTAATTATGTGATACTAATTTACAATCATATCATCATCCTATCCTATTACAATTGATGTGAGATGATTTGGGAGATATTAGATAATTTGGGAGGATATGATTGATGATATCCTAACATAATATTTTATTAGTTTAGAAGCTTACAGAGACCCTCACAGTAGATCAGAACGCAGCTTAATCACCGAGTTGGAAATAGGGATGATAATAGGGCGGAGCGGGTGTGGGCGGGTTTAACCTTGTGCGGGTGCGGGGCGATAAAACTTTTTGAAATTATTTGCGGCGTGGGTTGCGGGTTTGCTCATCCTCCCTTTCAACTGTGTTGTTCTTAAATTTTATTTTAAATGTATATTTTAGGGTATTCTTCAATATTTCTTAATTTAGAACTTTAATACTTGTATCTGGATATCACCACATAATCTGGATTAGTTGAGAATAGAGTTTTTGGATAACTTATAAACTTAAATCATTAGTTTATATCCTTCTTTTTCCAGTGCCATATATTTGGATGTGAATATAACATTTGACCGAAGCTACAGGCATGACTCACGATAATAAATTTTAACTTTTTTTAAAATTTTCAGTTCTTTTTTTTCTTTTTTGTCTCTTTAGTGTTCATCCAGCTAGATTTATATTTCTTCTTTACGTTGAACTTGTGGTTTGATATTTTGTTTTGTAATAAGCTAGAGTAGAGTTTTCTTTACGTGATGTCTTTTATCTATTTCAAATCTGTAATTTATTTTGTTACGTACGTTTTATTTATGTAATTTACTTATATAAAATTTGCAATTTATTAAAAAATTTAAATTTAAGAATATGAAATTAAAAAGATTTTTTTTTAAAAAAGGAAATTTTGCGGGAGTGGGGCGGGGCGGGTTGAAAATAACAAATTATGTTTTGCGGGGCGAGTTGAAGTCTTTGAGAGATTATGCGAGTTTACGCCGCAACCGCCCTGCACCCCTTTGTCATTCCTAATTGAAAAGAGCATAACTCGTTATTGTCGACACAGCCGAGTGAAGAGGGAGAGGGGGCAATTATAGGAAAACAAAGAAGGGGTCACGTTAAGCGAAACAAATAATTGGAGTTTGGAACTTGAATGACCTAAAAAATAGGGCTTTGAATCAAAATATCCCACAAAAAAAACGTGACATAAGTACTTTTTTCACGGAAATTTTTTGCGCAATAGAGGTATATGAATTTTCCCCAACAGTTTGTATAATTTTAAAATTTTGAAATTCATGTTTTTTGCATACTTTGATCAAAGATTATTCAAAACTCGAAATATCAATATTTTATATAAACCTGATATCTTTTTCTGCGAACAATGATGTAGGCTCAATACATCAAGGATACATAAACGTTAGGATCATCATTTTAGGGATTGTAAAGTGCCCGAATTAAGTTTTGTTTGGAAACTTGTTATCATTAGGTTTAAGTGTTTTATTTTTTAAGGTTTTGATTTAAGTGTTTCATTATTTAGTCAAGGCATTACTTTATTTTGAATATGTTCAGATTTTTATCATAATTAATTTAGGACGTCGCACGAGTTATTAATAAACGATAATAAAGACTAAGATAACTAATATCCTTAAGAAAATAATATAAAAATATATAATATTAACTTAAATTGTACAACTTAATTACATATACCAATCTCTAATGGGTCCCACAGGTGGTAGGCTTTAGAGTATCCTTAGGCCTAATGCGATCCCCACCACCCTTACCACTTTCTCCTCTTAATAATAGGATGATCTATGTCATGATCATCCTCCCTTCCCTTCCTTGCGCCCTCGAGCATAATGTACTTCTTCTTGGGATTGTGTGAACTACTATATACGGTCAAAATTTCATTAGTACAGTCAGGAGACGGGTCCACAGGCGCAGAAGGATGAACCTGAAATAATATATAAATAATTAATATTAATTTTAATTTAGATTTAATACATTATCTTTTGGTAAAGAATCAAATATGTGTGTTGACAGACTCCTGAGAGGGCTCTTGAGCGGGGTTTGGTGTAGTAGCTGTAGTAGTCGTAGCCGGAGCCGAAGCTGGAGCTGAATGCTTAGATATTAAAAATTTGAAATAATCAGTAGAAGTATTTTAATTTGTTAAAATAAGCATTTTAAACACTTACCTTTGGGCTCTAAAAAATGTCGAAGTCTATGAATGATAAGTCGTACTCCAGCTCCTTGTCACCTTGTTATCACGAATTGGTCACCCACCCTATGGCTCACGAACTGCGGTTGCGCTTACACTAATGCGTCATATGAATCACAATATATGTGATCTGAAAATAGTTGGGCCGGCGTATAGAGGTGTCGACGGTCAGTAATAAGTCGACGGCCAGTCTGAAGTCGATGGGAAGCCTGAAGTCGATGGGACAACCAAATTCGATAAATATTGATGGGCTGGAGCGGGAGCATGCTCGTCAGACTCATCTACTAGACGGAGGCCTCTACCGTCACCATCTCGACCACGATCCCCTCGGTCATGATTCCTCCGCCACCAGCCCCTCGGCCACTATCCCATCTGCCACCACCACCTCTATCACTACCGCCTTCACGATCACGACCACGACTATCTATTACCTGATATGGGATCTCTGGAACACGTTCATGCATACGTTCGAATTTTTGTGATTGTTGGATACCCAACTCGGCTACCTGAACGATAAAGGCAACAAATCTCATGCACTCAGAGATAGGCATATATTGTACTCCTAACCAGCACACCGTCTGTACGGTCTGTAGCTGCATTTGTTTGCAAATATTAATTGAATAAAATTTAATGTAATAATTAAGAAGATTAATTAAGTTTAAATGCGGTAAACTTACCAACACCTTATACTGACCCGCGAGTGCTGCATATCCTCGGCCATCTAGATCACGTCTCTCGGATTTGCCAATCAAGTTGTGTGTGATCTGCTGATACCACTCTATATAAATATGGGTAAGTATGGGTCGGAGTCGTATGTTCGACCATCGTTGTCGTCTCTAGCCTCTGAGCCCAATAATTGATCTGGGATTGCGAAGAGTGGGGGTCGAACACTCGTCCCACGTATAATGGTTGTGCTCCTAAAAAACTGGCTCAGGTATATTTTGTACATGTCCAAATTGTCGTAAGACTCGGTGGGATGCGTGATCCTCAACTATATCCATGTGTATCAATAGACACCGCGATATTCACACAGGCTCCCCAGCCATGCAAAATGCCGACAACTGATTAAAAAATTAAACATTCGTCCTCCATATAAAAAGTTGTATAAATGACCCCAAATTAATAAACAATAAAGACGAAAATATTTGAAAAAATAAGATAATAATGTAAAATCAAACAAACTTACCTTGTCCTCTGTCATATGATCAAGTTGATTCCTGAACGGAAGAATACTGTGGTATGTATCCACATCTCAGGATATGCCTCCAGTCCATCTCCGGATGTAGGACATGCCATCAGCAATGAAGTCAGGCTGAGGGTGCGCAACTACGGGCTGAAAAGCCATCATCCTATCCCACATCCATAACTGAAAGGGTCATTAAAAAAATGTTTTATTAGTCGTCGTTTCAAAAAGCTATATTTAGAATAAAATTACACACACTTAAATATATTACCTGGAGGAGCGTGTGAAATCCACCAACATCACTCCTATTGTTCATAGACGCTCGACATAGTGATCGATACATGTAAGCCAGAATAGCACTGCCCCAGCTGTAACATCCCAGCTTATCCAAATCATCCAGAAATGGCAAATACTTTAAGCTCACATGGGAACTTGATATGTTTGAGAATATGATTCCCCCGAATATGATGAGTAAATATAGACGGTGATGTAAAAATCCCCGTGACCTCTAGGTTCCAATTCGATCTTTGAGGTAATAAGCTCGGAGTTCCAAAAATGGACGATCAACCTATGTTAGTATGCTTATCATGGCACGGAAAATGGAATGTAATTGGACTAGTTACATAAAGATTCAAGAAGGTGTTTATATTCGGCTTTGTATGTAGGTCTTGGCCGAAGACCATGTTTTTTATTTATTTTAGCTTGTTGTTTTCTTTTAGTTCATAGATTAGGACATAGTGTGCTATGTAATAACTAACATTAGGACACAATTAATAAGTCACAAAGGTGACTAGGCCGGGAGTACACCATGGCAAGGACAAATGATGACTTGGCCGACAAAGTGGCAAGGACAAGAGACTTCTAGAAGATGAATACTTCAAGGAAGGATTTATGAGATAACAAACTCATGAATATGGTCACATAGAAGAACTCAAACTCGGCCTTGGGGAGAGGAAGGGGTGGCCGAACACCTTGGTCACCAAGTCAATCCAAATGCGTCCACACTAGATGTTAGTTTATGTCTTTTCATTTGCTTTCTAGAATAGTCTCTTTTGTACTATAAATAAAGGCCTTAAACCATTGTAAAAAGACATAGTTTATTGATAAATAAAAGTGAGTTTTACGCAAAATCTAAGGTATTCAACTTGTGTGTTGTATACATTAGTTGGTCCTTGTGTGGGCCTTTGGTTCTTGTATGAGCCAAACCCCTTAGTGTAAGTTTAAGCTAGGACTATGTGACCTAGTTAAACCCAATCTAAGGTTTCCCTTTGGTGTAAGTCTTGGTTAGGAATGTGTGACCTAATCAAAACCCAAGCTTAAGGAACCCCGTTGGTTGCAAGCGAATGTTGGAACTGTGTGATCCAACCTAGCCAAAGCCTAGGGCCTATCTTAAGGTTACCGGGCATCCTTACTTGGTTTGCATTCGGGCTTGTACTTAGCAACCCCGATCAAGTCTTTGTAGAATTTGTCAACCTCATGTTGGTGTCGACTTGGGCATTAAAACCCCCGTGTCTCTATCCTTGACATATCGACCGTCCTTGCTTAGATTGTACCCGAGATTGCACCTAGCATCTCGTGTTCATTCCTCATCCAAACCACCATATTCCTTCCACCACCGCATCCCACAATACTTCACCAACACCCCCAACAAAGTTCCCTCACCGAAACTACCCATAAATACACGTCCAAGTCCGGTAACCACAACCAGTCCACAAAACACATCTTACTGATAACCTCACTGTTTTAGTTCTGTTCCGTTGCCTTGACATCATCCAACTACCAAATTCCGACCATAAAAACAAACCTCAACGTGTCTAAAACAACCCCATAAAATACCTGGACCCAATTTCCAATACAACTACCCGAAACAGCCACTAAATACCACCATGTCCAACAGTAACGCCCACCCGATAACCCACTTTGAGTCATATTTTTTTGTCGACCTGAGTATACCCAAGACCCGACCCTCTTACATTAACTTACCCTTCCTTATATACATCAAATTGGTATCATAGCCAAGTATTCCCTTCCCACGCAACAATGCTGTGGCTAACATGAACAAGGAACTTAGGAGGGTTATGTCCGAGTTAGTTGCGGAACATGTGCAAGCCTTGAGAAAGGAACTTGCCGGGCATGGAATGAAGAACCGCACTGAATCAATACCTATGCCAAACAGACCAAAACATGAAGGCTTGGTACTCCAACGTGAGTTGGAGGTTCCATGCGAAACACCTAAGGAGACACAAAGGGAACAACTCTTTTACACGCGTTGTAAAATAAATAATAAAGTGTGCAATGTGATTTTTGACGAGTGAAGTAGTGTCAACTTGCCCTCCGTGGAAATGGTGGACAAGTTAAAATTACCCACTCTCAATCATCCGAAGCCATATGATCTCCAACGGCTAGACCAAGACGAAAGACTAAGAGTACTGAAACAAACTCTTGTTAGCTTTCAGATTGGAACATATGAAGATAAGGTATGGTATGAAATCCTCCCTATAGATATATGTCATATTTTATTGGGGAAACCATGGCAACTTGACACGAAGGCACAACATGATGAAAGAAGGAATACATATTCCTTTCGAAAACATGATAAGAAAATCCGACTAATGCCGATGTCACCTAGTGAGGTGAAGGACTTGAGAATCCGACGTGAAAAAAAGCGTGAAGTCGAGGCCTACTTGATGCACGAAGGGTAGAAGAATAATCCAAGAAGGGTAGTCCTATGGATTCATTTGCATGTAAGGAAATGGAGAACATTGCAAAAGTTGTAGAAATTGCCGATGTGAAGGAACTCTCGAATGACGTTGCATCCGGAACACTACAAAAGGAAGATAGTAAACTTGCCCTTGATTTATTTTCAAGGAGTTCATTGTCTACTTACCAATACTATGGATGCCAAGAACAAGAATTGGTGGGCAAAAGCCAAACGAGCCCTAGTCCATACACCATTCCTATGCCGAGGTAGAAAGATCTTTTTGAGTTTGCAACCGGACCATCACCAATGGAAAGCATTCAACATACTCTTGGTTTAATTTCGAGAGGTTCTTTGCCAAATCAACAAGCTTGTAAACACAATCCGTAAATGGCTAAGAAAGTACAACAACACGTGCAAGAAACACTAGGTGAGGGCCTTATCCAAAAGGACTTTAGGCCGTATACGGTGCACGATTTGTTGTTGTCAAAAGAACATAAGAAGTGGAACACTTGTGTTACCACCCAATATGGGTCCGAATGTACAAATGCAAGTGCGGTAAGAAGCTTACATGTCTCGGCTTCTTCATATCCTCATGCCATCAGAAACTATGGTGCCCTTACTGTCCCTATTTCGACCATGGAGCCACTAATTAAAATTGAACATGATGCTAGAGGAATCGGCGTTGGTCCCGTCCTAATTCAAGACCAAAAGTCCATTGCTCTCTCTAGTCCACTGCTTTCGTGTAAGGACTTGTCCATCACGGGGCCCTTGGTCCATTGGAGACATATGACTTGGCTTATATTTGTCTCATTGGGCTTAACTACACTTAAGGAAGGAAGAGACAATCAAATTCCAAGAGAAGGTCGTGTTTGCAAGATATTGGCTTTCAAAATCGAGCGTGATTTGTGTGAAGAACTTGTGAGGCCATTTGAGTTGTGCAACATTCCAAACTCTTTCATGTTCCTCATACACAAGATGGTACCACGATCTATATATCACACTACATCATCTGAGTGCTTGTGTGCTAATCCAACTACGATGAAATCTAGCCAAAGATGTACCGAGCCTACGGGCATAGTTGCGGGAAATAATTTTCTTAGCCGGGCTTCGTTTCCTCATCATTTCATGCGGACATATTATGACATTGCTTCCCCTATAAACAAACTCATGAGGAAAGATAAGTATGAATGGTTCCGAGGAGAAACAAGATCCTACCCGCCAATCCGTGAAAGGCCATTGAGCATTAAACATGAAACAAGTATAGGTGCCATCTTTTGCTCTAACACAAAGTTGAGTGGTGAACCGTGTCATCCTTCTACCTATGACAAGACAACATGTCTTATGGACTCCGAGATCTAACATGAACATCATAAGAAGTCAAAACCAATTGTTTTGTATTCGGATCTGTATTTGGCAAATTTAGAAGAAGGCTCTTACAAGATGAAACTTTCAAACTTGTCCAATGATGGAAATATTGGATCAACACTTGTTGATGAATGTTCATTGCTACATTTAGGCGGCACGAATTCGAGGACGAATTCTTTCCAAGAAGGGGAGATTGATACAAACATCCCTATGAGCTCTAGGTTCCAATTCGATATTCGAGGTGATAAGATCGGAGTTCCAAAAATGGTCGATCAACCTATGGTAGTGTGATTATTATGGCATGGAAAATGGAATGGAATTAGACTTGTTACATAAAGATCCAAGAAGGTGTTTATATTCGGCTTTGTATGTATGTCTTGGCCGAAGACCATGTTTGTTTATTTATTTTAGCTTGTTGTTTTCCTTTAGTTCCTGGCTTAGTTGCTAGCTTAGGACATAGTGTGTTATGTAATAAATAACATTAGGACACAATTAATAAGTCACAAAGGTGACTAGGCCGAGAGTACACTATGGCAAAGAAAAAAGATGACTTGACCGACAAAGTGGCAAGGACAAGAGACTTCTAGAAGATGAAGACTTCAAGGAAGGATTTATGAGATAACAAATGCATGAATGTGGTCACATATAAGAACTCAAACTCGGCCTTGGGGAGAGGAAGGGGTGGCCGAATACCTTGGTCACCAAGTCAATCCAAATGCGTCCACACTAGGTGTTAGTTTGTGTCTTTTCATTTCCTTTCTAGAATAGTATATTTTGTACTATAAATAGAGGTCTTAAGCCATTGTAAAAAGGCAGGGTTGATTGATATATAAAAGTGAGTTTTACTCAAAAGCAAATGTATTCAACTTGTGTGTTGTATACATTAGTTGGTCCTTGTGTGGGCCTTTGGTTCTTGTGTGAGCCAAACCCCTTAGTGTAAATTGAAGCTAGGACTATGTGACCTAGTTAAACCCAATCTAAGGTTTCCCTTTGGTGTAAGTCTTGGTTAGGACTGTGTGACCTAATAAAAACCCAAGCTTAAGGAACCACATTGGTTGCAAGCGAACGTTGGAACTGTGTGATTCAACCTAGCCTAAGCCTAGGGCATATCTTAACGTTTCTGGCCACCTTTACTTGGTTTGCATTCGTGCTCGTACTTAGCAACCCCGATCAAGTCCTTGTAGAATTTGTCAACCTCATCTTGGTGTCGACTCGGGCATTAAAACCTTCATGTCTCTATCATTTACATATCGACCGTCCTTGCTTGGATTGTACCCGAGATTGCACCTATCATCTCGTGTTCATTCCTCATCCAAACCACCATATTCCTTCCACCACCGCATCACACAATACTTCACCAACACTCCCAACAAAGTTCCCTCACCGAAACTACCCACAAATACACGTCCAAGTCCGGTAACCACAAACAGTCCACAAAACACACCTTACCGATAACCTCACTATTTCAGTTCTGTTCTGTCGTCGTGACATCATCCAACCACCAAAGCCCGACCATCAAAACAACATTCAACGTGTCTACAATAACCTCATAAGACATATTGACCCAATTCCCGATACAACTACCTGAAATAGACACCAAACACTACCATGTCCGGTAGTAATTCCACACCCAATAGCCTACTTTGAGTCCCATTTTCGGGTCGATCTGAGTATACCCAAGACCCGACCTTCTTACCCTCACTTACCCTTTCTTATATACATCAGACGGACATGACGATCGACATCCACCTGAGGTGTCTTTTCTGCAATAGGATGTTGCATGTGTATGAGGCATAAACGAGCACAGAGGGAAGGTCTAAATCTGACTCTGCCCATGGATATCACCATGTTGAGGCACGCATCCAGTGAGCTTAGTCAACTCATGCCCAAATGACGGCGCCTGATGATGATCCTCAATATATAACGGTAGTTTATTTACCCGTATTCCGTACATAACCTCCACATCTTGAAGCGTGATAGTGACCTCACTAGTATGTAGATGAAAGGTGTGGGTCTCCGTTCGCCATCGCTCAACCATGGCCGTCACAAGAGCCCAATCGTGTTGTACCCGACCAACAACGACACAATGTAGATACCTCCCCGATACATTATCTCTAAGATGCGGGGATGTCGCGGTCGAGCATCTAAAAGGTCCCACTCATGTTCCACCTTACGTGGATGAAACTACGTACTCATACCTATCTCGTCAGTTCATAATAACTGGGACCTATGATTATCCTATAGATGAAGTACTGATGTATCAATGGGCCCTGGATGAAGGTTGTGATCCATGGAGGTGTCGTATCTGTATTAACAATGTTTAAGTTATTCATTAACATGTAATATTAATTATGTAACCCTTTATCAAAAAATTATACTAACTAACTAATCCTTTATCGGAAAATTATATTAATTATCTAAATTTGCGAATTATGATAATTATGTGGTTCAATCCTAAACTAAGGATTCACTATTTCTAATTAATAATTTTTAATTAATTATTATACTAACTACAATTAACTATCCAATTTAATAATATTAATAATATTTTTAATCCTAAACTAATGATGTTCAATCCTAAACTAAGAATTAACTATTTCTAATTAGTAAGTTTTAATTAATTATCATACTAACTATAATTAACTAACTAATATGATATTAATGATATTTTTAATCCTAAACTAATGATGTTCAATCCTAAACTAAGGATTAACTATTTCTGATTAATAGTTGATAATTAATTATTATACTAACTACAATTAATGAAATATTATATTAATGATATTTTTAATCTTAAACTAATGATGTTCAATCCTAAACTTATGATGAAAGTAACGACGAACTAATTCATTTAACGGGATTATATTAAGTAACTAATTAGCATATTAATAGTTAACATGGATTAAATAATTTTATAAATAAATAAATTAACAATTACATAATTAGCAAATAAATATATTATTAGGAGATTAGTATATTTTGTCTGATCAAATAATTAAAAAACTATTAACAATTAATTAATAATTAATATTTAGTAGATTATTATCTTTTTCCAAATCAAATAATTAAGAAACAATAAACAAATTAAAAAATTAAAAATAAATAAATAAAGGGGCCGCAAAACAGTGATCACGGAAGCCCTTATTACGCAAAACCTTTTTGCGAAAAACTAACACTTTTTTGAAATTCGAGACTATTAAACATCAATCATGCTTAGGATAATAATATATTTAACAATATAATTCAAAAGTTCATAATAAAATATCAAGATTGAAGGTTGTTATTTTAGTTTTGAAATCGAGTTTTACGTCGCTTTATTCCGAAATACGAGCTTCGAATATTGTTAATTGACTTGAATATACCGAGAATCTTAACTTTCGGGTTGAAATAATAACTAAAAATGAGTTTTTGGGAATGCGGGACCTCGGATTTGTCCTTTAATGGCGTTTTTTGAATTAAAATGGGAGTGGAGGATCGGTGGGAAAGAAAACGATGGGGACCTTTTAACACCGCCGTTACGGTTAAGTCTTTTTGCACAGTAATTTTCTGCGCAAAAGATATTTATGTCACATTTTTTTGAGTTATTTTGGTTCAACTCATATTTTGGGTCATTTAAGTTCCGGACTCCAAATAATTGGGCATGATTTTGTCCCGTTAGGAGTCGTGGACTCGTGCCTAATGTTGTATAACAAATCTGATGACTCGATGTGTACCGGCTAGTATATCATTTGACCGAAAACGAGTGATAACACCAACATTTGGAGGTGTAATTTTCAACTACTATTGAACAACGGGAATGTTAAAAAGGAAATACGGCAAATAATGTTGTGTGCTAGTGTGAATGTTAAACAACACGTCCAGTTGTTTAATAGCCAAAACAGTTGGCAAATATTTAGTATTAAGGAAAGTATATTGTTTGTATATTGTAAGTATATTTGTTACCTAGATTAGGTTATACACTTACCATAATTAGGATATACACTTACCATATTGTAGAGTTAGAATTATGGTAGGAGAAGGTTTGTAACTTGTATATATGGGCTTAAGCAGTCTCCACGTGCCTGGTATACACGATTTGCTGATTTTGTTTTGACTATTGGGTTCACACACAGCAGGTCAGACAATTCTTTGTTCATCTACCGCCGTGGTTCGTCATTGGCCTATATTCTGTTATATGTGGATGATATCATTTTGACTGCCTCCTCCGATGCTTTGCGTCAGTCTATCATGGCCATGCTCGGGCTGAATTTGCTATGAAGGACTTAGTGGCCGTTGAGTTATTTTTGGGATTGCCGTCAAACGTCATTCAGGTGGTTTGCTTCTATGTCAAAAGAAGTATGCATCTGAGATCATGGAGAGGGGTGGGGTGTCATCCTGTAACTCCACTTCCACGCCAGTTGATGCAAACCCAAAGCTAAGCGCTGCAGCAGGTGCACCATACGAGCACCCGACCCGCTATCGCAGCGATCTTGCAGGCCCTCCAAGATCTTACCTTTACCAGGCCGGATATTACATATGCGGTTCAGAGTGTGTTTATTCATGCATGATCCCGAGTTGAGCACATGAATGCAATCAAACGCATCATTCGGTATATTCAGGGACACTAGACTATGGGTTGCACTTGTATCCTTCCTCTACATCCACACTTGTCTCTTTACACGGATCTTTGATTGGGGTGGTTGTCCCGACACCGCATTTGCCGACTTGCTATTGTATGTTCCTCGGCAACAACTTGGTCTCATGGCTCGGCAAAGCGTCAGGCAACTCTATCACGCTCAAGTGCGAGGCGAATATCGAGGGTAGCGAATGTGGTCTCGAGAATCATGTTGGCTACGTAATTTGCTTTTGGAGCTTCATTGTCCCATTCGAAGGCAACCTTGGTATATTGCGATAACATTAGTGCCATCTACCTTTCAGTAACCCGATTCAACACCAAGCGCATATCGAAATGGACATTCACTTTGTCCGTGAAAAGGTTGCAAAGGGTCAAGTTCGCGTATGCCATGTCCCGCCTCGATATCAAATTGACATTTTTACAAAGGGTCTACGGCGGTTCTCTTTGAAGATTTTAGGAATAGTCTCGGCGTTGAAGACCGCCGCTATGATCATGGTGTGTTAAACAACACGTCCAGTTGTTTAATAGCCAAAACAGTTGGCAAATATTTAGTATTAAGGAAAGTATATTGTTTGTATATTGTAAGTATATTTGTTACCTAGATTAGGTTATACACTTACCATAATTAGGATATACACTTACCATATTGTAGAGTTAGAATTATGGTAGGAGAAGGTTTGTAACTTATATATATATCTATTCAATCAATGAAAATAATCAAGGGGATTATTTCTTTCAGTGAAAGAGTAATCCCATTACAAGAGTAGCCAAAAAAACCTATTACGGGTGTGTTTGGTAAGAAGAAATATTTCTCAAATAAAATATTTTTCATAAATAGTAAATTTCTTACTTATTTTTTGATATTTTAAATAAGTAGAAAGCATCGTCCCAAAAATAATTGTATAAATTTAGGCTAGGAGTGACAAACGGACGGGTCATATCAAATATGGGTTGGTTAAAAACTGGTTAAATAAAAATGGATAAAATATATGGCCCGCATGTATTTAACGCTAATATAAAATAGATTAACCGACAGATAATATGAATATCCAGCACCCAAGAGTGTAGCCTCGTGGTCAATGAAGTGGTTTGGAAACCATGAGGTCTCAGGTTCAAATTCCAGGAGAGATAAAACACTAGGTGATTTCTTCACATCTGTCCTAGCCTTGGTGAACAAAGTTACCTAGTACCTATTGCTTGTGGGAGGTATCCCGTAGAATTAGTCGAGGTGCGCGCAAACTGGCCCGGACACCATGATTATTAAAAAAAATGAATATCCGTATTATTCAGTGCAATGATAGTTAGGTGAGAACACAAGCTAAAACCCAAAATAAACTTACTCTCAGAAAATAAAAACTCTTGAAAAATAACAAGCAGACAAATGTGTATTGATAATATGGATATCCATATTGTCCATTATCCATCTCAATATCTATTTTTTAGTGGATAATATTTATATTTGATTCATTTTTACGTGGTTAGTTATTCAACTAAAATTTAATTGATCGATAGTTAGGTGAGAACCCAAGCCAAAACCCAAAATAAACTTATTTAGACTTTCAGAAAATAAAAACTTATGAAAAATAACATGCAGACAAATGAGTATTAATAATATGGATATCCATATTATCCATCTGAATATCTAATATTTAGTGAATAATAACTATATTTGATTATTTTTAAGTGGTTAGTCATTGAACTAAAATTTAATGGATTGAACTGGATGGTTATTTGTTTTCTAACCATTTTGGCAACCTTAATCTAGGCAAACTTAATAGAGATTGACATGTGGGCCTAGGGGTGGGGGTCGGGGACGTGTAAAGGGTGGGTATTAGCCCATTAGTATGAAATAACATTTATAAAATTTATTTTTCTTACATTTTGTGGGGAGGGAACTTATATTTTTATATAAATATATATTTTTATATAAATATATATTTTTTTAAAATTTTGATCAATCAAATTAGGAAAGAATAGATGCTCCAATTATGGCCGTTATGATTTTCTTAAGGCTTATGTATCCGTATGTTTTGTACGAAATTCACTGCTATGAAGTGTGATCACTACACCAATACACCATTCTCGCCACCTAGGAGTCGAAACAAAGTGCAAGTATTGCTGCGGCCTAGCTGTTGCACCTTTGTATTGTAGTAGCTTTCAGTTTCCTACTTTCTCACTTGTGAGACTTCCTATCTCTTTCTTTTTCTTCAATGCACATGGAAATTACTCCAATATGACAACTTTGTAGGAGCATTGAACATGCGATTCTAATCAATACATAAATGAAAATCTCTCTAATTACGGAAAGTGGGGCGTTGGAGGAGTCGGTGGATTGGCAATGTGTAAAGGAGCTGTTCTCCTTAGCCAATGGGGGAAGAGAGAGGGGGTAGCTAAATAAACGGTGGCCGATGAAATCGAGTAGCTGTTTGTCACATGACATATACGCTTATTTTTCATACGTTAAGGATAGTTTTGGTTAGGGGTGTTCACATTTTAATTAAAAACCAATTTAAATTACAAATTAAATTAAATTGATCAAATAAATTGATAGTTATTTGGGTTTTAAATTTTTAAAAATTGATAATATTTGATTTAGTTTTGATTTTATGAAAAAAAAAAATGAACCAAACCGACAAATCATATACATAATTTTTATAATTATATATATAAGATATTAATTTTTATAAATAAGTTTGAATATTTTGTTTGTTTTCTATTAAATTTTATTTATCTCTAATAAATTAATAAATTTCACACCTTAAACTCATTTCTAACTAAAAGAGATCTATGAAATCCAATCTCATTAATTCACAGAAACATTTATGAGATTTACCTAAAAAAATTGAGTTTCTTATAAACTTTATTCACTTGATTAAAGCTTATAGATCTTAAGATATTTTCTCCATAATCCAAGAAAAGTATAGCTCCCACTATAAAAAAGTAATACTAACAAATTATAAGTTGGAAAAGAATGAAAAAGTCTTTCTTAATCATAGGAAAAAAATGAAC
This sequence comes from Anisodus acutangulus, assembly GCA_029783415.1. NCBI lineage: Eukaryota > Viridiplantae > Streptophyta > Magnoliopsida > Solanales > Solanaceae > Anisodus > Anisodus acutangulus. The sequence goes on from CM056491.1 coordinate 29,548,641, forward strand.
GAGACCATTAAATTTCTTTAAAATCGAAAAATCGAACCAAGCCGACCTAAATCGACAACAACCAAACCGATGTATATGTATTATACTTGGTTTGGGTTGGTTTTAATAATTAAAAAATCGACTACATTGTGGGGCTTAGTTCTTGTGAGGCTTACGCACTAAGCGCCCGACTGTACGCCCTAAACACGCCTAACACCCAACACTTGGGCTCGCCTAACAGTTCTTACACAAATTATATGTTAAATTACTTAATTAAAATCATTGACCCTCATAATTCTTTAACAAATGAATTATACTTAATAGTTTTTCATCTATAGATATAATAAGATTGGGTGTAACTTAAATAATAAGTCGTAGTATTGCATATTTACTATTTGAGAACATCGTGAGGATGAATATCACTTAATATTTCTTTTAAAAATACATAGCCAAATTGTACATTTTTTACTTGTCAGTGGTCTTTTGTCATATGTATCAAAATTATCATATTTTATTATTTTGCTATTTGAAAGTAGTTTTATTTTTATTCATGAAGGAGTTGCGTTTTAATTTTAATACTGATAAAGTTTATTGATTATTTGCTTATAGGGAATAAAATGAATTATATGATTGTAATTTTATTTTAAGAAATTTTGATTTTTTTATTATTTGAAAGTTAATATGTTAGAGTTGATTCGCATTTCATAATAGCTTTTATTTCATTGTATTGTTTATATATGTAAAATTATGGATCGCGCGCGCACATATATATATATATATATTATTTTTTTATTTTTAATATAATTTTACCTATTTAAAAATATTTATTATAATTATATTATTTTATAAAATATTAAAAATTTAATATTCATGGGGCTTATGCTCCGTGCCTTATGCCTCGCCGAAGTATAGATAAAATGCCAAGTCTTACGCCTCCGTATTTTAAAACACCGCATGCTACTTTCTAGTACCCAACAAACACACGGTGACAATATATATATATATATATATAGAGAGAGAATTATGGAGGCGCCATTGGAGGCCGCAATTGCACAAACTTCAAGCCCCATGTCCTCATATGGACCCATGTTATGTTAGAAGTGTGCAACAAATATCGCACGCTTCCAACAAATATCGCACGCTTCCACTTTTCTTCTTAATTTGATTTCATTAATTCGCACTCTATTATTGTACGTAGTTCAACTTTTTAACACCCACGCGGTTTAAGCTAACGCCCCCAGGATTCCATGCATTATTTTTATGGCTGGCCAACGGGTCGGATCGGGTCGGTCCGTTCCGACCCTAATCTGATTCCGTCCCTACCCCGCTATAAAAAATTGGTAACAGGACTCGAACCGGGACCGGATCTGGGCTCGTCCCTCCCAGTCCCGCTAAGCCCGACCCGCCCGATCCCTCCCCTTTGCAAAAAATAGTAGTTGCACAACGGTTATTTTTTGGCCTCCCCCCTACTCCTTAATATTTATTTTTAACCCCTAAGTTAATATATTTAAACTTTAACCCAATTTTTCAACTATAAATACTTCATTTTCTCTTCATCTTTATCACAAATCTTCCTACAATCTCTCTAATCTCTCTACAAGTCTACATTGTCTACTAAATATTAAATTTTATTTATTCATTTGTAATTTGTATAACTACATCAAAGTTAAAAAATTGAGAGTGAAGTTAGCAACTAGCTTGAGGATCATCCATCGAGCAAATTTTCAATTTTACCATCGATTACACGTCGACTTTACGTCGGCGTTTGGTACATTTGTTCCTTCTTTAAATTATTATTGTTACTTTATTTTAATTAGCGCAATTAATTTCATTATCTTTAACTATTTATTAGCATAATTAAAATGGAATTATTAAGAGGTGTGTTTAAGGTAAGGGTAAGGGTGCTTCTTCTAGTAAAGGTAACAAGGAAAAGTGTACTTCTAGTCATCCTATTCCTAGACAGGATGATTTGGTTGAAACTGAATTTTTTCATAAAATACCATTAGATTTAGACGAAGAGATATTTTCTGAAACTCAACCAAACTTTAATTTAGAAGATAATCTAGATGACACACCCACTAGTGCACCTCCAACTGGAACGTCTCATATTCCCCCTAGTATGAGACGAGGCCCAATAAACCAAAAATTAAAATCAGATGCATGTATTTTTTTGATAGGGACGAAGAGAATCAAGTAGTTAGATGTCAAATTTGTAAAAATGTTTATAAATTTAAAATGGGAAAAGGTCAAGGTGGGACGAGAGGTTTATTGAGACATGTACAAAACCTTCACAAAGCTAGGTGGGACCAATACCTAGCTGAAAAATCGCCCTCTCAGTCGGGACAAGGTTCACATACTGTCCCAGACCAAATACATGGTCAAATTAACCCTATAACAGGGGGAACTGTAGGCCCTAAATACGATAAACACAGAGATAGGGAAGCAATAGCAAAATTAGTTGAGGTGGAGGGTTTGCCTTTTTTCATTTCCTTCCTCTCCTGAATTTATTCATTACGTTAGAGATATGTATAATCCTGCTTTTAACGGTTTTCCTAGATCAATTGTTAGGAGAGATGTATTTAAATTTGCACATGAATATCAAAAGTATTTACGTTATTCCTTATATCATTTTCCTGATAAAGTATCTATCACGTTTGATATAGGTCGTAGTACTAACGACTATGATTATTTAATCGTAACATGTCATTGGATAGCTTATAAATGATCTATGCAAAAAACGTATTTAGCGTACAGATATATAGATGATAGACACACTGATACTTTTATTGCATAAAATATTTATTCAGTTTGCGATTATTATGACATAATTGGTAAAATTATGACTATTACATTAGATAATGCTTCTTCTAATAATTATGCTATTAGAATTTTAAAAGATCTTTTAACTCCATCTTTTCTAAATCATTTTGATATAAAATGTGTGTGTCATGTTTATAATTTAGTTGTAAAGGATGGTCTATCACTTTTTGAAGAGATTCTTAATAAAATACAATTTGCTATAAATTTTATTTTTAGAAGTAATAGAATACAATGAAAAAAGAATATAAAAAAATTGTCACGATTGTGGACTAACTTATAGAAAAATTCCCAAAGAAGTAGCAACTAGGTGGAATTCTTTATACGAACAATTAGTTGTTGCTTATGATTATAGAAGACCTATAACTTTATTTTTTAACGTCCATAATCGAAATCCAACTGATATGGTTGTAGATAACGATTGGAAAAAAAATCAGAACTTATTGTATTTCTAGAGAAATTTTTTCAAGCAACAAAAAAAATTTCCGGTATATATTATCCTACTATTTCAACTATGTTGTTTTATATAGCTCTAATATTTTTATTACTTAGTGAATATATGGAAAAACCAACTTATAAGACACATATTAAAAAAATGTTTATCAAATTAAAAAATTATTTTATTCATATTGCCACTATTTATATTATTGGTGATGTATTAAATCCGGCTATTAAAATAGACGGTTGTAAGCACTAATTGAAACTATTTATGATTGTATAGCAGTACTTCCACCTCCAATTCCAAAAAATCCAAATGACCCACCACCAATTGAACAAACTAAAGAAAATGTGTTGTCTAGCATACAAGATGAATGCAAAAAAGTATATAGGCATTACCAACAAGAAAATGCTAGCAACCAACCGGCTTTCATACCATCTTCTTCTTCTTCAACACAACCTCAAAAAAGACATACCGTTTCTGCTGCTAGTATTGAAATCCTTAGCCATAGAATGTATAGTGGTAACACTACTAACCAAGTTAGCGAGTTTGATGTTTTTGTTTTGCAGGGTGTTGTACCGTACCAAGCAGTTCTCAATGAAGAAAGACGTGAAGACTTGCTGAAATATTGGAGGAAGAATGAGAAGACATTTCCGACATTGTCCAAGATGGCCCGAGATGTGTTGAACATTCAAGCGTCATCAACATCATCTGAAAGCGCTTTTTCTGTCGGCATATTTCATATAGGAGAGCACAGACACTCATTAGCGGGAGACAACTTGGAGATTATAATATTATTCAGAGATTGGATATGAGCGGAGCGGAGAAGGTGCGATCAACCGGATATCAACGAAGAAGAAGACGAAAACAACAACGAAATCTTATCTGATGGAGGTGGAAGCGACGTCGAGCAATTTGACCAACAAATACCAATTCCAACCGAAGAACCACAAGAAATTATAAAGAAACTAGAAAAGGTATTTTTTAAATATGTAATTCTTTTAATTGCAATTTTACTATGTTATTTGGAACTTTCAACAACACAAAGTAGCATTTTTGACAATTGTATTACAAAAAAAATTATATTTCTATTAAATAATATAAGAGACACAAAAACAGTCTTGGGATGTTTTTATTACAATATCTTGTTCAATTATAGAGGTGTTTATCTATATGTTATTTTTTAAAATTAAGTGCAAAAAAAATTTGAAAAAACCCGACCCCGACCCGATAATACCGGTCCCCTTTTCCGACGGGACCGAGAACGGGATGGGACATCGGCGGATGCCACCAGTCCCGACCCGCCAGTCCCTCCGTAGGACCGGTCCCGCCCTACCCCATCCCGTCGGGTCCTGCCCCGCCCCGTTGGCCACCCTTAATTATTTTTCTCTTTTCTTCTCTATTTGGAACTTAGTTTTTTCTTACATATATTGAATTTTATCTTGCAATTTAGTGTGTTACAATGAACTACTCTTCTATGTTTCAGCTTTCGGTTACATATTTACTCATTATCTTTTAAATGATATTATGATGATATAAACTTCTTTTATGCTATTATTATACAGGTAAACTTTTAAAATTTTCTTTACTTTTTTTTAGAGTACTTCGGTTATCATTTTATTTTGGTGTGGATGTGATGTTACACCTTTTTTATTACTATTTGTTATCTCTTATCTGCTATGTCTTTTTAGTTTTGTTCTATCTTGACCCTCAGATCTTGTGAAAAAAATATCTCTATTTCTATAAGGTAAAGATAAGGTATTCAAACACTCTACCCTCTCAGATTCTATATATGAAAATATAATGGATATGTTATTGTTGTTGATGTTGTACTTTTTTAGATATTTTAATATTTTTAGTTAGCTGGCTAATTTTTACCCTTTTAGCCATAATAGTTTGTAGCCGTCATCCAAGGTCGGCTAGAGGGTCAAACCACTGAAGCGAGGGCTTTAGGCCTCAAAATTTTAGGAGCCCCAATTTTTTTTCATCAATGTTCGATAACTATATTGAATTTTTTTATTAATTCGATCCCGAGACACACATGGCCGATCAAAGAGGGAAGCGATCCCTAGCAAAAACAATTTCATTCTGAGGCTCGAACTAGGGATGCTTATCGGGTGGTTTGGTTCGATTTTTAATGTTAGCGATTCGGCTTATTGATTATCGATTTATAAATATGCTAACAGTTATAGAATAATTTTAAATAAAAATATATATAATTTTTTTTATAAAAAGAAAATACGGCCTCCGGTTAAATTTGGCCTTAAGCCATCAACTTTATTGAGCCGGCCCTGCTGTCGTCCCTCGTCTGTATATAGCAACTGTATAATTAATATGTACATAAATTACACACAAAAATAATTTAGTAATTATATGCTGATTTGCACTGCTTAAAATTTCTAAAATATTAAAAATTGATTTTTTTTTATTGTGGACTTTGTTTGTATAGTGTAACATTTCTTCTTTTTCCTTTTTCGGAAAGGGACAACTAATAACGTGTCTCAAGGTTGATATTTGTGGATCGACTAGATTGATTTTGTTTGCTCTCTTAAAAGTGAAAATATCTTCAAAGATAGTTACGTAATTAATGTTCTTTCTTAAGAAACTTGGTTATCTTTCTTCGAAATAGCCACATTGTTAGGTGCTTCTGCCAAGTGTTGTTAACTTGCATGAGAATGAACAAATGCTTTTTTCCTTTGCTTTTCTTATGGTAAGCAGAGTAAATGCATAAGCATATATTAATGTAATTTTTAATCTAAAGTTAGGACTTTGAGTAATATCACCTTCCCCATGCAAACTACTGTTAATTAAATAGTCACACTTTTACGCTTATACGAGCTCTTTCTTTGTAATCACATGTGCCCCCAAATTATTGTTTGCGTAAGTTATCGTTTTTCTATTGTATCAGTAGCAAAAGCTTAAACAGTCAAGTTAAACTAATGGAGGACCACAGATATTTGGTCTAGACATGCATTGCTGTTGCAAACAAATTTTCTACTCGACATTTTAGTTTCTTATTCGTAATGGAGTTTAAGTTGATAGACATCAATATTTCAAATAATTTTTACACTATTATTAAATTTAATTTGTAATAGTATATCATTTTTTATTTTTTATTTTTAATCTAATTATCATTTAATGTTTACTATTAAGATTTAATTACCTTTAATTATTTGAGATTTTACATTTTATATGTATTACTTGGCCTAAGCTTATAACCGAAAGTAATCATATTTTCATAGCTTATCTTATTTAGCCCTTTTGTATATAATTTTAAATACTTGGGGAAAATATGATAATTGTTAGCAATCTGTATTCGATAGTAACTTAAACAGAATCTGAAAAATAAATGTTAAAGGAATAATTCGAGTCCACTGAATTCACAGTATTTTCTTAAGAAAATTATTTTTCTCAATGTACCTGAGGTTATTGAATATATCCTCCTAAGATAGAAAAAATTAACTTTATCGAAATAGCGGTATCTCAAACTCCGATAAATGACGAACACAACAGGCAGCATCAAATCACACAGAATTTATTCGAAGTGCAGAAAGAAAGAAGAAGACAATCAGATTTTTAATGGAAAATCTGAAGAAATGACCAGATATTTATAGCCAACAAAGGTGTTTGTTTAGAAAATTAGGTATGTCTTTTCTGAAAAGGCAAAACAAATAAAACTTTCATTTCTCACTCACACCAAAAATATCTAACAATCCCCCACATGAATGGGGAATTACTATATGATAAAGGAATGCACAGGCAAGTGTGTGACCTGTAAGTAAAGATTAATTGCATCTGGATAAGTAGATTTTTCTTTGAATTTTCGTAATGATTATATGTCGGATATACTCGGTTAATCGGTAGATTTGATATCTTAAAACCGTCAAGCTTTGGTATATACCTAGACAATCATAACAATCATATATCAGACAATTAACTCTTAACCATCATTGGTTCTCACTGTTGTGTTTGTTTCAGCCATAAGCACCGCCTGATCTCATGAGTGCGTAGAAAATGAGCCTTTACTATCATTATCCTTGAAGCGACTTACGCTTCACACTCATAGGTGATTCCTAAATGTGTCATTTCGTAGATACACTATTTGATATATACCGTATCAAATTTGAGATCATTAAAAGACCTTAAATGCTTTATCCTTGTTTTTTAACATTATCATACTGCGTAAACAAATAAGCTTCGTTGGCCCGTTGGTTTGTTGCCTAACTGGAGCAATGCTTTTCCCAAGTTCGAACCTCTCACAGCAAGTGCATCATTATCTTGTTCTATTTATTTTTTATTAAGTGTGAGTTCAAAGTAAATGTTGAAATAAGAAGATCAGTCTTAATTTGCATATTGGTAAACCAAACAATGTTTATAATCAATCAAGACAGTAATGTGAAGATTTGTTGAAACAAAAATAATTCATTCAAAGTGCATTTTCTAAACCATCTGATAAACAAAAATTAGAATATCGTACTCGTTTAGAAGCTGCAATTAATGTCATAACAAATCTTTTAAAGCAAGGATTGTCATTTTGGGGGTCATCGTGAAGATGTATCGTTTTCTAATAGAGGTAATTATATTGAACTTCTTACATCGTATGCAAAATTATGTGATAATATTGGTGATACATTTAAAAAAGCTCCAAAGAATAATCAGTTGACTTCTCCCCACATTCAGAAGGATATTATCAGTGCATGTAAAATTGAACCAATAGTGTATAATTGAGGATTTAAATGATGATCACTTTTTCATTTTAGTTCATGAATCTCGTGATGTGCCATGTAAGGAATAAATAGTTCTTGTTTTGCGATACATTGATAGAAGGGGAAGTGTGATTGAGCAATTTATTGGTATTGTTCATGTCAGTGATACTACTGCTTTGTCTCTAAAGAAAGAAATTGTTGGTTTACTTGCTCAACATTTTTTTAAATTTATCGTATATACGTGAAAAATGTTATGATGGAGCAAGCAATATGCAAGGTGATATAAATGGAATAAAAATCTTGATACAACAAGAAAGTAAATGTGCTCATTCTACTAATTGTTTTGCTCATCAACTTTAATTAACTCTTACTGCGATTTCTAGAAAATGTGATCTTTCAAGCTAGAGATGAACTTAATGAAGCTCAGGCAGAAGAAATTGAAGAGGCATTACGTAAAGGTGAGCTTGAAACTGGTAAAAGTTTGAATCAAGAATTAGGTCTTTCTATAGCGGGTGATACTCGATGGGGATCTCATTACAAATCCTTTAACAATTTTATTCTTATGTTTGATCCTATCAGTAATGTACTTTATGCTATTGTTGTTAATATCTATTTTGAAGAAAAATGCAGAGCAAAGAGATATCTTAGAGCATGTTTAGCATTTGAGGTTGTCTTCATGTTGAATTTCATGCGCACTGTTTTGGCAATCACAAATGATCTAAATGCAGCTTTTCAAAAGAAAACAAGACATTGCAAAGGCCATATTACTTGTTGGAGTGGCGAAAGATCGATTGCAGAAAAACTAAGAGAGGAATGTTAGAATCCACTTATTGATGAAGTATCTAAATTTTGTATCAAATATGATATTTTGATACCTAAATTTGATGAGCTTTATGTTATCCTCGGAAGATCACGTAGAGTTTTAAAGTATATTGTCTTACATCACTATCAAGTTGGAGTATTTTATAAAATTATTGATTGGCAAGGAGAAGAACTCAATTATCGCTTTGATGAGGTGATAACCGATTTTCTTCTTGGAGTTTCTTGCTTGAACCTAATTGACTCTTTTTTTAATTTTGACATTGAAAATATATTAAGATTGACTGAGTTATTGTTGGGTTTAAATGAGAGATTGAATGGGAAATGGAGGGAGTTCCCTCTTGCTTTATGAAATAAGCATTTGTCCCACATCGGTAGTGGAAAGAAAAGTGGGAGTTCCCTCTTATTTTATAAAATAAGCATTTGTTCCACATCGGTAGTGGAAAGAAAAGTTCTTCTACTTATAAGTAGAAGTACTCCTTCTTGTTGCTAAAGGGTTAAGAAAAGGGTCTCCCCTCGCGCCGTCGTCGTCGCTCGGCTTCGGGGATTTGATGATTTGATGACCAAATTTTCTTTAATTTTTAATTATTATTTAATTAAATTAATTAACTTATCCAGTCCTACCCGTTAGTGACCCGGATCCGCGTGTCTGACCCGCGACCCGGTTTCTTTCCCATGTTCAGAAGGGTTGCAAACCTTCAGAAACAGTACTTCCATGGCTATAAATTCGTTTGATTCCCCAGAATTTTACTTACGAATTTTCTGAACAACAAAAACTTCTTCTTCTGCACAAATAAATTATGTGTGATATACTGTCGTTGGGTGGTTCGCCGCTACCTGAATTTGGAGTACTACTATTCTGGTAAGATAATCATTCTATCCTGGGAGGGGATATTCCATCAACCTCGAGTACTGTGAGGGGAATAATTTCCTTAAGGACACACTTTGAACTAAGTGGGCTCGATTATATTCTGAAAAATTATTCTTATTTTTCAACACTGATTCTGTTTATTTTCAGTTATTATTATTTCCTGTTTTTTTTTGGAATATAGATTGATAACAATCTTAAGGAAGTTATATTTTTAGATTAATCAGTATTCTATTTTGGAGACTAAAACTTATGTGGTTTTCTACTCCGTATAAAATTTCATATTCTGACTTGAAGACATAAAAACTTCGTTGGAATATTAAAGTTCATACTTGTACAACGATTTGAAGAACATAAAAAATCCATTGTTGTTGTATTCTGGTTTGGAGATTAAAACTTATGTAGTTTTCTACTCCATATGAATATTAGTATTCCGACTCGAAGATATAAAAACTTCGTTGGAATACTAAAGTTTCATAATTATACTGTGATTTGAAGAAATAAAATCTTCATCGTTTAAGTCTGTGATTGAATTGCTATTCTGGTTTTATTAACTAAAACAGTTTGTCGATTTGACAGTGACAAACAAATAATGGCAATTGAGACTGGAACTGCCTCTGCGAATACTGCACCAGCGGTTACTCCTACAACCGCATCTGTGCCACCTTGAGAAACCTGCGAAGTTCACGGTGCCAACTTTAAAGGATGGCGACAAAGAATGTTCTTTTGGCTTACCACCCTTGGTATGCAAAAAGTTCACCGATGAGGACCCTCCTGCCTACACCGACATGCACGACAACCAGCAGTTCACAGTTCTTGAGGCTTGGAAACAGGCTGATTTTTTGTGCAAATGCTACATTTTGAGTGCCTTAGAAGATGCCTTGTACAACTTCTACAGTGCAGTAGAGACTTCCAAAGAACTATGAAGTGCACTTGAAAAGAAGTACAAAACCGAAGATGCTTGCTTGAAGAAGTTTGTGGTTGCCAAATTCCTAGACTACAAAATGGTGGATGAAAAAACCGTTGGAACCCAAGTTCAAGAGCTTCAACTTATCTTCCATGACCTTATTGCTGAAGGTATGGTAGTAAATGAAGCATTCCAAGTGGCTGCAATGATTGAGAAGTTGCCGCCCTCATGGAAAGATTTCAAGAATTATCTTAAGCACAAAAGAAAGGAAATGAAGTTGGAAGATCTTGTGATTCGTCTCAAGATCGAGGAAGATAACAAAACCGCTGAGAAAAGGTACCGTAAGACTTCACCAATTGTAGGGGCAAACATCGTTGAAAATGTTGCTCTGAAAAAGAACAAGAAAAGGAAGAGGCCTTCTGAAAAGGAGAAGGATTCCAACAAGAAAAAATTTAAGAGCAACTGCTTTAATTGTGGGAAAGCTGGCCACAAAGCCCCAGATTGTCGTCTCCCGAAAAAGAACAAGGGAAAAGGACAAGCCAATATGGTGGAAAAGAATGATGATATGGATGATCTGTGTGCAATGTTATCGGAGTGCAATTTGGTTGGAAACCCAAATGAGTGGTGGCTTGATTCTGGTGCCACTCGACATGTTTGCGCTACAAAAGAAGCATTTGCAACCTATGCTCCCGCTGGACCCGAAGAGGTACTGTTTATGGAAAATACTGCAACAGCCAAGGTTGAAAGATATGAGAAGATACTTCTGAAGATGACTTCCGGCAAGGTCCTGACTCTCAACAATGTTATGCACGTTCCAACAATTTGGAAGAATTTAGTTTTAGCCGGACTACTCGTCAAAAACGGGTTTAAGTGCGTGTTGGTTAGTGAGAAAATTGTAATAAGTAAGAATGATTTGTTCATAGGAAAGGGCTACCTCACCGAGTGCCTTTTGCGGGGAGAATCGCTCGAAAGCACGGGATGAGCATTCTCTTACGCTTTCTTCTTGCTGCTTTGTTTGCTCTTTCGAATAGAAGGTAGTATTGAAAGAAAAGAAGCCGTACCTTCGCTGCGGCCTTTTCAAACTCAATGTAATGGTTGTTGACAGTATTAATGAAAATTCAGCTTCGTCTTACTTATTGGAGTCAAATGATTTATGGCATGTTCGTTTAGGACATGTCAACTACAAAACCTTGCGAAAATTGATTAATTTAGAAGTATTGCCTAAATTCGAGTGTAATAAATCTAAATGTGAAATCTATGTTGAATCTAAGTTTGTTAAACATCCATATAAGTCTATTGATAGGAATTCAAATCCTTTAGACTTAATTCACACAGATATATGTGATATGAAGTCAGTACCATCTCGCGGTGGGAAAAAATATTTTATAACTTTTATTGACGATTGCACTCGATATTGTTATGTGTATTTGCTTAATAGTAAGGATGAAGCAATTAATGCATTTAAGCAATACAAGAACGAAGTGAAAAATCAATTGAATAAAAAGATAAAAATGATTAGAAGTGATAGGAGTGGAGAGTACGAATCTCCTTTTGTAGAGATATGTTTAGAATATGGAATTATTCATCAAACTACTGCCCCTTACACACCACAATCAAATGGAATTGCGGAAAGGAAAAATCGAATATTAAAGGATATGATGAATGCCTTACTAATAAGTTCCGGTTTACCGCAAAACTTGTGGGGGAAGCTATCCTTACAGCTAATCGAATACTCAACAGGGTGCCCCACAGCATAACACAATCTATTCCATATGAACTATGGAAAGGAAGAAAACCCAACTTGAAATATTTCAAAGTGTGGGGGTGTTTAGCAAATGTCCAAGTTCCTTTTCCCAAAAGGATAAAAATCGGACCAAGAACTGTGGATTATGTTTTTATTGGCTATGCTACAAACATCAAAGCTTGTCGGTTTTTGGTTCACAAATCGGACAATCCCGAAATTCATGTTAATACGGTAATTGAATCAGATAATGCTGAATTCTTTGAAAACATTTATCCGTATAAAACTGAATGTGAGTCATCAAGTGAAAGATCTAAACGACCGCGGGAAGAACCAAAGGAAAATACACCAAGTAAAGAGGATGCAAGGCGTAGCAAACGTCAAAGGACATCTACTTCATTTGGACCAGATTTTGTGACATTCTTGCTTGAAAATGAGCCTCAAACATTTAAAGCAGCGATGTCTTCTTCTGATTCAACATTTTAGAAAGAGGCAGTCAATAGTGAGATTGAATCAATTTTGAACAACCATACATGGGAATTGGTTGATCTTTCTCCTGAAAATAAACCTTTATGATCAAAATGGATTTTTAAAAGGAAAATGAAAGCTGATGACACTATTGACAAATATAAGGCAAGACTTGTGGTCAAAGGTTATAGACAAAAACAAGGCATTGATTACTTTGACACATACTCCCCGGTAACAAGAATAACATCTATTCGGGTGTTAGTGGCACTGACAGCCGTATATGGTCTTGAAATCCATCAAATGGATGTCAAGACAGCTTTCTTAAATGGAGAATTGGTGGAAGAAATTTACATGTAACAACGTGAGGGTTTTGTGGTTCCTGGTAAAGAAAGGAAAGTGTGCAAACTTGTTAAGTCACTTTATGGACTTAAACAAGTACACAAACAATGGCATGCGAAATTTGATCAAACAATGTTGGCAAATGGATTTAAGATTAACGAGTGTGACAAATGTGTTTACATTAAAAATACTCCAAATCATGAAGTCATTGTTTGTTTATATGTTGATGACATGTTGATAATGAGTAGAGATATTACCGATGTAAATGCTACGAAGCGTATGCTGGCTAGCAAATTTGATATGAAAGACTTAGGAGTTGCTGATTTGATCTTAGGCATCAAAATTCATAATACTCCACAAGGTCTAGCATTATCGCAGTCTCATTATATTGAAAGAGTACTTGACAAGTTTAAGTATTTAAATTTCAATGTTGTAAAGACTCCAATTGATGTAAGTTTTGCACTTCAAAAGAATGAAGGTGAAAGTGACTCACAATTGGACTATGCACGAGTTTTGGGAAGTTTGATGTATATTATGAATTGTACACGACCAGATATAGCATGTGCTATAAGCAAGCTGAGTCGATTCACGAGTAATCCCAATCAAACTCATTGGATGGCAATGAAACGAGTCTTGGGGTATTTAAAACACACCCAAACCTATGCTTTGCATTATAATAAATATCCGCATGATAATTGAGGATATAGTGATGCAAACTGGATCACTGGATCATCTGAAGTTAAATCCACGAGTGGATATATTTTCACCGTTGGTGGAGGAGCAGTGTCTTGGGAATCATCAAAACAGACATGCATCGCCCGCTCTACAATGAAATATGAATTTATAGCTTTAGACAAGACCGGTGAAGAAGCTGAATGGCTCCGGAATTTCTTAGAAGATATTCCATTCTGGCCCAAACCTTTGGCTCCTATATGTATACATTGTGACAGTCAAGCAGCAATAGGTAGGGCAGGGAGCGTAATGTATAACGGAAAATCTCGTCACATACGACGGAGACACAATACCGTTAGACAACTTCTCTCTAGTGGCGTTATCATGATTGACTATGTAAAGTCAAGAGATAACGTAGCGGATCCGCTTACAAAAGGCTTATCTAGAGAGGGAGTTAGTAGATCATCAATGGGAATGGGGTTAAGGCCGAGGACAAGTTATCATGGCGGTAACTCTACCTAGCAGACTGGAGATCCTAAGAGCTAGGTTCAAGGAGATCAAACAAAGTTGTGACTGACGGTTCAACATTGTCAAATAACTCAACTCATTCTCGGATGAAGACAATGTTCAGAATAAGGATAAAACCTTATGGTTTGTTAATGAGTTAATAAGGCATTAAGGTTCTTTAATGATTATCTAAATCTGGCAGTGTATGACCAGATAATGTGGCTATAGGACCACATGTTTAGAAATTACATATGTGAGTGTTAAGTGTAAGTCGCTTTAAAGGGGAATGACAGTGAAGGCCCATTCTCTAAGCACTCATGAAACCAGGAGGTGTTCATGGCTGAAACGATCACAAGCGTGAGAATCATAAAAGGTTGAGGGTTGATTGTGTGACTTATGTTGTCTAGGTATACAACAAAGTTCGATGGGTTAAAAATATCAAATCTACCGATTGATCGAGTATATCCGATATAAGTTCACTACGGAAAGTTCAAAGGGAAACCTACTTATCCAGATACAGTCAATTCTCGCTTGTATATCATACTTGTCCGCGCATTCCTTTATCTTATAGCCATTCCCCATTCATGTGGGGGATTGTTGGGTTTAAATGATAGATTGAATGGGAAATGGAGGGAGTTCTCTCTTGCTTTATGAAATAAGCATTTGTCCCACATCGGTAGTGGAAAGAAAAGTGAGAGTTCCCTCTTGCTTTATAAAATAAGCATTTGTCCCACATCGGTAGTGGAAAGAAAAGTTCTTGTACTTATAAGTATAAGTACTCCTTCTTGTTGCTAAAGGGTTAAGAAGAGGGTCTCCCCTCGCGCCGTCGTCGACGCTCGGCTCGGCTCGGCTTCGGCTTCGGATTCGGGGATTTGGTCAAATGATCTGATTGATTGATAATCTTTTTGGACCAAATTTTCTTTAATTTTTAATTATTATTTAATTAAATTAATTAACTTATCCAATCCTACCCATTAGTGATCCGGATCCGCGTGTCTGACCCGCGACCCGGTTTCTTTTCGATATTTAAACTTCCCACCAGTTTTAGTGGCTGTTCAAAAGGGTTGCAAACCTTCAGAAACAATACTTCCATGGCTATAAATTCGTTTGATTCCTCAGAATTTTACTTACGAATTTTCTGAACAACAAAAACTTCTTCTTCTTCTGCACAAATAAATTCTGTGTGATATACTGCCGTTGAGTAGTTCGCCGCTACCTGAATTTGGAGTACTACTATTCTGGTAAGATAATCGTTATATCTTGGGAGGGGATATTCCATCAACCTCGAGTACTATGAGGGGAATAATTTTCTTAAGGACACACTTTGAACTAAGTGGACTCGATTATATTCTGAAAAAATTATACTTATTTTTCAACACTGATTCTGTTTATTTTCAGTTATTATTATTTACTGGTTTTTTTTTGGAATACAGATTGATAACAGTTATATCCTGATGATTTTGATAAATACTCTATGGTGACCTTCGTTTTCAGCTTGAGAATTACATTGTAGATGTTTGCAATCATGAAAAAAGTTTTTTCAATCTTAAGGGACTTGGTTATTTTCAAGATACTCGTAGAGACGAAGAAGCATGGAACTTATCCTTTTGTGTTTAGACTTGTGAAATTTTCTTTACTTTTCTCAGTTGCTACTGCTACAGTTGAGAGAGTTTTCTCGGCGATAAAGTTGATTAAGACAGATTTACGAAATTGAATGGACGATGAGCTTTTGAGTGATTGTTTGGTGCTTTATATAGAAAAATAAATATTTAGTATTATCTCTAATGAGGCTATTATGAATACATTTCAAAAGATGAAAACTCATCGAGGAGAGTTGTAATAGTTTTCTTGAATTATTTTATTAGTACGATTTGAATAGCAATTTGATTATTATTATTATTATTATTATTATTATTATTATTATTATTATTATTAAATGATTATATCAATTATTCATTTGTTTAGTTTTTTAAATGTCGACACTCCTTACAGAAAATTATGTGTACGACACTAACCACCATGATGACTTGTTCTAGGCCTTAAATTCATTCTCTCGATGATCTTTCAACTGTCTCTCTAGTTAGACCTTTTGTAAGTGGATCTGACGCATTTTCTTGACTTTACGTTGTCAATAGTGATAACTTCATTAGAGAGTAGTTGTCTAGCGATATTATGTCTCCATCGTATGTGACGAGATTTTCCATTATACATAACGCTCATTGCGCTATCTATTGCCAATGATTTGGGACAAAATGAAATATATTCCAAGAAATGTCGGAGCCATTCAGCCTCTTCACTGGCTTTGTCTAGAGCAATAAATTCAGACTCTATTGTAGAGCTAACGATACAAGTTTATTTAGACGATTTCCAACACCGCTCCTTCACCAATGGTAAAATATATCTATTTGTGAATTTAGTTTTGTTGATCTGGTGATTCAATTTGCATCACTATGCACCTCAATCACCGTGGGATACTTATAGTAGTGTAAACCACAACTTACTCAAAGTGACATCATTTTATCAATACCCGTAGATGGTTGACATCAGTTGTGGCCACAATCTTTTGATAATAATATATTTTTCAACCATTTCACTTTTTATAAGTCTACTTTTTTAATATCCAGCTAATAACACATTCACCGATATGAAAATTCAATCTTTGGAATTTTTTTATCACTATCAATAGTTGATTCTTATACGTTTAATAAACCGTCTTGTCGTTACAAAGAATTTTCTTTCAACTAACACCTCTTATCATGAAAAATCACAATATCTGGTCAAGAACATTATATTTCAAGTGACATCCCTTCATGAAATTAAAGATCACGACCTTTATAGAAAAGACGTATGATCAACCATCAGATGAGTGGTTCAATCAACTTGTCCTCGCCAAGACGGAATGAGTTATGTGAAAATTTTACTAACTACCATATCGATATCTATCAAGGACATATATCGTGGGGTTGACATTAATCAATAATGTCAATAAATCAGCATTTTTTATTCTATCACTGTATTAATATGAATGTAAAATCTTTTTATTTTTGAACCAGAAATCGGTATTCTTTACTATTTATGGCATATTCTATGAAAACACAATCAACAATTTTCGGTCATATTTTTACCGTTTTGGGTTTAGGAACTTGCACTTTAGCCAAACATCCCCACACTGTGAAGTCATTCAAATTGGGCTTTCTTCCTTTTCATTTTTTATATGGAATAGATTGTATTTTTCTATGGGGCACTCGATTGAGTATTCGGCTAGTCCTAGCAGAATGTTTTTTTAAAATAATTTTATCTTATTTTTGAATTAAAAAAATGTCACGGGGATTTAAAAGAAAGTCTACCATTTTTTTAGTAGACATATTTTCTAAAGCCAAATGATAATTTTTTTTCTGGTAGGTCGAGGATGGTTCGTTAGAAATAGGTAATTTTTTTAAAGCCATGAAGATATTTTTTAAACAAATCAGACCCGATCCATCAGAAAAAAAAATTATCATGTGGCTTAAAAAAAATACGTCTACTAAAAAATGGGTAGACTTTTTTTAAAGCGACGAGACACTTTTTTAATTAAATAAAAATAATCTAAATGATTTCTTAGAAAATTTTCGTCAACGAAAAGGGTATATTTGCACCATTTGTATAACGGCAGGGGTATATTTGCACCATTTTGTAACGGCAGGGGTATATATCCACCACTTTTATAACGGGAGGTATATCTGCTCCAAATTGCAAAGTTAATGGGTGTATTTGCACCTTTGCCTATTTTTATATAAGTTTGTATAATATTGTAGAATTTTGTATAACAGTGTAAAAGTTATGTATAAACACCTCTTATACACTATTATATACTTTTATACAAGGTTTATACATTGTATACAATAAGTGTATAATGTTGTATATCGAGAGTATAAGCACTGTTTGCGGAAAAAAGAAAGTTAACTATGCAGGTTTAAACTAAAAAATATGGTTACGTGGGAGCAATATGTTGTCTCGGGCTATATATTTTTGAAAAAAATCCCTAATTACTTTATAGATGATCTGATTTTATAAATAATATAACTTAAAATCGTTTGTTATATCCTTTCTTCTTAAATTCCATACAATTAATTTAGCCAAATTCCAGACCCGGACTCAGGCTGAGTAGTGAGTATTCATCTGTCTTTTTATTTTTCACCTTTATAATTTTACTTCTGTGAAGTATGTGGCAAAGTTAGCTATTAGCTATAACTAGGTATATATATTCGATCGTGCGCATTATCTTGTCTAAAATATTACACTAATCTTAAAGGTTATTGAAATAGATTACACACATTATTTTGATACGAACATGTACCAAGTTTGTGAATAGCTCTAGTGGAAAAGGGTACAACAACTTTATGTAAACTATACCATAACTTAGGTATTTTAAGCTAGGGACTGAATTAATTATGAGTTATTTGGGATAAAGGGTTTGTCACTTCACTTAAAAGGAGATTTACGTATCTCCTTTAGTGAGGCCATATGGTCCATCAGCCCAATCCTTGTCAAAGAGTGCAGAAACATCCTTCAAATTTCATCATTTTGACAGTAAAAATTTCGTTTGGCCATGAATATTTTTCACTTTTTTCAGAATATTATTCTGAAAAAACTATTTAGATATAGAATTGTTACAACTTTCTAAAATTCAGAAAACTCCAGAAGTTGTTTCCACAGTTAACACTTCAAATTTCTCACAAAAATTTCAAAAACAACTCCAATTTATATTCATGTTCAAATACAACTTTAATTTTTAAATATTATTTTTCAATATTTTAATTTTCAAATACCATTTTTTGAAAAAAAAATCATAATTTTTATGTCCAAATGTCCACTTAGTTGTCACGACCTTAGTGGAATATCAAGCTGTGTTTCACTTCCATTATCCAGCAACCACGGGCATAAGAAGTTTCTCCCCCCCCCCCCCCCCCCTTCAATACATCCAATTATTGGCTATTTTTTCTTTTTGTTAAATTCATGGAATATAGCAGTAGGCAAATGGTTTTGTGTGACTAAATCGGACATGTGAATTTTAGATGCCAAATTTCTAAAGAAATAAAAATGTCTTTGGTGACACTACTGGGGTAGTTGCATGAATAGAATCTCCATAGAATATGGGAGACAAGGGAATATGGGAAATAGTTGATAAACGCTCAAGCTCACTAAATAGTTTTTGCAAAGACTAGTGGAGTTAGATAATAGCAGGAACTTAGTGCTAGACTAGTATTAAAGAGTAAAGAGTGAATAGAGGCAGTGTCACGGTTTTTAGTTTATTGATAGAATATATGAAAATATAATTAGTGATTTTGTATATCTGTAATTATTGTAGTAATATTTTATATTAGTTAGGTGAACATTTAATTTCTGTAATTATAGCCGAGAATTACTATTGTATATCATGTATATAAACCATTTACATTAATGAAATAAGCAAGAGATTATTCTCTTTCATGATATCAGCAGTCTAGAGCAAACTTTTTTCTTCTCCACACAGCTTCCGCCGCTCTTGGTCTCTCGGCCATCCCTTCCCTTTTTTCCCGAAACCCTAATTCTCCTCTCGTTCCTCAATCATGTCTACCACAAATAATATCTTTCATCCTACCATTTCAGTCTCCAACATCAAGAACAACATCCTTATTGTCCTTGAAATGGAGAACGTCTAATACGCGACGTGGGCAGAACTTTTTAAAATCACGCAAGGTCTCATAGAGTCCTCCATCACATTGTCAAACCAGACAAAGGCAAGGAGAAGGTGCCTTCCACCCATGATGAAATAGAGTTGTGGGCAACTCTTGATGCTACGGTCCTCTAATGGATTTATTCCACTATCTCTACGGACCTCTTACAGACAATTATCGAACCTGACGCCACAACAACAGAAGCTTGGAATAGGTTACGTGATATATTCTAAGATAACAAAAATTATCGGGATGTGACCCTTGAGCAAGAATTCTCTCACATAAATATGTAGGATTTTCCAAATGCCTCAGCCTATTGTCAAAGGCTCAAGGAATTGTCGAATCAACTCAAGAATGCCGGTGCGCCTGTCACAAATGATCGTCTCGTTCTTCAGATGGCTGCAGGCCTCCCCGAGGCGTATAATGGGGTTGGAACTCTTCTTCGCCAAAGCAATCCTCTCCCGCCGTTCTACCAAGCACGTTCCATGCTCACCTTAGAAGACGTAGGGTTGGCTAAAAAGGCGGCAACCAAAGCCAATTCCGCCATGATGGTGGACACGTCCCGCGAAACCGATGACTCTCAATCATTCTCCAAAAATTATGGTTAAAACCGTAACAATGGGGGTGGCAAAAAGGGTCAAAAACTGTGGAAAAAATCGCGATGGCGGACGTGGCGGTGGCAAGGGTGGTGGCCGCAGCGGCAACGGCAACGGCAGCGGAAGTGGCGGACGTGGAGGCGGCATTGGCGGTCAGCAGGGGGCCGGGCCACAGCACCCTTGGCAGCAGGCCTGGGCCTCGGGGCAATGGCCATGGGGCCTGCCTTGGGCTAGTGGGCGGTGGCCTATGCTGCCCTGCCCGTATCCATCTCAAAATTGGGACATGCCTAGTGGACGACAACATCAGCAAGCCCATAATGGGCCTAGGCCTCGCAAATATACAGCCTGGCAGCAGCCTGGCTTGCTTGGACCTCGGCCACACGGTTTCTGTTGACTTTGACCCTTTTGGATTTTCTGTGAAGAATTTCTGGACGGGGATACCTATAATGAGATATGATAGTCGGGGCGAGCTCTATCCCATCCCCACCACCACCACCACCACTAAACAAACCACATCGTCAACGTGTCATGCGCGTTTGGATCATCCGGGAGCGTTTGTTTTTTCCTCTCTTAAAAAACCATAAATTTATTGAGTGTAATAGTGCTCATAGTACTAATGTTTGTCCTTATTGTCCTCTTGGGAAATATGTTAAACTGTCGTTTGTTGCCTCAAATTCTAGTACTTTGTTGTCATTTGATATAATTCATAGTGATCTTTGGACGGGAGCTCTTTGGGCCACCGTTATTATGTGTTATTTTTGGATGATTATTCTAATTTTTTGTGGACATTTCCGTTATCTAAAAAGTCCCAAGTTTATTCCACATTCCTATCATTTAGAGTATTCATTTGTACTCAATTTGAACGGGAAATTAAGAACATTCAATGTGATAATGGAAGATAATTTGATAATGGGCCATTTAAAGAATTTTGTAAGGTTAATTATATATCTTTTCAGTTTTCTTGTCCACATACGTCATCATAAAATGGGAGAGCCGAGAGAAAAATCTGCACCATTAATAATATTATTCGGACATTACTAGCCCATGCTTCATTACCACATTTATTTTGGCATCATGCATTACAAATGACTACTTACCTTCTTAACATACTCCCTGTCAAAGGATTAGCATACCAATCTCCACTCAAAATTATTTATCACAAAGATCCTTCATATTCTCATCTTAGGGTGTTTGGGTGTTTATGCTATCCTTTCTTCTCGTCCACCACAATAAACAAACTTCAAGCCCGCTCTACCGCTTGTGTGTGTTTTGGGTTACCCGTCTAATCATCGTGATTACAAATGTTATGATTTATCCTCTAATAAAATCATAATTAGTCGCCATGCCATTTTGATGAAACCTAATTTCCGTTTGCTAAGTTGCATAATTTCGTGTCCAATTCTTATAATTTTTTAGATGATGGGCTCTCACCGTATGTGGTCTACCATTTGGTACAGACCACACCTCAGCTTCCGGACCAGCAGACACTCCTCAAAATCTGCCAGCAGGCCCACTGCCTTCTGGCCCAAATACTCCCCGTCCTCCAAATTTGCCAGCAGGCCCACTGCCTGCTGGCCCAATTTTTGCCAAGCCGCCACTTCTACCAGCAGGCCCACTTCTTGCTGGCCCAACCCAGTCCAACCGTCACCCAGTCCAGGTCCTCCCAACTCCTATTCAGCCCACTTCTATTCTTAGAAAATGGCCCATTACTTGTAGCCAACGGGGTATTTTTAGACCAAAATGACATTTTAATCTCAACTCTAATGGCATTAAATCCCCCTACTACGTAACCATGTGTCTGTCCTTCGTGACCCGAATTAAAAAATGACCATGGATGATGAATATAATACTCTTATTGAAAATAAGACATGGGAGTTAGTGCCTCGTCCGCCTGGTGTCAATATGATTCGTTCTATGTGGATTTTTACTCATAAGGAAAAATCTGATGGTTGTTTTGAGAGGCATAAGGCCCGTCTTGTAGGTAATGTCAAAACTCAACAGATTGTCATGGATTATGGAGAGACATTTAGTCTGGTGGTCAAACCGACAACTATTCGCACTGTTCTTAGTCTAGCTCTCTAAAAAACATGGTCAATTCATCAGATGAACGTGAAAAATGTGTTCTTACATAGAGAACTCAAGGAAACTGCATACATGCATTAGCCCTTGGATTTCAGGGACCCCGATCATCCTAACCATGTGTGCTTGCTGAAGAAGTCCTTATATGGGCTCAAACAGGCTCCTCGGGCCTGGTACAAAAGATTTGCAGATTATGTGTCTACTCTTGGGTTTTCTCATAGCATGTCTCGTCATTCTCTGTTCATATACCATCGCGGTACTTCTCTGGCATACATTCTGTTATATGTGAATGATTTTATAATTGACTTCTTCATCTTATAAACTACGCAAGTCTATCATGTCTCTTCTTAGCTCCGAATTTGCTATGAAAGACTTAGGGCCTTTGAGTTATTTTTTGGATATAGCTATAACTCATCATGCAGGTGATCTATTTCTATCCCAGAGGAAGTATGCAGCATAGATTATTGAACGGGCTGACATGTCATCCTGTAAGTCATCTCCTATTCCGGTTGACACTAAATCGAAGTTGAGTGCTACTTCGAGCACACCTTACGATGATCCCTCATACTATCGTAGTCTTGCGGGGGCTCTTCAATATATTACATTTATGAGGCCCAATATTACTTATACGGTGCAACATGTATGTTTATTTATGCATGATCCGAGGGAAGAACACATGCACACTCTCAAACGCATTATGTGTTACATTTAGGGCACTCTTGATTATGGTTTACACTTATATCCATCATCGTTATCTACTCTCATGTCTTATACATATGCTGATTGGGGTGGATGTCCAGATACGTGACGTTCGACATCTGGTTAATGTATGTTTCTTGGCGATAACTTGGTCTTTTGGTCGGCTAAACGCCAGGCTACTTTGTCGGGTTCCACCGCGGAGGCCAAATATCTAGGGGTAGCCAATGTGGTGTCTGAGTCCTGTTGGTTGCATAACCTCGTCTTAGAGCTTCATTTTCCTATTTGAAAAGCTACCTTGATCTACTGCGATAATGTTAGTGCAATATATCTCTCTGGGAATCCTGTACAACATCAGTGCACTAAACATATCGAGATGGATATTCACTTTGTTCGCGAAAAGGTAGCTCGTGGATAAGTATGTGTCTTGCATGTCCCTTCACGGTATCAAATTGATGACATATTTACTAAGGGTCTTCTTTTAGTTCTGTTTGAAGATTTTAGGGACAGTCTCATCGTCCGAAGATCATCCGCTATAAATGTGGGGGTATGATAGAATATATGCAAATATATTCTTTTGATATAATTAGTGATTTTATATATCTGTAATTATTGTAGCAATATTTTATATTAATTAGGTGAATATTTAATTTCCGTAATTATATCCTACAATTACTATTGTATATCATGTATATAGACCATTTACATTAATGAAATAAGCAAGGGATTATTCTCTTTCATTTATGAGCTTTGAATCACAATTTATATCGCAAATCACAAAGGAAGTAATTGTTGTTACGAGATTAAACTTGATGGAAGGTCAATGAAATTAGATTAAAAAAATAATTACACAAGATTCAAACACAAGAGAGATATGCGTAATATCACAAATCACAAATGAAGTTAGTGTTATGAAGTCAAATCTGAGAGGAATTATTTGAAATTATCCCTTTTATTTAGTTAGCCTTCCTTAAATACTGACCTTTAATGTTTTTTATTTTTTAGATATCACAAAATATTTCAAAAATTCAACATGTAATCTTCTTAGTACAATTTTGTATTGTGCTCTACTTTTAACGTACACTACCTAAAGAAAAATTCCATATGTTCTTAAACAAATACTATTAATAAGCTCATGTATATTGTAACTTCTGTTAATAAATAACGGAGTAATAAGCAAACTATAAGTAAGGAAATCAAAAGGGACATAGGAAGATAGAATTGAGACTTCAAATTATAGTGTGAAAGACGAATAATTTCTGCTAGCAGTATCTTGTAAGCATACATGCTTTAGCCATTTGGACTGGAAGTATTTTATAAGTTTGAGGTGAGCTTTTGGCTTGTTGCCTGCATGACTGATAAAACAGAAAGCTCTCTCCTCTCTTTTCGATTATCTTCCTACGTTTGTGCAACATTCACATAGAAAGAACGAAAGATGCTTTTAGTTGCTTCTTTTTGATCTTTTTACTTTCGAAATTTACTGGTTTGATTAATCTCAATGTTGGATAAGTCGACTAAGAGAGTAAAACATTTTTCTATTAGAAAACTCTCCATCCTCAAATTTAGCTTAATCTGTAAATACTCTTTTTGGTGTGCTTAAAAAAGTTAAAAATTATCCTCAAATACTTGAACTCAACACCTTTAATTAAGGATATTCCACCACATATTTGATTGTGATGCTTTTAATCGCTTTTTTTTTTTTTTTTTTTTTGTTGACGAAGGAACCCGCAGCCGCTACTCTTTCGAGTGCGCACAGGGTAAACCCCGGACCGACGCAATAGCCTGCAAACCACGTCAGCCGATTAACCATACTTAGCAAGCCATGTGTGACAGGCTCAACCAAAAAGGTTTATGTAGGGGATCGAACT
Organism: Anisodus acutangulus; assembly: GCA_029783415.1. Classification (NCBI taxonomy): domain Eukaryota; kingdom Viridiplantae; phylum Streptophyta; class Magnoliopsida; order Solanales; family Solanaceae; genus Anisodus; species Anisodus acutangulus. Next base: position 29,573,838 of record CM056491.1, read on the forward strand.
CGTGACCTTGCGGTCCCGCGCTCTACTGCTACACCAACTTGGCTACCCTTGCGGGTTGCTTTTAATCGCTTTGATATTACCATGATGTGTTCACCTAAAAACTTCTTGTCTTGGTTATCATAATTTACAATAACGATGTATAACGTAGCCTCCATTAAAAGGTACCGATAGTCGCTTTGGCCGAGTGGTTAAGGCGTGTGCCTGCTAAGTACATGGGGTTTCCCCGCGAGAGTTCGAATCTCTCAGGCGACGTTTTCGTTTTTTCTTCCTTGAAATCAAGTTCTTTGCATTTCCTCTCAGGCGACGTTTTCGTTTTTTCTTCCTTAAAATCATTTTAGTTCTTTGCATTTCTTTTCTTCTAATTCTATTTTTCATTTTCCGGGTATTGATTCTGCAAACTATTAAGTACTCCTTCGGTCTTAAAATATTCGTCGTGTTTTTCATTTACATATCCCTTAAGAAAATATTAATGAGGAGGGGTGTTTGACTATTTATCCTTATTTATTACTGTAAGATATAATTTTCTTTATTAAATATTTAGTTATAATTAAGATATTAGTAGTATTTAAGAATAATTATTATTAAGAATAAAATATTGATTTATTTTGAACTTCTAGGTTGATAAGTATTTGAGACAAATAATTTGTAATAAGTACTATAACTATTTTGAGACGAATGAGTATACCACTTGCAGAGTATTCTTGGCGTGTGCAGTGTGCTATGTGTTTAGCTTTGAAGTGGGTTTGGGAAAGAAGAGAGAGAATCAAAAAGTTAAGAAAATAAAACTTATAAATAAAAGATTTAACTTATATCCACCTATAAATTTGCTATTCCATTTGAATTAAATTCACCAACGTTATATGTTCGTGCCCCACTGCCCTGCTCGTTTTTTCCCTGAAGTTTGTGTTAAAAACAAATAACTTAGGGAAAAAACATAATTGGCCATCAAACTAAAGGCCCATTACATGAACATAGCCTTAATTAATTTCTCACAAAGGTCAGCCCTACAATTTCTAACAATAATATTGCTAAGTCGTTAAGAAGCTGAACACCCCCCCCCCCCAACTAAAAAATGGATTTCTACCGGAAAATTTGGAGTATATGGAACCTGATTTTGGATAATGAGATTTTTCTAAATATAAAATTTCAAAATATTAAATATTGTAATATATTATCTAGTAATATTAATGTGTGATACATTTGTTACAAGTCTGTTACACTTTGAACATGTCTAACTTATCACTGATTTTAACACATCAATCATGATATATTTATTATACAACAAATACTATAGTGATGTATAAAATATCATTCTGGTGCACAATTTAAAAATATTATATATTATAATATATCAATTTATATTACTGTGTTATAAATTGGTTATAAGTATGATATACATTAGAATTTATCTATATAAGTTACCGAAAATTACTTGAGTTGATGAAATTTAAAAGAAAGATAAGAAAATATTTGAGTAGAGACTGAGTGACACCAGCCAAAGACCGAAAAAACTAAGATACTAAAAGATTAAATTTGGACAATGATAACTTATAACTACACGCTATCCTCTGTTATTTATACTAATTATGAAGGGGTCGTTTGGTAACTGATTAGGATTATGCAGGTATTAGTTATGTAGGTATTAGTTATGTAGGTATTAGTAATATATGTATTAGTTATGTAATGTAGATATTAGTAATATATGTATTAGTTATGTAATGTAGATATTAGTTATGCAGATATTATTTCTTTGGATGTTGGTTTGTTATATTAAAAGTCAATAAATATTATATACTTTTTAAAATTAATTTATAATTAAAATCAAAATATTATATTAAAAAGTATATAAAAATATTTGTTTAGAAAAAGAAAGTATTTAAGTGGGAAGTGATAAGGGTAATATTGTCATTTCAATTTTTTATTCATGTATTAGTTATTCCACCTTCTACGCAACATAAAATAATACATAGATTCCTTAATAACTTATGCATCTATTAGTTATGCGGGTTTCCAAATTGCAAACCAAACGTCGTACTAATTTTATACATGAATAACTTACTTCCTAACTAGCTACCAAACGTTGTATAAATATGTAAAAATTAATACACGAATAAAGTGTTTCTTTACTAGCCAAACATAATTATAAGTTATACCGAAATTAATACATGAATAACTTGCTTCTAAGTATGAAGTGTATTATTGATGTATAAATGCAATATTGTGTAATCAATATGAGCAGACATTATACAATGATTAATTATTATACACCAAATCAGACAGGTGCTACACTTTTCATTTCATTCACCAATCCAGAAAACAACTCGAAACAACACAAGCAACATCTATAAAAGGTAAAAAAATTGACAAAAACTAGCAGTAATACCAGCGACTTAACCAACGACAAAGAGAGGGAGAGAAGAAAGGTAGGGCATTGTTAGAGAGTAATTTTTCGATCAAGATCCATGCATATCAATGTATATCATTGTATGTCTCTATTACACGTTTAAAAGACAATAATGTATCCACGCATAATAATGTATATCCATGTATATCACTAAAACACTTGTAAGAAGACAACCCATTAGTATCCATTTATATCTCAACTATAACAATGTCTATTACTTCATCCGTCTCAATTTAATTGTCTTACTTTTCTTTTTGGTCTGTCTAAAAAAGAGTCTCTCTCTATATTTAGTAAAATTTTCAATTCCAAGGCAAGATTAAGACCACAAGATTTAAAAGATACCACACATCTTTAATTTAAGACCACAAAATTTAAAAATCTATCTTTATTTCTTAAACTCCTTGTCAAGTCAAATTAAAACACTTAAATTGGGATGGAGGGAGTAATGTATATAACTAAATAGACAATACATGTGCAACAATGTATAAAGGGCAGTCCGGTGCACTAAGCTCCCGCTATGCGTGGGGTCCGGAGAAGGGCCGGACCACAAGGGTCTGTTGTACGCAGCATTACCTTTGAAAAATTTAACTTTAATATTTCTGCCAGAGGCTGTTTCCACGGCTTGAATCCATGACCTCCTGGTCACATAACAACAAATTTACCGGTTACTCCAAGGCTCCCCTTCAATGTGCAACAATGTATATCCCCTTATATATGCATGTAGATCACTCTTACACTTTCTTATGCATATCGTTTATCCATTCAATAGTGATTGCAAAATTAATCAATGAAAATTTCAGAAGAAAAAAAATGAAGAACCCATATTTTCGTGATGTATCTCAAATCGGAAAATCCATGTCCCTATTGATGTATTCTCGTGGAGATCGACAATCAAGGGAAGAGAGGTGAAGAACTACCAATTATATTTTTTTTGTAGTTGCTTCGTTTCATTAACCGATGCCCAAAAAAGAGGTCAATCGCCTTTTGATACAGTAAAGAGAGTAACAAAAGAACTGAATATTGAAAAGAAAAACACCCAATGCAAGATGCAACGACAAATCTTTCAAGAAGAGAAAATAATGAAGATTTCAATGTCAAAAAGTATTATATGACGTTTATAATGAGACAAAGATTTTGGGTAGAGAGATTGGAAGAAATTTGGAGAAAAATATTAGTAGAGGGAGAGAATAGAAAATATCTGAAGCTACTTTTATGGTGGTTACCTATTATCAATGTTTTAGGATTAAATAGCCAATATAGACTATGAGGTACTGTTAATTGAAAATTGAATTGTTTTATACTTCATTCTTCTCAATTTATGTATCATCATTTGACTAGACACAAAATTTAAGAAAGGAAGACTGATATTTCAAATTTGTGGTTCAAAATAAACATTAGAAATTTATGTGGCTTTAAATCATCTCATAAAGTTAAATTATTTTTAAATATAAAAATGTGACATTATTCTTTTTGACACATACTAAAAAAAACAGTGTCACGTAAATTGAGGCAAAGGGAGTACCATTTTTTGATTCAAGTTGTCATGGAGAAAATGCTTATAAAATTATAGTAGTAATCTAATTGTTAACAGTAAGCCTAGCCACTTGACCGAGTATGTTTGTGCTTGGATCGCTTTTAATTGATTAACGTTCGGTAAATTAAGCTTTGATTGATCAGAGCTCAATCAGGTTTGACTCGATCGAATTGGCTCGGTTGAATAGTGTAATTATTCCTTTAGTTCATCTCTTGGAGACTTGGAGAAGTATTAAGAAAATTAAAAGGGATTTAAGAAAAAATATAGTCAACCAAATACAATATATTGCACCCACTTAGCCATATTGTTCGTTTACATCTGCATAACTTTTTTTGGAACAGTGTTTATACACCCTATATACAATATGATACACTTATTGTAAATAATGTATCTATCTTGTATATACGTGTATAAATGGTGTTTATACACATTTTTACAGTATTATGTAAAATTATACAATATTATACAAAAATTGGATTTCGCCTCATACGAACATCAACCACAAAACTCCATCCGAAATGGATCTAATCTTCATCAAATAGCTTCAAATTTTAACCACAACTTCAAAATGACACGCGCGTGAACTCTAATCATCAATTTGTCAAAAAATTTAACAAATTGCAAAATTCATTTGTGACTTTTCAAGCTTCTAGGAGCCGTATCGTAGATATGACTCTTAGACCTAATTGAACCCCGAAAATTATTTTAAGGGGTGGATATTATCCAAGGTCATATAAAGATTACCAATTTCCCTCCCAGAACGATGCATGACGTGGGACTTCTACCCTCTCAATTTGCAGCATATTGGATAAATATGAGGCTAAGTAAATTAGAGTAGTCCTAGAATCAATATAGTATGAATAGTAGCTCTATCAAAAACATCTTTTGCAGCCAAAAAGAAAGCGACGTTTCTTCTAATTAATCGTTCCATTAACAAATAAATAACTCTCATTCCCACTATAATTGAGAAAGCAAACTAAGCACAAGCTCGTACACCATCATTATATATATGTAACAAAAAAAAAAGCTAAGTACAACTTTCATTCAAGAGAAAAAAGGGAAAGACTAATTCAAAAAGAAGAAATCTAATTAAAAAAAAAAGAGCTTTAGCTCAAATATTTGTCCTAATACTTAAAGTATTACGAAGTTAAATAAGATTAAAAGAACCGGATCGTACAAGTATGATTCTCTATCTAAAGTATTTCATATACAGTTAATGATAAAAATTTAATCTAAGATCTCTTGAAACCATTATGCAGTGGTGAATTTGGAGTTAGTCTCTTGTGTATAGCTGTTTGTGAGTGAATAGTTGGAGATGAAGGAGTACTTCTTCTATGCTGATTATTATGATTCTTATGCTGATGATGGTGTTGTTTTTGCTGGTGATGATGATAATGATGAGGACTACTACTTTCTTTCTTCACTTCCTTTTGGCCTTGTTCCCCTTGAACATCATTTTCACTAACTTCTTTGCTTTCTGTTGGGGCTGTGTACACAAATGTTACCATTGAAGTATCTTCATAGTCTTTCAAAGGTTCTAGGGTTTTCACCACAGTGCTCATGTCTGGTCTAGCTTTTGGCCTATGACTTAGGCACTGGTAAGCTACTAACGCGGCCTTTTGAACTCCTTCTTCCGAGAACATGCCTTCCAGCCTCGGATCCATTATTCTACGTAGCTTTCGAGGATCTTTCAGTTGCGGTCTTGCCCAATCTACCAAGTTTTGTTCTCTGTGTGGACGACCTTTGTCAACAGATCTTCGGCCAGTTAGAAGCTCCAAGAGTACTACTCCAAAACTGTACACATCACTACCTGCCGTTAAATGACCTACAGAACATTTCAATGAAATTAGCATGTCTGAGTATAATAACGTTTAAATTTTTGGACGAGATGGTCACACAATAATATTTTTATTACCAGTCATAATGTACTCAGGAGCAGCATAGCCGTGTGTTCCCATGACTCGAGTAGAGACGTGTGTGTCATCTCCTTCTGGACCATCTTTTGCAAGTCCAAAATCGGAGAGTTTAGCAGTGTAATCCTGATGAACAAAGACAACAAGGAAATTATTTAGTAATTAACTAGTGAACAACTATTCTACATGTGAAACTAGTTAATTAGGGTTTTACTACAAAATAGTAAAAAAGAAATGAGTACTTACCGAGTCTAACAAGATGTTTGAAGCTTTGAAATCACGATAAATGACAGGTTTTTTAGCTTCATGGAGAAAAGCCAGACCTTTTGCAGCACCAAGTGCTATTTTCATACGTGTTGACCATGGAAGTGATACTGAATATCCTGCAAAAATTAAGATCCTTTAGTTCAACAATTATATATTTTTTAAATTGTATTCGTTAAACAACGTGAACAATTTTCCTTTTTTATTTTATGACATTTGACATATCAAATATAAAGTGAGACTTTCTACATACAAAAACGATAGTTGCTTTATAACTAAACTTTAGTTGACCTACTCCTATTTGTAGCCAACTCACAGTCGGAATTGGTAAAACAAAGAAAAGTGCGGTACACCAACCCCCGGTCAACTTTCACAAAAAATTACATGTAAAATTGACTTTTTCATATTAAAATCCTTACTTCTCTTCTTCTTTTTTTTCTTCTTCAAATTAATCAATATTAAATTTTATAAGATTAGGACCGATTCCATGTCGATTAATTACTGGGTTACAGCTATGTAGGAAAATAAAAAGAGCTTGTACTTTCTAAAAGCCATAAACACTAACAAACATTTTAACAGAAAAGAGTTTGTACGTCTAAAAGCCCTAAAGAGTACTAACAAACATTTTAACATAAAAAGAGCTACTACTTTAAAAGCCAAAATGAATTAACAAACATTTTAAGAAAAAGTTGAGTACACATTAATTACTTTTAAACTAGCTAGTTGATTATTAATGAAAAAAAAGAGATCAACATACTTCTAAACAGCTGATTCTCCAAGCTTCCTCTTGGCATGTACTCATAAACTAGCAATCTGTGTTCTTCTTCACAACAATATCCTATCAACTTCACTAGATGTGGATGCCTCAATTGCCCAAGAAATATCACTTCCGTCTGTTCACAATAATAAAATACATTTTAACATAGTTATAAAGGATAGTAATAGTATCAGGTTAGTTAAAAGATAACTATAAATACAATCAGACCTCTCTATAACAAGTATATTTTTTGTGGAACAAATATTTCATGTTACGTTATATTATACATTCTCTATCACATCATGTCAATATATATAGTAGCAAAAAAAATATCTGAATAAGTGACGTTATAGAGAGGTTTGACTGTATACGCATAATTTGTACATACCAGCCATTCTCGATGACCTTGTGAGCCATCTAAATCGAGGAGTTTAACTGCAACAGGCTGAGCTTTGAGAGCATTAGGTCTAAGTTTATCATCAATGAAGCCCTTGTGTACCGGTCCAAACCCACCCTCACCGATGAAATTACTCGTGGAGAAGTTCTGCGTGATCACTCTCAGTTCTTGAAGCGTAAACGAATGAATATTAGAACCAGCAAGAGAGATTGAAAGATCGGACGATAGAGTAGAAGAGCTAATATCAAATACTGGAATCCCATGGAATGAAATTTGTTTTGTGACGGACACTTTCACTTTCGGATTGTTTTTCTTTGGATTCTCATGATGAGACTTAATACAGCCAGGAAGAAATGATTCCCAAGTAATCTTCATCACTGTCATTTGTTGTTATATATCGAACGTTAAATAAAAATACTTCGTTTTCTCTCCTCTCTATGTTTGTATATATAAAATCTTGATATCTTTGGAATGTTGTTGTTGTCCTAAGAGGAGGAGAAAGAAATATGAAGTTGTTTGAATATGGATATGGAAATGGAAGAATGGTTGCCTAAGGACTTATAAGGAGAAAGCAAAGGGCTAATATTCAAGAAAACCCAACTGCACCAGACACAAAGAAAAATGTTTGGGAACGCCTTTATATGCCATCATGTCTCATGCACTTGTTTAATTTAATTAGTTTCTGCATTTTGTAGTTAATAAATTCTTCCATTCCCATGGTATTTAAATTTGTTGTACGTGTTTTTGAATTTTTTAACCGGTCCACAAGTGTATAAAGACGTGGAGATAAACTAAGGAATATTTGGAGGACGAATAAGAGTGGAGTAATATTTATGAAGAAGTGGGCAAAAGAGGGAGTCAAAAGTCTTAACAGATTTGGTTGAATGGAAAATGACTTGGCTGCCCCCTTATCTTGACTTTGTTTCTATACGATTATTACTGCTAGTTTTTAGGAAGCTTTGGAAGAACATTTGTTTCCAAACCTTCTACATTTGTGTTTCCATATGTAAAGTGTGAATTTTCGTAGTTGTGTGACCCTCGTTAATTCTTTTATTTATTCATGAAATATTTTTCGGAAGAAAATTCATTGTGAAAGGTACAAATCCTAAAAATCAGGATTCAAGTAGAAGACGACAAAACCCCAAAACTTTGAAATTATTAATTTGAAGTTAAAATTTTAATTAGACATGCAATTTTAATTTCTTAAATTGTATTTTTTTCTCATAAATATAAAAATTCCAAATGTGAAAACTTTCAAATTTTCTCCAACTCTTATGCAATCTTACCAATAAACAAACTATAATTTCATAAATAAGGTACCACAATAGCCTAAATCCTCACATTAATAAATCACATATTTTCATATTTTTCATGAATTAAATGCTTGCGATTACATGCTACTATAAACTTTAAATGCACATAAATTATATTTGTTTGTTTGTTCATATGTCATAAACAAACATAAATTTCAAATGAAAACTTCAAATTTGAGTCCAAAATTGCATGACCAAACAGACTCTAAGTGATTCTTTTTATCTGTATAACTTCTAGTATCAAGCTATTTTGTACATGTGTTGATGAAAGATAATATGTACAAAGTAAAATGTTTGAGGTACGCAATCTTATTTGGTCACCACTTCTATCTGTAAAAGAAGAAAAGAAATTTGCCGTCCCCCGGGGCATAGCTGGATGACAAAGGAGGGGAATTTAAAAAATTCAGCTGGAGGCCTGCATTGTGGGTTCGAAAATCCTGGTGGGAGCAATTTACTCTCTTATGTGGTAGGACCTTGTAGGTGATATCAGTTACTCTGTTTTTAAACCCTGGTCATTCAGGCACATCCCGCAATTTACTGGTAGGAATGCTGAGAGACCGGGACTACTATCTCAAAGAATAGTCTGGCATAAGCCGGAAAGCTGATAAAAAAAAAGAAATTCATCGTGAGAAATTTAAAATTTGTAGTGCGATTTCTGCGAAATATACATACAAATTAATAGTAATAAGAATCAATGAAATCTCAGTCACTCTGGTCTGGCCCATTCTCAAGCGCGTTTCGTTTTTTGATTTTTGACGACTTGCCGATCATCCACCAATAATTAAAATATGTTGTTGAAAATAGCTAAAATATGTCTTACAAAAATCTTATAATTAAATTGGGACAAAGAAGCACTATTTTTGGACAAACATTTATCTTAATTGTATATCACTTTCTTAGAGTGTATTAGGACAGGCTGTTAAAGTTAAAGTAAATACGTCTATTTAATTAGAAATATGCACTGAGCCATCGCATGGTAGAATTAAATAAAAAGATACCCTTAACCATGATTATTGAAGGTTAATAACACATATTTATCATACTTGCGTGTTGAGATTACCTTTAGTTATTACCCTTATAATTACATCAAATTCAATTACAGTATTAGATAGCTTCCCAAACAGACCTTAAATTTTTGGAGCCACAATCTCCCGTCCAAAAATATTGACAAAAACGCTAAAGAACTTCAATATATTATCTAACATGAAAGTTTATACCAGATTGTTTGAATATATATATATATATATATATATATATATATATATATATATATATATATATATATATATATATCACAAGCATACACGATTGGTAGGGAGACAGAGCTGAAAAAGATGACCAACAGAAGCCTCAATAGAGGAAGAATTCTGCACGAGGATAGTAAGGTACGCAAAGGACGGATGCTGTATGGTAGAAATGATAATTAACCATAATAGCGAATATTATCATCTATTCGCCGTATATTCTATAACTAATATTTGTGTGTAATTATGGTAAATATAAATCCCTATTCAATTAGGATTCAACATTGTACACACTATATATATATATATTTGTATTAATGAGAAAGACTCCCCAAGGGAGATTAATACAATATTACATAGTATCAAGAGTCAAACCCTAAAAACACCTAACCCTAAAAATCACACCGTCCCCCCCCCTTATTCTCTCGGCCGACGACATCTCTAGCAAAACCCTAATTGCTTTCTTCTTCTTTCCTCACAAAAAATAAGCCCCTCTAATGGCTTCCACGGCTACTCCCACATCTCCCACGACTTCCTTCTCCTTCCCAGTCGTCATACACACCCCCCCCACTCCTTCATCTACCCCCTCTTTCCATCCGGCATTCGCCGTCACAAATATCAAGAACTTTATACTTTTGGTTCTTGATCAAGAAGATGGTCAATATTCATTGTGGGTTGAACTCTTTCACATTCATGCATGTGCTTATAACGTGCTTGATCATATTGATGACCTCATCCCTCGCCCTCTCGAGGTCGACGACACCACATGACGCAGTCTTGACGCTATCATCAAGCAGTGGATCTATGACACCATCTCTAAGGACTTGTTTCATACAATTATGAAAACTGGAGCCTCGGCTCGTGAGTTATGGATTCAGTTGGAGGAAATATTTCAGGACAATAAACACACACGTGCCGTGTACCTTGAGGAACAATTCAACAACACACGACTTGAGAACTTTGTGAACATGTCTGATTATTGCAAACAACTGAAATTGGTGGCCGATCAACTGTTTAATGTGGGCCATCCGATTTCAGAAACTTAGATGGTGTTGCAACTAATAAATGGTTTACCGAAAGGTGAATATGGTACTCTTGTGACAATGATACAACAGGCCGACCCCCTGTCCAACTTCAACAAGGCCCGATCATAATTACTTTTGTAAGAAACCAGGCGTGTGAAATAGGATGAACACAACCAAAAGGCTTTGCTGGTTGATGCACTAAAAAACACCACCGTACCCGCCGGCTCCACCGACAACCAGCAGCAGTGGGGCAGCCGCGACGGCGGCAGAGGGCGATGTCGTTGTGGTAACCTCGGGGGTAGGGGCAAAGGTGGCAGAGGCTGGTCCAACACGGGTGGCCAGCCATAATAGTCAGTTTGGTACCCGTTTCAGTAGGCCGACCCAATGTCATGGCATGTGCCCGACAGTTGGGCCTCACCACCCAACTGGAGCTGCTTACTGGCAGTAGCTCAGATTATTAGGCTCGGGTCCCACTTCTCAACAGTCCAGCCCAACACATCAGGCCCCCGTTACCGAGGCCCACCAATGGTAGTCACCATTCGGACTTCTCACACCGATAGAATTATCTCAGGCCTACAGCACGATGAATATACAACAGCCAGATGATGCTTGGTACATGGACACGGGCGCCACATCCTACCTCACACGCAACTCTATTAAGCTTCCACGTATCTTTAATTTGCACACTCCTCAATGTATTTTGGTCGTCAATAGCAATCGCATTCTAATTCATGGGTATGGAATCACACATGTACCAAAACTTCACCCTCCCTTCTCCCTCTGCAACGTCCTATATGTCCCCCATATCATCAAAAATTTAATCTATGTTAGAAAGTTTGCTACTGATAATTGTGTATCCCTAGAGTTTGACCCCTTTGGTTTTTTCATGAAGGATCTACGTACGGGGACACCACTTACGAGATGTAATAGTGTGGGGATATCTGTCTTTTTTCATCCACCTTCGCTGCCAGCATCAACCCTCACACATCCCTTGCTGCGATCTCTCCATCCACGTGGCACAACAAACTTGGACACCCCGGAGCTCCTGTTTTTAACTTTCTTAGAAATCACAATTTTATTTCATGTAATAAGGGGAATCTTGCCCCAAGTTTCTTTTCTTTTCCTATTCTTGCATTTTCTATGGGTCTATCCACTCAAATTTAAGTCACAAGTCTACCACACGTTTCTTGAATTCCGCACATATATTAAAACTCAGTTTTAAAAGGACATAAAATATTTCCAAAGTGATAATGGTCGTGAGTTTAATAATTCCCTCTTTCATAAATTCTATTCGGATCATGGCATGGTATTTCCATTCTCGTGCCCTCATACCTCTCCTCAAAACGGTAAAGCCGAAAGAAGTTTACGTATCATTAACAATATGATTCGTACCTTGCTCCTTCATGCTTCTCTCCTACCATCCCTTTGGGTATATGTATTAAAATTGGTATAATACATACTTAACATATTGCCTATCACAATTCTCTAAAATCGAACCCCGACTGAAATTATATTTCATTGTATCCCCATATATGGTCACATACGCACGTTTGGATGTCTTTTCTGTCCTAATTTTGCCTCCACGACATCTCATAAGTTAGCACCTATGTCCACTCCTTGCATATTCATAGGTTTCCCGTCCAACCATAGGGGATATCTTTGCTTTGATCTATTCACAAACATAATCATTGTCTCCCATCACGTCACATTTGATCAAATTACCTGGCCTTATTCTAACATCCGCCAATTTCCCATCTCCAACTACGAATTTCTTGATAATTCGGACACCTCTCTTATCTTACAACACATGCTCCATGGAACACCCCTCCCGCCACTACCTACCCCATCCGACCACTGCAAGTCCTCTCTCCGGCACAACCACTCATCCCACAAACTATCGCATCCCTTCCACCGGTCACGCATTCTCCCATACCAACCCACTACCCAACCAGTGTTACCACCACCACACCACACAACTTGCCACTGCGCCTTTCCTACCCTCCCCTCCCGCCGCCACCGTCGCCTCCCCGCCGCCACCGTCTGCCTCCCCCGCCGATACACCCAACCACCCTGTAATATATCGTAACCTAACCACCCAACCCGCATACCCCCACACTATCCAGCCCCACACCACACTGCCTCATCCCGCCAAACCCCTCCCCACCCATTGTCACTGCCACTCAACCCGAGACCCACTGCCTCGCCACCATATCTACACACCAAATGGAAATCCGCACCAAACACGTGATTTTCAAACCCAAAGTCCACTTTAACTTATCCACACAATCCATATCACCAATACCTAAAACCTAAAACTAGCCAAACTTGACCCTAATTGGAATACGACCATACGTGAGGAGTTTGATGCGCTTACCACTCAGCGCACTTAGGATCTTGTTCTGATACCAGAGGTGGTGAATGTGATTCATTGTATGTGGCTCTTTCGTCATAAGTTCATAAATAATGGTGATCTTGAACGTCACAAGGCCAGACTCAGGGCAGCATGAGGGTATTGATTGTGGGGAGATATTCAGTTCGGTGGTCAAATTGGCTACCATTGGTACTGTTTTGAACATAACTATGGGTAAGAACAGGCAGATTCATCTGCTTGATGTGAAAAATGCGTTCTTACATGGAGATTTAAAAGAATCAGTTTACATGCACCATCCGCCACGCTTTGTACATCCAAAGGCTCCTCATTATGTCTGTCATCTCCGTAAGTACATGTATGGATTGAAACAGGCCCCCAAGGCTTGGTATGAGCATTTCGCTACTTACATTATGCATATTGGGTTCGTGTGCAGTAAATGTGACCATTCATTATTCATTTTTCATTGAGGTAGTGACATTGCATATTTGTTATTATATGTGGATGATATTGTTCTGACTACCTCTTCTGATATGTTGAAAAATGAGATCATTTTGCTGCTTAAATTCGAATTCGCTTTGACAGACTTAAGGAAGTTGAGTTACTTCTTGGGGTATTTCTGTGACTAGATCTGTAGATAGTATGTCCATATGTCATCATAAGTATGTGGAAGAAATTGTGTACATGGCTAAAATGGAAAATTACAAAATCATGCCTACTTCAGTCGACTCGAAGTCAAAACTCAGTGATGTTAACGGTGATCCGGTGTCCGATCCCACTCGCTATAGGAGTCTTGCAGGTGCACTTCAGTATCTTATATTCACCAGGTCTGATATTGCATATGTTGTTACGCAGGTGTGTTTATTTATGCATGCCCCAGGGAGCTTCACTTTACAACTCTTAAATGTATCATTCGATACGTTAAGGGTACCCTTGATTATGGATTACATCTCTACCCCTCTGTACCGACCAGACTGATATCATATACGGACACCGATTGAGCAGACTGTCCGGACACGCGGCGTTCCACATCTGACTACTGTGTGTTCTTAGGTGACAATCTTCTCTCGTTGTCTGCCAAGAGGCAAGCCACACTCTCCCGATCGAGTGCAGAAGCAAGATATATAGGTATTGCAAATGTTGTAACTGAGATCTGCTGGCTCCGAAATCACTTCTTAGAGCTTCAGTGTCCCTTACGTAAGACTTCTATGGTTTACTGTGATAACATATTTGCAGTCTATTTATCTCATGACCCGGTTCAGCATCAGAGAACCAAGCACATTGAGATGGATATACATTTTGTTCGTGAGAAGGTTGCTATAGGTCATGTTAAGGTGTTGCATGTGCCTTCTTCATATCAATATGCAGATATTTTCACTAAGGAGCTTCCTTGGTAGTTGTTCATCGACTTTAGATCCAGTCTCAGCGTCCGGCCTCCTCCCGCTAAGCAACTCTTATTTTATCGAGCAATATTACCTGACTTTATATTAGTTAAGTAGAAGATAATTTACCTAATTAAATAATTGAAGTAGCGTGAGACATTTTAAATTCTTTTTAGAAGACACATTCTATGGTAACTCTGTCATTAATGAACGCAATTACAAAACAGTTGGATCACCCTTACTCTTAATTTTACTGAAGAAATCATACTTGTTTGGTCTAATTATTGCCGTTGATTTTGATTTATGTTTTATTTATTACTAACACTCATCGTCAAAAATAATTGTATTCCTTCCAAGACAATCTAAATGTTTGCAAGCCTAACTTCTAGAAAGATCCAAAAACGCAGTGAGTAATTATATTTAGCAAGCAATGGTAATGGCGTTATACTTTCATATTCAAATATAATATATTATCGTAGTAGGTTTAGTAGAACTGGCTAAAGATTTCTTTCCTAATACTCCAATTAAATTAAGTATTCTCTATTTCATATAGTGTTTTTTTATATATAAAAAAAAGATGTAAAATAGTAGTGGGGGTATGAGACACGCTTTCGTTGCAATGATTTAGTCAGAGGTCAAAGCATGAATACTATCCGCAAGGACTTTGTAAGCAAACGGTAGGTTTGTTAGCACAGTGGTTCATCTTCTAGAAGCTTAGCTCATGAACAAAATAAGTACTGTATTAATTTATTGGTTTGACCTTTGTTTATATATTTGTTCAAAATTTGTATAAGGGAGTATGTATCATATGATTTATTAGCAGTGAATTTGCCAATATAAAGCTTAATGGAAAATGCAATTATGCATCATCAATTTAGAGTTTTAAACTATACAATATCCACAATAAAAAATAATTTTAATATTTAATTGGTATATATCTTACGGACTTCTTGTTCCAAAATTATTGAGTAGCATGGCTGAGGTTCAGTTGAATCTGTTAGAAATCACAACACGTGAAAAATATAATTACTTTATTATTGTGAAAGTAATTACATCAAGACTTGAATATTATAACTTGACCACAATATACACCAAGTTCTTACTCTTTTATTTTTACCAACACTTGACACTTACACTTTAGCTTACACACACTTTAGACTCACTTAGATACTTTTTGGATGCACACTTGGGACTTAAGTACACCTTACTTTCTCTCACTTCTTGAGAACTTCTTACTCACTTAATTACAACTCAAATAGACTACCTCTATTTATAGGCAGTGATGGAAGAATTTGGTTAGGATACTTAATTACTACTCTATTCTAGAATATTCCTCACTACCTTTTACTAGAATCACTCTTCTATTTATTTCTAGAGTTATTATTTCTAGACTCCACTTTAGAACTTTCATCCTAAAGTTCTTCTTTCAACTCTCTTGAACTACTTGAACATTCTAGATTGATTATCCATTGTCTTGGATATTAAGTTGATGATAACTTTTAACACTCCCTCTCAGCACCAACTTAATTTGTTTTTGCATCCCTAACTCTTCTTCATCTACAACAACATTGTCGTACTTGAGATTTGGCTTTCGAACTCTTGTCGATCTCCGAAGCTGTGGGCTTACTCCTTCCGGTTAACGATCTTCTACTCTTTGATGCATGCATGTTTTCCACAGATTCTGTGTTGCCTCTTCCTCGGTATTTTCTTCGTCTATTTGATCTTCATGTTCTTTTTCTGGCCTTGGATGTACTTCAACATTTTGCTCCTCCATCTTCTTTTGCAAATTGTCTTCTATTTCCTTGGAATCTGGTAACTCTTCCTTTTGAGGTGGCCACCATGATGCTGCCTCATCGAATACCACATTTCTTGATGTATAACACTTTTCAGTTGTTGGATCGCAACATTTCCACCCTTTCCTTTGGCTGTCGTATCCTACAAAGATACACCGTATCGCCTTTTTATCAAATTTGCTACGTAGATGACTTGGCACAAACACGTAGCACACACAGCCAAATACTCGAAAGTGACTTACTACAGGTTTACTACCCCACAATTTTTCAAAGGGTGAAACGAAACCTAACTTCACTTGAGAAAGTCTATTGATGACATGAGCTGTTGTTTTCATACCTTCTGCCCAAAATCTTCCTGGAACATTCTTCGAATGTAGCATGCTTTTGATATATCTTTGCAAGATGCCGATTCTTCCTCTCAGCTGCTCCTTTCTGTTGTGGCGTATTTGCACATGTGAATTGCTGGCGTATACGTCATTCTCGTAGGTACTGGGAGAACTCAGCTGATATATATTCACCTCCGTTGTCTGTTCAGAGGCATTGTATTTTCTTGCCGAGTTCTCCTTCCACTATTTCCTTGAACTCTCTAAATTTTGAAAAAGTTTCAGATTTTTCTTTTAGAAAGAAAACCCATACGTACCGTGAGAAGTCGTCAATGAATGTAACCATGTATTGCATGCCACTGATTGATGATTGCTTAACTCCCCCGAATACGTCAGAATGGACCAGCTCCAATGGTGTTTTTGCTTTGAATTTTGAGTCTTCATACGGTAACTGATGCGCCTTACCGTATTGGAAACCTGCACAAACGGTCTCTGTCCTGACCTCGAGTTGAGGAAGACCTTCAACATAGATTTCTTCATCATCACCTTGAGTTTATGATAGCTTACATGTCCAAAACTCTTGCATGCCACAAATCAGTTGTTTCGTTCTTTCGAGTCTTGTTTACATAAGCTGACTCTGCTGACATTACATAGACAGACTCTAAGTGTCGTCCTCTCATCATCGGTGTTCCAGAGATTTCAAGATCTTGACATCTTGAGGTCCGAATATGACATGGTGGCCTGATGCCGTAAGTTGTGCTATTGATAGTAAATTTTTCTTCATCCCAGGTACATGGTAGACATCCTGGAGTGAAACTTCTTTCAAACTGAATCTCGGCATGCTTGTTGTTTTTTCGACATGAGCGATTGATAGTCTTGAGTTGTTGGCTGTCACCACCACACGACCACCTTTGTACTCGGTCATATTCTGTAGCTTCTCTTTATCTCCTGTCATATGATTTGAGCAGCCATAGTTGACTATCCAATCATTATTGTAGTCGATCGTTCCAGGAACGGTAACTGCCAGAGCTAATTCTTCTTCCTCCACGGCGAAAGATGCTTCAGCGTCCCACTCTTCATCGCTTGTCTTTCCTGCATTTGACGTGGCTGCATTGTTTTCTGCAGTGTTCTTTTTGAACCAACAACTATTAGCCATGTGGCCATTTTCCATCAAACTTATTGTTATTCTTTGACTGGCCACCCTGTTTGTCTTTCTTTTGAGCTCCCCTGCTTGGGAGCTTCCATGATAATTGTCCTTGTCATCATGTTTTCTATAATTTCTACTAGCATTTGGTCAGGATCGACCTTTCTTATCACCGCTATAGAGTGCTTCTTTGTAACTCTTTAATGAGACTCCAGATATTTGCTTAGCCAACGCTTTTTGGTCAGCTAGCAAGTTTTCTAATTCAACAAGGCCAACCTTGTATTGCGGAAATAAAATTTCTATATTCTGGCCTTAATCCATGAATAATAATTCTTCTAATTCTAGCGTCTGACATGCCAGCAGCAGAGTCTAATGCAGAAATTTCGCGAAAAAGAGATTTTACCTTGGTAAAGTATTGGTTGATCGTCATGTCACGTTGTTTGATAGAGATAAGTTCGTTCTCCGAAAGCTGCAGTCTCGTATCATTCTTCTTGGTGAACAATGTTGCGAAAGTATCCCACGTTTCCTTCGGTGTCTAAGTCGGCCTGATGTGCTCTAACATTTCATCTTCAACTGTGGTCCGAATCGCAAACATGGCTTTGCCAACTCTAATCTTTTATTTCTTCAGAGCGGCTGCGTCTTTTGGTTGTGTTACCTCATTGCCACCAACGATCTCCCACAAGTCTTGGCCTTGGAGATATGCCTCCATATGCATCGACCACGTGCTGTAATTCTGATTGTTAAGTTTCTTGATTCCACCGACCACTTGAAGATCACCCATCGTGTCTTGGCTAAAATTCTATTTTTACCAAGAAAGCTTGATTTCGACAACAAGCTCTGTAGTACTAAACCACACACGAACACTCTAAGAAACTCAACAAATGACTCTTTGGTATGAACCGACCTGACTCTGCACCACTTGTTAGACACCACAACACGTGAAAAATGTAATTACTTTATTATTGTGAAAGTAATTACACCAAGACTTGAATACTATAACTTGACCACAATATACACCAAGTTCTTACTCTTTTATTTTTACCAACACTTGACACTCACACTTTAGACTCACTTGAACACTTTTTGGATGCACACTTGGGAGTTAAGTACACCTTACTTGCTCTTACTTTTTGAGAACTTCTTACTCATTTAATTACAACTCAAATATATCACCTCTATTTATAGGTAGTGATGGAAGAATCTAGTTAGGATACTTAATGACTACTCTATTCTAAAATATTCCTCACTATCTTTTCTAGAATCACTCTTCTATTTATTTCTAGAGTTATTATTTCTAGATTCCACTTTAGAACTTTCATCCTAAAGTTCTTCTTTCAACTCTCTAGAACTACTTGAACATTCTAGATTGATTATCCATTGTCTTGGATATTAAGTTAATGATGACTTTTAACAGAATAGTGTTATTAAACAAACAAATTGTGGTTAATTATTCTAGATGATGAACTAATTTGTGAATATGTATTGTTAAGTATAGAACAAAGACTTAATATATTTGGTGGGGCCAGAAGATAGTAGGTAGGACATCATCTTATTCGCAACATGATGATCTTTGTAATTACATCAGAAACTCTTTCAAGTGCTATTGCAAGGGATTATTTGAACAAAGTTCTTGAATTAGGATTATTTCTAATCTAATGTAGATATATGAAGTAGGTAGATGGAGCCAGCTGTACATTTTTCTAAATTCTTAGCCATCACTTTGCAAAAGTCAATAGGCATTATTGTATTACATTTCTTATACTAATCGGAAATATGCTGAGTTATATATCAGAAAAATTGAAACTAATATGGAAATGTTGTCAAGCATATATATTGGTTATGTAAAATTGAATGAGGAACACTGTTGATCTTACTGAAATTAGGTGAGAGTAAAAGGACAAAGAAAAAGAAAAAGAAAAAGAAAACATAAACAAGAGAGTGTTCTTTTGTTCCCTCCAATCTAAAAAACAATGAATAGAAGAGCTAAGGCTCTGGGGATGTGAAAGCAAATATCTTCCTTCAGCCATTAAGAAGATACACCAACACCTGTCTGTTACAAGACTTCATGTTTCAGGAAAGATATGTTACTCTAACCGATAGGACCGAAGAATATATGAAAAGAAGCTTAAGAATATATATTTTTTTGGTAATCCGTGATACTTTCAGTGATCTCCTTCTAGGTTAACTCGGTAACATTAATTTTTCTTGTGATTTATAATTTATTTTTTAACATATTTATTGTTAATATATATAAAAAAAATTATCTAAGTAATTTACCCTTTCTATTGTACTCTTTTATTTAATAATTTTAGAAAACATTTTTTGTATACACTAACCACTTCTAAAAGATGTTTGAATTGACTTTTTAAAAACTACTTAAAAACACTTTTTATCTCACTCACACCTCAAAAAATGAAAAGAGCTTAAAAATTAAAAATCAATCCAAACACGGTGCTAATGTTTTATTTTCAGTGGCATGTATGGAATAAACCAATAACCACATTAATTTCGATTGCGACCAAAGAAACAGAATTGATCAATACGAAGTAGGAGTACTGTAAAAGTTTTAAGTTTTAAACAGTACAAATACAACGACCAATTAAAAGAAGAAATTATGTACTATTGAGTTTCGTACAATTATAACTCGGCAAATAGAATTGTACCCTGCCACATACAGAAAATTGAAGGGAAAAAAAATGCAAAAGACAAATTGAAAAAGATTAGATATTTCCCCAATAGATTTTTGCTGGTAACGTTTTTGGATTTGTGATAGGTCTGTTCAAGAATATGAAAGTCAAGATTCTTGATATTCTCCAAAAGAGGTGCCCAAAATGTCAAAGTCATCCCTATTAAACCAATCCCTCTTCTCTGGCTATTGAATTGTTGAAGAAGATTGAACATAACATCTAGGTATAAGTTTCTTTGCTTTTGGTTGAGTTGGAGTATTTGAGAATTTAATAAAGGGAATTTTTCAAAAACATACGGCTCAACACAATACCTTACACTTACATAGCCATTTATTTAGTTTATATTCGCAGAGCTAACTTTTTTTCACAGCAATATTTGTACAATAATTATATAATATTACAGTACATAATGTATTAACCTTGTTAAAAGTGTACAAAAAGTACTTATACATACTTTTACAAGGTTATACAATATTATAAAAATTAGTTATACAAGAATTGGGTTTCATTTCCTATAAACTTCAACCCACAAAAATGAATCAATAAATAGCTCAAATCTTCATGAAATAGTTTCAAATTGTAACCACAACTTCAGAATTACATCCGTTGAAAATTTGCCTTTGATGGGGAGGTGTTTCCACCCATATTTAATGAATTAAACACTAGAGTTCCGTATGTTGGAGGCTTTGTCTCTTCACACGTGCATAATCTACTAAGTGAGTAGATGACCGTAGGGCCAAGAATCGTCAAATTTCATTGAGAAATGAAAGAGATATTGGTCCACGAAGTAAGGTTTTGAGGCATGAAAATATGGTGTGGGACAAATCTACCACATCGGTGGAAAAATGAAGAATTGCTCTTTTTATAAGTCTCTAAATTAGCTAAGGGTATGGGACCCCAAGGGGTAACCCATGTGTTTAAAGGAGGGAGGACCTAGATATGCTTGGGTTCAAGGCTAAGCCAACATGCGCGCCGCCGCCCGTCCGGTCTAGGGTCGTGGGTCGTGGGACTTCTTCTGGAAAGATGAATTACGGAAGGCACAGAAAGTTTCTGCCTATCGTTTGGGCTAATTTTTGGAGCATTAACCAGCCATTACTTGGCTGTTAACTCCTCCATTAACAACCATGTTTTGGCAGTTGAGGAGTTTCAGCAAGTCGTTTCGTGTTTTGTTTTCTTCGTCAGAATCAACCTATTTGCTTTGTAGTGTTGATTAGTTGCTGTTTTATCTTGGGAGACTATTGCCCGTTAACGTAAAAACATATATACGGGGCAATCTTGTCTTAAATACAGAGTGTCATCACTCGACTCAGCCACAGTTGTAACAATCCAGATTTTAGTGTTTCTTGATTTCAGGTTATCAAGATTCAAGACTCAACAAGCTTGCGGCAGTTCTGAATTTCCTATTTGTTTATCCTTTTGAACACTTGTAATATTTATTTACTTCCCGTACTGCTTTACATACCCAACAACATTATCCCCAACAACATCATCCCCAACCCAACCCCAATCAAAACTCATTTATGAGTTTTCAAACGTAACTTTTAATAACTCCAACAATGGAGTTTTTAACTTTTCACTTTAGTTCACCCAATAATGTGAAAATCTGTGATGATAACATGAATATCACTATCAATCATTTTCTAAGCATCAAACAAGGGAAATCACAATCACAAGGTAAGAAATTATTACCTTTTTCTTAAGTATGTTAAATTATATACAAAATGAGCGAAATAAGATAAATCTGAAAATATGTGCTAAGTTTGATTATAAGCTTTGACCAAGTGATATAGAAGGTAAAAATCTCTTTAACTAAACCACGTAAATAGCACTTGTTGAAGATCAAGAGTTCTTTGAAAATATATATGCAAGATTAATTAAAGAAAATAGCATTTAGAAGGGCAAATTAGTTGGATCCAGCTCGGGGCTCAACTCAACTCGTATGTGTTTTAGCTCGGTTCAGTTTGGTTCAATTATAGTTAAAGCTTAGTTCGACTCAATTCGATCAAAAGTTGGCTCGGCTCGGTTAAAGCTCAGTTGAACCTCTAGATTGGTTAAGTCGACTCGATTCAACTCAATTGGCTCGCTTTAGTCATATAATGATTACCTTAAAACAAAAATTAATCCATTAAGCTTAATCTAGTTTACTAACATTTCAATTTCGGGTGGGTATCGGCAGATACAACGACTTAATCAATCGGATTCATCGAAGCTATTTCCTCTAGATGGAATGAGGCTCCCGTTGAGAGATCTATTAGTGATTAGGCCACTTCTCCCGGCAATGAAAGAAAGGCAGGTTCAGTGATTGATAAAAAAAAATTTCATTCCCTCTCTTTATGATAGGGTTCTCCTTTTCAGAATCCATAACCACCAGTTCGAGCGGAGGAAGCAGTAGTCAGTCCTTTCCCCCACAATAATTATTAATTGTTATAATAAATTTTATAAATTTTATACCTCTTTAATTAATTTGATGTAATTGTCTTTTATGAATATTGTTAGTACGACAAATTTACGAGTGGCATTTGAACTGTAATAAATTTTAGAATTCAAAAAATTATAAGCTTTTTAAATTTATTGTTGCTTTTTTATTTTCTTGCATGAAAATTCTAGTTTCTATTCAATAGTAATAGTCATTTGAATTTGAATTTTAATTTTAATTAAACTAATAATTTATATAATTCAATCACACTTGAACACATACTTATACTTTCTTAGTCAGCCAATTATTTATGATTTTTTTTCTAACGGTGTAGCATTACGCAAAATTAAATATTAAAGAGCTGACTCGGGATCAGATCGACTTGACTTGGGCGTGATTATAATTTAATAAAGCTCTGTGGACCTTGTTGGTAGTGTAACAAACTCGATTGAGCTCGACTCGACTTAATGCCCAGGCTAGCTACAATTAATAATAAAGTTTACCTTTTTACAAATCTTGCTTTTTATGAAGGGTTATTTGTAAAAGTATTCTTGGTAACATAATATTACAAAAATTTCTTATATTATGAGCAGTGGTAGAGCCAAAATTTTCCATAAGAAGATTCAAAACATAAAGACCTAAACACACAAAAAAAAAACTAGAAAACTCAACATCTATTATTTATATATAAAAATAATTTTTATCCTATACAATGTAATTTTTCGATCAAAGATTCAAATGAACTTTCCCGTGCCCCCTAGTTCGCCCCTAATTATGGGCACATAAATAAGTTGAACTCAATTGTGATGCACCACAGTCGTCATCAAAAAGCTACTTATGAGTAGTACTTTGGCCCATTTTTTCGGAATCAGAAACTTAAAACTTTTGGTTAATGAATAGTAGTAATAGTCCTAAATAACTACTATATCGTGTACTACTTCGATATCGAAATAATAGGTTATATGTATTAATGCCGCAATTTTGGTTACCGAATGTCAAAAAATAAGATGAACAAATACAATCAAACTTACAACTACCATACCTTCTCAGTGGAGTTGCACCAACCCCTTCTCAATAAATCAAAATTGTAGGCAAATTAAGTTTCTCTTATCTTCTATTGACTGCATTGACTAGTTTTATTTCGAAACTTACGTTGGTCTATTGTCGACTTTTACGAGTATTAGCGAATATTCTCCGAATATTCCCTGTATATTTTGTAATTATGATAGATGTATATTTAAGGTAACTTAGGATTCTAATTATATTAGAAATCAACCTTTGTAAGGTAAGTTAGGATTCGTACCATATTAGGAATCAACCTTTGTACAACTATATATATTGTGAATAATGAAAGGAATCCCCAAGGGAAATTATTTCATCTTTCATGGTATCAAAAGCCTAAAACCTAAATCCCTTCTCTTCCTCATTCTCGGACGAAATCAGCATTTTTTTTTCTGGTTTCACAGAAAAAAAAATAAAAAATTCCTGGTTTCTTCCTCCCTTTCTCGGCCAAACCAGAAAATTCCCTTCCCTCGGCAGGCAGCAACCATG
This sequence comes from Anisodus acutangulus, assembly GCA_029783415.1. Classification (NCBI taxonomy): domain Eukaryota; kingdom Viridiplantae; phylum Streptophyta; class Magnoliopsida; order Solanales; family Solanaceae; genus Anisodus; species Anisodus acutangulus. The sequence continues at coordinate 29,598,353 of CM056491.1, forward strand.
TCTTCCCCCACAAATTCCGGTTCATCCACTGGCACACTTGGCAACCCCTCTCAACGTTCAGTATCTTCTTTTCATCCGGCATTCGCCGTTAACAACATCAAGAATTTTATCCCTATAATTCTTGACCAAGAAGACTGTCAATATTCCATGTGGATGGAACTATTCTACATTCATGCATGTGCATACAACGTGCTCGATCATATTGACGAATCTATTCCTCGTCCCACCGATGTTACAGACTCAATCTGGCGGCGTCTTGACGCCATCGTCAAACAATGGATCTATGGCACCATCTCCAAAGACCTGTTGTGCACTATCATGAAAACAGGTGCTACGGCACGTGAACTTTGGGTCCGGCCAGAAGAAATCTTTCAGGACAATAAAAATACTCGGGCCGTATATTTGGAAGAGCAATTCAATAATACCTGCCTCGAGAATTTTAACAACATGTCCGAATATTGTAAGCAACTGAAACTCATAACCGATCAATTATCCAACGTCGGGACTTCTGTTTCAGAAACCAAGATGGTGCTTCAACTTGTTGCGGGTTTACCAAAAAGTGAATATGACACACTCGCAACAACGATTCAACAAGCCGACCCTCTCCCAAGTTTCAACAAGGCACGTTCACAACTATTGTTGGAAGAAACTAGACGTGCTAAACAAGAGGAACACAATCAAAAAGCCTTGGCCGTTGAGGGGATGACAACACTTGCGGCCAGCAGCAACCAGCAACTGCAGCAGGCCAGTGGCGGAGGTCGTGGCGGCAGAGGTCGCAATAACAAAGGCAAGGGCCGCGGAAAGAGCCAACGCAACCGAGCGAGCCGCCAGAATCGAACCAACAGCAGGGCACAACCAAGCGGCGGAATGGCCCAACCAGCAGAACTGGGCCTCGCCTGCATGCCCGTGCCAGAATGCAGGGGCCTAGTTCCAGCAGCCGTGGTCGATCGCCTCTTGGGCCTGCCCCCAACCACCAGCAGCAACCACCGCCAGAAGAGCCCACTGGGCTGCGATCCGATGCGGCAGGCGAAGAAGAATCGCAGCGGCAAGCAGTACAACAACCTGGCCCCGACTGCTTTGGGCCAGGCCTACACCACCGTGAACCTTCAACAGCCCGACGACAATTGGTACATGGACACCGGAGCCACATCTCACCTCAACCGATCGTCAGGTAACCTATCTCAACTACGTCGTTTAAAGTGTCCTCAATTTATTACTGTCGGCAATGGTCATCGCATTTCAATTTAAGGTTACGGTAACACACACACCAAACATCCACACCCACCTTTCTCCCTAAACCACATCATAAACACACCTAACATCATTAAAAACTTAATCTCTGTTAGAAAATTCACTAGCAATAATTCTGTGTCTGTCGAATTTGACCCTTTTGGTTTTTCTGTGAAAGAACTCAATACGGGGAAAATTCTTACACGCTGCAATAGTGTGGGAGACCTCTACCCATTCACTCAATCTTCCACTGTCAGACCGCAAGCACCTCTATCCCTTGCGGCGATCTCTCCCTCAACTTGGCACAACAGACTCGGACACCCCGGAGACCAAGTTTTTACTTTTCTTAGGACTTCTAAGCGTATTTAATGTAATAATGGGAAAATTGCCCAACACTGTTTTTCTTGTCCATTAGGCAAACATACTCGTCTTTCCTTTATGTCATCAAACAGTGTTATTTTTTCTTCCTTTGATATTGTTCATGCTGATTCGTGGACATCTCCGATTCCTAGCTCTTTGGGTCATAAATTCTATCTAGTATTTTTGGATGATTTTTCACATTTTATCTGAATTTACCTACTGAAAGTCAAATCTGAAGTTTTTGCAAAAAATTCCTTGAGTTTCAAAAATTCATTAAGACACAATTTGAAAAACCTATTAAATCATTCCAATGTGATAATGGACGTGAATTTAATAACTCGGCATTTCACAATTTCTGTTCTAAACAAGGCATGGTTTTCCATTTTTCTTGTCCCTATACTTTTTCCCAAAATGGAAAAGCTGAAAGAATTATACGTACCATCAATAACATGGTCCGCACACTTCTGTTTCATGCCTGCCTACCACTGCCTTTTTGGGTCTATGCTATCAAAATGGTAGAATCCCTTCTAAATATTTTACCAACTAGCACACTCCAAAACAAAACCCCTACCGAAATCTTACACCGTAAGCAGCCATCATATGATCACCTATGTATTTTTGGATGCTTATGCTACCCCAACATAGCCTCCACTGCACCCCATAAACTTGCCCCTTGCACTCTTCCATGTGTCTTCATTGGTCTATCTCCTAATCATCGGGGCTACTTGTGTTATGACATTGTTACTCGAAAAATCATTATCTCCCGTCACGTCACCTTTGACGAGACAACCTTTCCTTTTTCAAATCTCCAAAAAATTCAGACCACCGATTACATCTTTCTCGATGAACCAAGTCTGTCCCCGGTCATCCAAAATCTATACCAACAGCAGCCCACTATTCCGATAGTCTCGCCACTGTCCAAGACTACCCCACCACCATCAAGCCACCCCCTACAGCTCTGGGCCAAGTCACCGCACTACACCAATGACATCGCCGCTCTGCACTCCAAAGAACTGGGCCCCGCAGGTTCCGCAGGTTTCCAGACAACCAACAAAGACAGAAAATAGCCCATCTGAGCTGCCGCCACTAGTCCGAACCGACCAAAGAACCTCACATCCCCGACCCACCACCACTGCCCTCACATCGCATGGAGACTCGTGCACAACACAGGATCTTCAAACCCAAGGTTCAATTCAATCTCTCCACACAAATCTTATCACCCATTCCAAAAAATCCAAAACTAGCAAAACTGGACCCAAATTGGAATGCGGCCATGTGCGAGGAATTTAACGCTTTAACCAAGCATAACACTTGGGATTTGGTACCTAAACCAGTTGGTGTGAATGTTATCCGATGTATGTGGCTATTTCATCACAAGTTCAGAGACAGTGGTGACTTAGAGAGGTATAAGGCAATACTAGTTGCCAATGACACTAATCAGCAGGAGGGTATTGATACATTCAATCTGGTTGTTAAATCGGCCACTATTCGGACTGTTCTCAGTATTGCTATGGGCATGCATTGGCCGATTCATCATCTTGATGTCAAGAATGCGTTTCTTTATGGGGATTTGAAAGAGACCGTGTACATGCATCAGCCTCCTAGCTTTGTTCATCCGGCAGCTCCGTAGTTTGTGTGTCGTCTCAGGAAGTCATTGTATGGATTGAAACAGGCACCCCGCGCTTGGTATGATTGGTTCGCTAGGTATCTTTTGCAAATTGGTTTTGTATGTAGCAGGTGTGATACATCTCTCTTCACTTTTCACCGAGGTAGCAACACTGCATATTTGCTATTATTTGTCGATGACATTGTTCTTACTACCTCATCTGACGAGTTGAAGAATGAAATTATTGCTCTACTCAAAACTGAATTTGCTATGACTGACTTGGGCAAGCTAAGTTATTTTTTGGGTATATCAGTGACAAGATCTGTAGCCACTATGTTCATGTGTCAGCGTAAGTATGCAGAAGAGATAGTGTACAGGGCCAAGATGGCAAATTGTAAAATTATGCCAACTCCGGTGGACTCAAAATCCAAGCTTAGTGCGAATGACGGTGCGCCAGTTTTTGATCCCACTATATATCGGAGTCTAGCATGTGCTCTTCAGTATCTAACATTCACTAGGCCTGATATTGCATATGCCGTTCAGCAGGTGTGTCTGTTCATGCACGACCCCCGAGAGTCCTATTTTGCCGCCCTCAAACGTATTATCAGATACGTTAAGGGCACACTAGACTTCAGATTACATCTATACCTCTCTGCCTCAACCAAGCTACTTACCTACACGGATGCAAATTGGGCAGGATGCCCCGACACACGTCGCTCCACCTCAGGGTACGGTGTATTTCTTGGGGATAATCTTATCTTATAGTCCGCCAAGCGGCAGACAACACTTTCTCATTCGAGTGCTGAAGTAGAATATCGCGGTGTTGCTAACGTAGTTGCTGAGATCTGTTGGCTCCGAAATCTTCTTTTGGAACTCCAGTGTCCACTCCGCAAGGCGTCTATAGTCTATTGTGACAACATATCTGCCATCTATATGTATCATAATCCGATCCAACATCAGCGGACGAAATATATTGAGATGGATATCCACTTTGTGCGAGAGAAGGTTGCCCGTGGCCAGGTCAAAATATTACACGTGCCTTCCTTTTATCAGTATGCAGACTTCTTCACAAAGGGACTACCGCGATAGCTCTTCACCGACTTCCGATCCAGCCTTAGCATTCGGCCTCCTCCCTTCTCCGTCTGAGGGGGAGTATTAGCGAATATTCTCCGAATATTCCCTGTATATTTTGTAATTATGATAGATGTATATTTAAGGTAACTTATGATTCTAATTATATTAGGAATCAACCTTTGGAAGGTAAGTTAGGATTCGTACCATATTAGGAATCAACCTTTGTACAACTATATATATATTGTGAATAATGAAAGGAATCCCCAAGGGAAATTATTCCATCTTTCAACGAGGTTTCGTTTTCATAGGAATTGAATCATAGCAAAACGAGTTACATATGAATACACAGATCGATAAAGGTTTCTACTGGGCTCCAGGGGCACATGCGAGTTGGTAAGTGGCAAGGTGATTGGGGTAAAACTACTCTGACGTCGCGGGTTCGAATCCGTGTGGTGACAGTCTTTGCTGAAATATTGCAAGGGCTGTTGCTGGGTTCGTGTCCCGTTGGTCCTCTCCCTTGCATGACTGCCACTCGCGCATATCCCTCGATTTACATCCCACCTGGCCAAGGGGCCTCTGGTACAGGTGGGGAGTTTCGCCTTCGGGACTTTCCCCTTCACAAAGATAAAGGTATCTACTGCCTTTTTTCCCCTTTGAATTGTCCATAATTCCTTTTGTTTTTTTCTCATTATTCAATATCTAGGACATGTGTATTATTAATCGTCATGCCAATATTTATTTTTCTTTTTCTTTTTCTTTTGAGGTAAACCTTCATTTGTTGCTATATTGAAGAATAAAATTCGTCGGAATTGAAAGGTGAAACATACCTTTCTCATAGCGGACATTTCTTGATTTGAATTAGTAATGATTTTTTTTGTGTTTGCGTTAGGTAAAAAAGTCTCATTGTTTGCCTGAGAAACTAATAAAAATGTGCAGGGGAAATGTAGATCTATGTCAAATGAAGTACTAATAGTTATGGGTATGATACGTGGTTTCGGGGTCAACTTTCTGTTCAGTAATCTTCTCTTCACATTACTTAAAAAACACATGCTTAATTAGTTACGAAATAATGTTAAGGATGTTCATGTTTTATTATTTAAGTACAAAAAATATTTAATATATACACACACACACATATATATATATATAAACAACATACCCAGTGTAATCCCATAAGTGGGGTCTAGGGAGGATAGGATGTACCCAGACCGTATCTCTACCTCTGCGGGGTAGAGAGGTTGTTTCCGATAGACTCTCGGCTCAAAAGAAATGTAATCAATGCAGGGTTGCATGAAAAATGAGACAACAAAATATCAAGATACAAAATAAATGATACAACATAGTAATATACACATGGAGAAAATGATCGACGCGATACCAAAATAATACAACTAAGAAAAGGATAAGAGGAGATGGAAAGGCTATCCCCCCACCTCTCTCACACACAGCACGACAAAACTCAAATACCTACTACATTTTTATCCTAATCTTCGACAGCCAAAATTTTCTATCTAAGTTCATGTCCTCAGTTAACTGGAGTTGAGTCTGTTGGAAATTTGCCTTTGGCGGGGAGGTGCGTCCACCCATATTTAATGAATTAAACACTAGTGTTTCGCATGTTGGAGGCTTTGTCTCTTCTCACATGCATAATATACTAAGTGAGTAGATGACCGTAGGGCCAAAAATCGTCAAATTTCGTTGAGAAATGAAAGAGATATTGGTCCACAAAGTAAGGTGTTTGAGGCATGGAAATATGGTGTGGGACAAATCTACCACATCGGTGGAAAAAAGAAGAATTGCTCTCTTTATAAGTCTCTAAAGTGGTAAAGGGTTTGGGACCCCAAGGGGTATCCCATGTGTTTAAAGGAGGGAGGACCTAGATGTGCTTCGGTTCAAGGCTAAGCCCCCACGCGCGCCGCCGCCGCCTGCCCGTCCGGTCTCGGGTCACGGGCTGTGGGGACTCTTTCTGATATTATCTTTTTGGACCCCAAATTGCTTAATATTTATAGTTTGGTCCCTAGAGTTTCTGAAAAGTTAATTTTGGGAATGACGGAAGGCAGAAACTTTCTGCCTATCGTTGGACTATTTTTTGGAGCATTAACCAGCCATTACTTGGCTGATTAACTCCTCCATAATCACCTTCCTTCAATGGCCATGAACATCCTCATTAATAGCCTTAAACCTGCTACACTAATGGCCTTAAACCTACCATTAACAACCCTCACTAATGGCTACTAACAACCTTGTTTGTGGCAGTTGAGGAGTCCCTCCTCCATGCTATATATTGATGCCTCTTTGGCTCAATAACGTGACAGAAAATAGCACAAAACAGTGAACAAAAACACTGCAAAACAGTCACGAAAAACACTGTCAAACAGTGACGAAAAACAGTGAGGAAAGACACACATATACACAAAATATACACAACAGAGACACACTATATACACAGAGACAAAACAGAAACTCTTCCTTCCTTTTCCATATCTTCAGCAAGTCGATTCATATTTGTTTTCTTCATCAGACTCAACCTATTGACTTTGTAGAGTTGAGATTAAAGTGTTGTTTTATCTTGGGAGACTATTGCTCGCTAACGTAAAAGCATATATACGGGGAAATCTTATCTTAAGGATAGAGTGCAATCACTCGACTCAACACACAACGTTGTAACTATCCAGATTTAGTTATTTCTTGATTTCAGGTTATCAAGATTCAAGACACAACAAGCTTGCAGCAGTTTTGAAGATTGACCATTTATTTATCATTTCGAACACTTGTAATAGTTATTTACTTCCCGTACTGCTTTATACAATAGAAAACCAACAGAGTCATAACCTGTCTAATCACCTCCCCAGTTCTTCTTCGGCCTACCTCTACCTTTCCTAACTCCTACGACCGTCAATCTCTCACGCCTTCTAACTGGCGCATCATCACACCTCATCTTTACATGCCCAAACCATCTAAGTCTCCCTTCCCTCATCTTGTTCACCACGGGGGCCACTCCGACCATGTCTCTATTTCTTCATTTCTAATCATATCTATCCTAGTATGACCACACATCTATATGAACATCCACATCTCCACTACTTTCATCTTCTAAACATGGACGTTCTTGACTGACCATCACTTTGTCCATACAATAGTGCCGGTCTAACCACGACTCTGTAGAACTTATATTTCAGCCTAGGCGACATCTTCTTATCGGAAAACACCCGGGAGGCAAGCCTTTTATCCACCCTACTCCAATATGGTAGATTCAGATGGATTGGTCTTCGTCAATCTCCCCGTTCTCTTGTATAATTGACCCAAGATACTTGAAACTCCCTCTTTTGGGTATAACTTGTGCCTTGATCTTCACTTCCAAATCCATCTCTTACGTCACGTCACTGAACTTATATTCCATGTACTCTGTCTTAGTCTTGCTTAACCTGAAACTTTTAGATTCTATGGTCGTTCTCCAGACTTCCATCTTATTGTTTATGCAACTATGCATCTCGTCAATCAAAACTAAATTATCAGGAAATAGCATACACCACGACACCTCCTCCTGAATATGTCGCGTTAATTCGTCTAAGGCAAATAGAAACAGGCTAAGAGTTGACCCCTGGTGCAACTGCATCATGACCGGAAAGTATTCGGAATCACCTCCCACTCTCCTACCCTGAGTCTTGGCACCCTTATACATGTACATAATTTCCCTTAGGGGTGAGCACGGGTACAGGGTACCCAGATACCCGACCGGAACCGACACTAACGGGTAGGTTCCGGGTAGATATATTATAATAATGGGTAGGGTCCGGGTAGTAAAATTAGGAACCGATCAATGTCGGGTCCGGTTCCGGTTCCGGCAAATAGAGACAGGGTACCCGGACCCGGAACCGATACCCGGAACCTATAAAATATTAAATATTTTTACTTTTTTAAAAAATATTTGGACCTCTTTTAACTTTCTCCAAAATTGTTTGTTGCACACCTACACATTGATTTTCCCCACCCCAAGACGTAAATATTTTAGCTTTTTCGCTCCTTTATTCTAGAATGCTCTTTGTGCCCTAAGAGAAAATACCCAAAACTCTCTCAATAACAATGACGTTTTAGTTACACCACCGAGCTTCATCGTCGTCGTTGTTGAAGCTTTCTCTCAGGTACTTTCATCGTTGTCGTCATTGAAGCTTCACCTTGCCTCTTTCTCTCCCTTGGTTGTGTTCACGTCATTCCTAAAATGCATATGGGTTCATATCTAACTCTTCAATTTCTTTTTAATATCATATGCTTCTGTTCTATTTCAAAGTATACTCATCTTCAATTTGTATTACTTTTTTATTTGAAATGTAAATCTATTTTTAAAATTTGTGTATATTTTTGTAGTTGTGAAGATGAAATTTAGGGATTTACTAGTATAATAAAGCTTTTCCTTTGTATCGAAGAGCTTATGAACACGAAAATAAGTTTAATTCAGATATTTTCAAATTTATTTTGAAATCAACACGTTCAATTAATTGAGTGTCAAATTTGGCTTGCAATTTTAGGTTTTGGTTACAGAATTAGCTTTTCTACAATGAATAAGTTTTCTAAAACTTCTTATAAGGGTACTAAAAACTCTGATTGCAGGCTAAAAAACTACTTGATGAAATTATTTTAGGACTCTTTTATTCTCATAGGCTTAAAAATTGTTGTTTAATTTGTGTTTTTTATTTACAGTGCAGGAACCTACCGGACCCAGGTCCTGTAGGTTCCGGGTAATGATTGCTACGGGTAGGTTCCGGGTAGTAAATTTAGGAACCGATCTTTTACCGGGTAGGGTCCGGGTAGTTAAAAAATGTTAGGGTACCCGGACCCGCTCACCCCTAATTTCCCTGATGTAGGACACATGCACACCTCTAGACTCCAAGCATCTCCAAAAGACCTCTTGAGGGATTTTATCATATGCCTTCTCCATATTAATGAACACTATATATAGGTCTCTCTTTTTGTCTCTATACTGCTATACCAATGTCCTGACAAGATGAATAGCTTTTGAAGTCGATCGACCCGGCATGAATTCGAACTGACTCTGGATATCGACACATCATTTCTCATCCTCAACTTGACCACCCACTCCCAGACTTTCATAGTATGACTTAGCAACTTGATAGCCCTATAGTTGTTGCAACTCTGAATATGCCCTTGTTCTTGTACAACGTTCCACCTCCAATCCTATGGAATCTTAGCCGTCCAAAAAATGACATTAAACAACCTAGTCAGCCACTCCATACCTGCCTCCCATGTACTCTTCCAAAAGTCTACCGGGATCTCATCAGACCCGGTCGCTTTTACCTTCCTCATCTTACGGATGGCCTCTTTAACCTCTTCATCTTACCCAAAATCTCTACGACTCTCGGAACGCTCTAATTCCTCCAGCACGATATCTCTATCCCCCTATTCATTCAAGAGCTTATAGAAGTACGTATACCATCTTTATCTAATGTGTGTGTCATCTACCAACACTTTGCCATTCTCATCTTTAATGCACTTCACTTGGTCCAGATCACGAGACTTTCTCTCTCTCATCTTTGCGAGCCTATACAACCTTCTATCCCTGCATTTTCACTTGAGCTCTACATATAAGTGCTTAAAGGTTGTTGTTTTATCCGCCTTGATCGCTAGTTTAACTTCCTTTTTCACTACCTTATACCTGCTCTTGTCATCCTCGTCGATGCTTTCCACTAACGCCGCATACGCAGCCTTCTTGGCTTCTACTTTTCCTTGGACCTCTTCATTCCACCACTAATTCCCTTTACGTCCACCTGAGTTGTCCGTCGAGTCCCCAAGTACTTTTCTAGCTGCTTTCTTGATGCAACCGGATGTCCTAGCCCACATGCTATCAACGTCCCCTCTATTCCTCAAGCCCCCATAGCCCCCAACATCTCTCTCATCTCCTGAGCTTTAACCTCAGTCAGGCCTCCCCATCTAATCCTTGGTCGTTCAGGAATATTTATTAAAAAGACATTATTGATCAAGAAGTAGAGATTAAGGTTCATTATTACAAGTCTGGAATGATTACTCGAGTTATCTTTCTGGAAGTAAATAAAGCAAAGGAGAGGGAGGAACATCCCAAAATAGTGTATTCTCCCCATGAAAAATAAGCGAAATATAGGTTCTGACATAGTATGCAAGCTCGTGCCCCATTGCATTTGCCTCTTTGTAAATATGACATACTTCCTCCGTCCTATATTAATTATCTACATTACTATAAATATTTGTCCTACAATATTTGTTCATTTACAAAATTAAGATATAATTAATTAAATTTTTCTTACTTTATCCTTAACATTACTTATTTTAGTATGTGTAAAATGGAAAGTGACCAAGTAATATGAGACAGAGAGAGTATTTTAGTATATCACATGACTTTAAGTAGAACCTGCAATCATTAATAATGGAGTATATGAGTAAATGGTCTTGTTTGAAACTAGTATTAATAAATTACTCCACCATTCCAAAATACTTATCGTCCTTACTAAAAGTATTTATCTTAAAATAGTTGTAGTTTTATTTAATCAAGATAAAGTTAAGTAATTTTTTTTCATTTTACCCTAGTATCAATTAACAACATTTAAGAGGTTCTATGGAGTAAATATTTATTGAGAAAAGATAATATGATTAAATATGTTAAGAGGGTAACATAGTCAAAATGCTACCCTTGTAAATACTTTATTAAGGGGCGTGCAAATGAAAAATGCGATAAATATTTTGGGACTGTTAAACAGAGCAATATACCTGTGATATACACCCAATATACAGCAGTGTATATCACAGGCAAAGCGATGGTGAGCAAGGATCAAATGGCAGTGGGCTTTTGGCAGCCCATCTCGTGATGGCCCATTTTGGACAGATTGAGGACAACACAATCTTGTATATATGGTATATATATTTGTAGTATATTGTAGTGTAAATGTTACCTTAATTAGTGTTATACACTTACCATAATTATATAGTTAGAATTATAGTAGAATAAGGTTTTAGAAATAGAATAGGAATAAGATTCTCCTATTATGGAAATATGTAACTTGTATATATAGCCTTTCAATTAATGAAAATAATCAAGGGGATTATTTCTTTCATGGTATCAAGAGACTAGGTCTAAACAAAAGTTTTTCTCTCAACTTTTGTCCTCTCTTTGATTTTTCGGCCGAGACACCCCCTCCCCCTCGGATTTCTCTTCCAAAATTCGTCTTCCGCTCTAAAAAACACCTCTCTTAAATTTTCCTTCCTTCTTTGTTCTTTCAATATGTCTAAGAACAATTATCATCCTTCCCTCATGGTTTCCAACATCAAGAACTGTATCCATATTGTCCTTGAGATGGAAAACGTCCAATATGCGATGTGGGCGGAGTTGTTTAAAATTCACGCTATCTCCTATCAAGTTATTCATCACATCATTCCTCCCGCTAGACCTCTTCCTGCAGAGGATCCTGCGTTATGGATTACTCTTGATGCTACCGTTCTCCGGTGGATCTACGCCACTATTTCAGTGGACCTTCTACAGACGATTATTGAGCCGGATACCACGGCTATGGCTGCATGGAATAGATTGCGTGACATATTCCAAGACAACCAACATTCAGGTGTCGTCACACTCGAGCAGGAATTCTCTCTAGTTGGAATGGACGAATTTCCGAACGTTTCTGCATATTGCAAGAAACTAAAGGAGTTGGCATATCAACTCTAGAATGTTGGCGCACCGATAACTAATAATCGTCTCATTCTACAGTTTGTTGTCAATCTTTTGGAGGCCTATAATGGTGTTGAAACTCTCCTTCGCCAAAGCAACCCTCTTCCCGACTTCTATCAAGCCCGCTCCATGCTTACTTTGGAAGAAGCCGGTTTGGCTAAAAAGGCGGCTACCGGAGCAAGCCCCGTCGTCATGGTGGCGTCCTCTCCTAGGTCTTCGGGTTCTGTTAATAATTCGGGCCAAAACCATAATCATGGTGGCAGCAAGAATAATAACAAAAACCGCGGGGGCAAACGCGGCGCTCGGTGGTCGAAGCGGCGGTGGGCCCCATCCAGGAGCAGGCCCACCATCCCCTAGTCCCAAAGAAGGTGGGGCCCATGGCGATGGTCAGGGGAAATGGGCCATGGTCGGTCCAAAGCCGCTTCTACTCGGCAAAGAACTTCCAGCGGCTGGTCGCCAACGCTCAGCCCAACACTCAAAGCGGTGGCGCCCATCGCCAGCCCAACAAAGCGGCTCCAGCTACTGCCCAGCTCCATCACAGACAGGAATTCTTGGGCCCCGACCTCCGTAAGCCCATTATGCAGCAGGCCCCACTCAAACCGATATCGAGGCCGCGATGCACACATTGGGGTTGACTCAACCGGACCCAAATTGGTATATGGACACCGGTGTCACTACTCACATGACTTCCGAATCAGGTACTCTCTTATCTTATTCCAATTTGAGCACCCCTCGGGGGATAATTGTTGGTAATGGCTGTTCTATTCCAATTCTAGGGTATGGTCAGAAAATATTGTCTCCCCCCAATCCACCCCTTCTCTTGAAAAATACTTTTCATGCTCCTAAATTGATTAAAAATTTAGTGTCTATCCGAAAGTTCACTACTGACAATTCTGTTTCCGTTGAATTTGATCCTTTTGGTTTCTCTGTGAAGGATTTCAAGATGGGGAGTCATCTCATGAGGTGTGATAGTAGGGGGGATCTGTATCCTATCATGCCTGGTTTCAGTCCATCGAGTCAAGCCTTGCCATCAGCTTTTGCAGCCATCTCTCCTTCCATGTGGCATCTCGTCTGGGTCATCCGGGATCTTCTATTTTATCAGTTTTAGATAAAAATAACTTTATTTCTTGTAAGGGTACGAGTCGTACTCCACTTTGTCAGTCTTTCTCCTTAGGGAAAATTGTTAAGTTGCCATTTGTAGACTCCAATTCTCATACTTCAATGCCATTTGATATTATTCATAGCGACTTATGACGTCTCATGTTCTTAGTTCATTGGGTCATCGATATTATGTTCTCTTTTTAGATGATTATTCTAGATTTTTGTGGACGTTTCCAATTGCGAATAAATCACAAGTGTTTTCCGTCTTCATCAAATTTAGAGCGTTCATTCGTACTCACTTCGAGAGAGAAATAAAAAATATTCAATGTGATAATGGGAAAGAGTATGACAATAGGGAGTTTCGGGAATTCTGTGTTAATAATGGGATCAATTTTAGTTTTTCGTGTCCTCATACATCTTCACAAAATGGGAAAGCCGAATGCAAAATTTGTTTCATAAATAACATTGTCCGAACTCTCTTAATTCATGCCTCCATACCTCCCTATTTTTGGCATCATGCTCTACAAATGGCCACATATCTTCTTAACATAATTCCGTCTAAAGGTCTGACATATTCTTCCCCCCTCAAAATCCCATATAATAAGAACCCGTCTTATTCTCAACTTAGGATTTTTGGATGCTTGTGTTATCCGTTATTCCCATCCACCATAATTAACAAACTTCAGGCTCAGTCTACCCCATGTGTATTCTTGAGTTATCCGTCGAATCATCGTGGTTATAAATGCTTTGACTTATCTTCCAAGAAAATCATAATTAATCGCCATGTCATTTTTGATGAAACTCAATTTCCTTTTACGAAAGTTCATACTCCCGAGCCAAAGTCGTATAATTTTTTGGATGACCAAATATCCCGTATATTATTCGGAATTTTTCGGACATCTCCCGCACCCAAAATCCTCCAAAGTGGGCTCCATCGCCTACTGGACTCCACTGTGCCGCCTTCAGCCCCGCTCGGATCAGCCCCATCTATTGGGCTCCAGCCCAACCTGAACTGGTCCAGATGATGATTCCAGTTATCGATTTGGGCCAAGAGCCCATCGCATCTTGGCGATCCATCCCGAGCCCGTAAATTCCCTCAATTCTTCCTCGAGTCATAGACCAGGTCACTGCGTAGTCGGGAGGTATTTTTACACCAAAAAGACATTTTAATTTACATTCTGATGTCTCTAAATCCCCCTTGCCCCGCAATCATGTGTCCGCATTAAATGACCCTAATTGAAAAATTGTTATGACTGATGAATATAATGCTCTTATTGATTATAAGACGTGGGAGTTGGTACCCCATCCATATGGTATTAATGTTATCAGGTCTATGTGGATTTTTGCTCATAAGGAGAATTCAGATGGGTCATTTGCTCGACATAAGACGCGATTTGTTGGTGATGGTAAGACTCAGCAGGTTGGGATAGATTGTGGTGAGACGTTTAGTCCGGTGGTCAAGCTGGATACTATTCGCCCAGTGCTTAGCTTGGCTCTTTCAAAGACTTGGCCTATTCATCAGTTGGATGTCAAGAATGCCTTCCTACATGGTGACCTCAAAGAAACAGTCTATATGCATCAGCCGTTGGGTTTCAGGGATCCTAACCATCCGCATCATGTCTGTTTATTGAAAAAGTCCTTATATGGGCTTAAGCAGTCTCCACGTGCCTGGTATACAAGATTTGCTGATTTCGTTTCAACTATTGGGTTCACTCACAGCAGGTCAGATAATTCCTTGTTCATCTACCGCAGTGGTTCGTCCTTGGCCTACATTTTGTTGTATGTGGATGATATCATCTTGACTGCCTCTTCCGATGCCTTGCGCCATTCTATCATGACCATGCTCAGTTCTGAGTTTGCTATGAAAGACTTAGGGCCTTTGAGTTATTTTTTAGGGATTGCCGTCAAGCGTCATTCAAGTGGCTTATTTTTGTCTCAACGAAAGTATGCTGCTGAGATCATAGAGAGGGCTGGGATGTCATCCTGTAAGTCCACTTCCACGTCAGTTGATGCAAACCCCAAGCTGAGTGCCGCAGCAGGTGCACCATACGAGGACCCAACCCGCTATCGCAGTCTTGCAGGGGCCCTCCAGTAACTTACCTTTACCAGACCGGATATTACGTATGCGGTTCAGCAGGTGTGTTTATTCATGCATGATCCCAGAGTTGAGCACATGAATGCAATCAAACGCATCATTCGGTATATTCAGGAGACACTGGACTATGGGTTGCACTTGTATCCTTTATCTACATCCACACTTGTTTCTTACACGGATGTTGATTGGGGTGGTTGTCCCGACACCAGACGGTCGACTTCTGGCTACTGTATGTTCCTTGGCAACAACTTGGTCTACTGGTCGGCGAAGCGTCAGGCAACTCTATCACGCTCAAGTGCAGAGGTAGAATATCGAGGGGTAGCGAATGTGGTCTCCGAATCATGTTGGCTACGTAATTTACTTTTGGAGCTTCATTGTCCCATTCAGAAGGCGACTTTGATATATTACGATAACATTAGTGCCATCTACCTTTCAGGTAACCCAGTTCAACACCAACGCACCAAACATATCGAAATGGACATTCATTTTGTCCGTGAAAAGGTTGCAAAGGGTCACGTTCGCGTATGCCATGTCCCGTCTCGTTATCAAATTGCAGACATCTTTACAAAGGGTCTACCGGCGGTTCTCTTTGAAGATTTTTGGGACAGCCTCTCGTTGAAAACCGCCGCTATGACTGCGAGGAGGGGTGTTAAGCGAGCAATATACCGTGATATACACCCAATATACAAGAGTGTATATCACGAAAAGCGATGGATCAAGCGATGGGTGAGCTGTTGGCGGCAAGATGGGCTTTAAGACCTTGGCCCATCTCGTGATGGCCCATTTCGGACAGATTGAGGACAACACAATCTTGTATATATGGTGTATATATTTGTAGTATATTGTAGTGTAAAGGTTACCTTAATTAGTGTTATACACTTACCATAATTGTATAGTTAGAATTATGGTAGAATAAGGTTTTAGAAATAGAATAGGAATATGATTCTCCTATTATGAAAATATGTAACTTGTATATATAGCCTTTCAATTAATGAAAATAATCAAGGAGATTATTTCTTTTAGGGACGGAGGGAGTACTTAGTACCTAAGAATCAGTTTTCACCAATCAGTATTTGTTTTTGTAAAATTTAGTTTCAGTCTATGAAGTAATGCTAAGATTTCAGCATGAAGAACACAGTACTTATCACAAAAGCATCATTAATATTAAGAACTGATAAAGGATGGGGCACAGAATATAAAGGGTAAAGTGCCTTTTCCTTTTCTTTTTAACTTTTATCCCTTTTTCCTTCTTTTGAGTTTTGATGATTCAGTTTGGGGAGGGAATATTTTTGTAATTTGAGTCCTGGACCATCTCTATTAGAATCGTGAAAATTATAAATTTAGAGATTTACATATGTATGACGCATGATCTTATGATATCAACCAGTTATATTATTTACGGTGACAATAAAAGTTCAAAATTTCTCTTTGCTAGCCTAGAAACTCAGCACTCTGACGTATAATTGTTTCAATTTTCTGGAAAATAGAAACTATATTCCTTTTTTCATTTTTTAACTAATCCTGTCTACAGCTAGGTAGTCATTTTCAACTAATTTTTTTGGGAACATAATAAGCGACCAATGAAAAATTTGATTTTAAATTGTTTATTGTAGAGTTTTTCAATTCTCGACATAAAAGAGTTCCTATATATTCAAATAAACAATTATTAGTATACGTGTGCTTGAAGAGGACGTGTCCTTCCTAATTAAGCTAAATTATTAATTTGGTTAAATTAACTAAGCAGAATCAAATTGCTAAGCAATTGACCTGATCTCTTCCATGTTTGAAAGCTGATTCCAATATTTCAATTCGTATTCTAAATTAAATTACTACTGGCAGGGTGGACTTCTTCCTTGAAGTTTGTCGGGGCTATAAGATATTGGCATTTTGACTTTCCATTTAATGTTTTCATTCATCAACTTAGTTCAATGTCAACTTTTCCATAGAACTTCCAATTTTTGGCCTCCTGCCAATACTATATAAATTTTGTGCCAACGAACGGGGGAAGGGGAGGAGAGACAACTAGGTAAATATTTACGTGTATTCGGTGTTTAATCAAATTAAAT
This sequence comes from Anisodus acutangulus, assembly GCA_029783415.1. Classification (NCBI taxonomy): domain Eukaryota; kingdom Viridiplantae; phylum Streptophyta; class Magnoliopsida; order Solanales; family Solanaceae; genus Anisodus; species Anisodus acutangulus. The sequence continues at coordinate 29,615,596 of CM056491.1, forward strand.
GATTAAACTTAACCAGTTAATGATTAAGTCATATGATACATAAAAAATGTGTATGTGAAAGACACGCGTTTTATAATTGATCTTTTCGGTTCATATTACTCCCTCCATTTCCTAATAAGTGATTTTTAGGCTTTTTATTTTGTTCCAAAAAAGTGGTGTTTTACAATTTCAAGAAGAAATTGATCATATTCTTCCAAAACTATGCTTGTTTATATAATCACGAATCATTAAGTAACTTTTCTTTTTTTGACATTTAATTAGGGGTAAGATAGTAAAAAATACCTAATTATTTAGGAGTGAACACTTTCTTAACGAATGTCCTAAAGCTAAAAGAACCACTTATTATGAAAAGGGGGAATACTATACATGATGCTTTTAATTAGCTTGGCCATATTCTTAAAAAAATCACTCAATCCTAGAAAGTAAGAATTGCTTTCATTTAATTATTCTTAATTAATAGTGGAGTACTAATTTAATACAATTTTTCGATTATGTAAAATTTTACTTATCTAAATAAGGTAAACATGAAAAAATAATAATTAATACCTTATTGATTATGTAAAAAAATATTTATTTTAAACTAAATGTAAAAGTTAAAAACACCATATAATATGAATCAGAGAAAATATTTGTTTGGTACAAGTAGGGATGTCCAGTGGGTCGGGTTGGCCCGATCCCGACCCATCCCGCTACCCGCCCCGCCCTGATCCCCTATAAAAATATTTTGTTCGTGTCAGGGTTCAAACTCGGGACGGGGTCTGGGATCGTCCCGCCCGTACCGATCTCGACCCGACCCGCCAGCCCCCCTCCCCCTTTGCAAAAATAGTCGTTGCAACAATGACCAAGTTTCGATTTTGGCTGTTGTGCAATGGCTATAACGACTATTTTTGGGCCCCACCCCATAAATCCCTTACCCCCTTAATATTTATTTTTAACTCCTAAGTTAATATATTTACACTTTAACCCTATTTCTCAACTATAAATACCTTATTTTCATCTTCATTTTTCTCACAAATCTTCCTACCATCTCTCTAATCTCTCAATTTATCTCTCTACAATTCTACATTGCCTATTAATTTTTTTTCTCATTTATATCGAAGTTAAAAAATTGGGAGTGAAGTTGGCAATTAGCTTGAGGATCATCTATCAAGCAAAGTTTCAATTTTCAACATCGATTACATGTCGACGTTACGTCGGCATTTGGTACATTCGTTCCTTCTTAAAATTATTATTGTTACTTTATTTAATAATCGAACTTAATTTCATTATCTTTAATTATTTATTTGCATAATTAAAATGGAAGGATTAAGACGTACGATTATGGGTAAGGGTAAGGGTATTTCTTCTATTAGGGGTAACCATGGCAATGGTACTTCTTCTAGTAATCATATTCCTAGTCCCGATGATTTCATTGATTTACTCATATAGATGAAACTGTTTTTTAATGATATACCATTAGATAATAAGGTAGTAATCCTATTTCTAATATGGTATTTATTATCCTACTATTTCAAATATGTTATTTTATATAACTATAATATTTTTGTTACTTAATGAATATATGGAAAAACCATCTTACACTCCATCTATTAAAAAATGTTTATAAAATTAAAAAAATTCTTTTTTTCTATTCTCACTATTTATATTATTGATGTTGTATTAAATCCCACTATTAAAGTAGACAGTTGTAAAACACTTGTAGAAATGATATATGATTGTATAGAAGTACTTCCAACAGACCCAACTGAAGAACCAACTCACAAAGCAACTAAAGAAGAAGTTACGTCTAGCATACACACTGAATGCAAACAAATATATATGTATTACCAACAACAAAGTGCAAATAATCAACCGGGTTTTGTACAATCTTCTACTACTTCGCTGCAACCTTATAAAAAACATGCGGTTTCCGCTGCTAGTACTCAAGGCCTTAGAAATAAATGTTTAGCGGTTCAACTTCTTCACAAGTTAGCGAATTTGATGTTTATGTTTTGCAGGGTGTTGTACCATACGAATTAATTGTCAATGATGAAAGACATGAAGACTTGCTGAAATACTGGAGGCAGAATGAGAAGACATTTCCGAAACTAGGAAAGATGGCCCGAGATATGTTGAACATTTAAGCGTCATCAACAGTGTCTGAAAATGTTTTTTCTACTGGAAAATTTCAAACAGGAGAGCACAAACATTCATTGGCGGGAGACACATTGGAGATTGCAGTTCTTTTCAGAGATTGGATTCGAGCGGAGCGTAGAAGGTGCTGTCAACCGGAAATCAACATAGAAGAAGACTACAACTACAACGAAATCTTATCCGAGGGAACAGAAAGCGACGTCGAACAATTTGATCAACAAATTCCAATTCCAACCGAAGATCCTCAAGACATTGTGAGAAAATTTGAAAAAGTATGGTTAACTATTTAATTTTTTTAATTGCAATTTTACTATGTGATTTGCAACTTTTGAACAACACCACAAAGTTGCAATTTTGAAATTGTATTACAAAAAAATTATATTTCTATTAAATAATATAAGAGGCACAAAAATAGTCTTGAAATGTTTTTATTACACTATGTTGTTCAATTATTGAAGTGTTTATATATATTATTTTTTAAAATTAAGTGGCAAAAAAAAATCCCAAATCCCGACCCAGACCCGACACGTCCCCCCAAATCCCGATCCCCCTTCCGGTGGGACGTGGGACAGGACCTCTTCCAGTCCTGCCAATCCCGGCTCACCGGAGCCCACGTCCCGACCATCCCCATCCAGCCGGACCCGTCCCGCCGGGATTGTTCCCGGCCCGCTCCGTCCCGGCCCACTGCCCACCCTAGGTACAAGTACCGGGTAGGATAATTTTTTAATGAACACTTATATTTCCTCACATTTGACAATTCTTAAATTATCTCACAAATTTTTAGATTCAAAGTTTGTGGATTATCATGTCATTATCTTGCTATAAAGTAAAGAAAGTGAACATTCAGAGGGTGATATCCTGCCATGCTCGCACGAGATCCTATAATTAGTTAATGCATATGGGTAAAATGACCATAAATCGTAATGAAGACTTGTCAGTCTGATCGCGCAGAATATGAAATATCTAAGCTTCTGATGTCCACGTCCCGACCATGACCCACCATACACATTTCCTTGTTGTTTTGGTGTTCTTCACATCTGATGTCCAGTTTGCATCACTGTGTTTTCCCAGAACCGCTGGACATCCAGAATACCATAATCCGTAGATAAACGAATATTTCAGATATCGTCATATCAGACTCAATGCCTTCTATTGATCATTTATTAAAATCCTCAGTAAACATTAGTTCAACTGATCTGCTTTATAGGCCGATATCAGGTCGGTTGTAGTGTGTAACATACATTGAACTACATATGACCGGCACATATCGCTCCTTGTATATGGGTGCACCATGATTTCAATTAGTTATATGATTCATATCCATTAGTGGCTTCAACGAGACTGTCAACTATCTCACAACTGAGTTTGGAGTTAGATTTCTTAGAAATCCAATTCCTAAGATGTCATCTGTGATACTCATATCTTTTGTTTCAATATAATTTCCACTCTCAGACTGTTGATTTTCCAACTATTGGCTTTCCAACTTCAGAGTCAATGTTTCTGTGGTCAGATTCATTGTTTCTGTTTTATCTGAAACTTTCAAGACCAAAATGTAAACATTTCAGGGACCAAAATGAAAGTTCAGGAAGAAATCCAACAGTGTAGCAAACCAACTCTGATTCTCCCCTTCCAACTCCCCGGTTAGGAAGACTGTTTCAACATCTATGCCACGCAAGACTGCAATGGCCCTGGATGTTAAGCTATTCACAGGGAAGCACATGTACAAGTAGCTGAGGACTTATACTCGTCAGTAGATCTATCTACTTTTTACTAACTTTTGAGTATCCACTTTTACAACCTAAAGGTTCTTTTCCCGGAAGAAGATCAACCATTACACAAGTATGGTTCTATATAATGGAATCTATTTCTCTCATTGTAACTTCTTTCCAAAGCAGCGCTTCTGGAGATGACAATTATTTGTTAATTATCCATGGTTCGTTCTCAACCATACAAGCTAGAAGGCCTGGAACAAGTCTTTGTCCCCTCTTTGCTCCGTCTCGGTTCAACATCTAGAATTCCTGAGTTCTGTAGATCTGGAATATTAAGTTCCGGATAAACAACAACTTTCGAGTCATGTAGATATGGAACGTCTAGTTTCAGACAGTCAGGCCCTCGCGGGTTCTTGTTAACCTCGAGCAATTACTCATTTTCCTTTTAAAGGAAAGTTATCTTCAAAGAATTCATCATTGTTTGACGCCAAGAGGCGATAAGCACTACTGTTATTTGTAGATCCAATGGATATGCAATTTACAGTCTTAGGTCCAACTTGACCTGTTTTGGTATTCCAACTTCTACCAAGCCACCCCACATCACAACATTTGTATGTGAGATCCTTTCTATGTCTCACACGGAGGGTTATCCTTATCCTTATGCGTATTTCTGTTGAGAATCGCATTAGCGGTAAGGGTCGCCTTGCCCCACATAATTTGGGCATATGGCTTTGTGCTTGGCTAACATCGTTAGACTGAGGTGAGTAATGAGCAGTCGTTTGATGAACGATGCTTTACATTTCCCCCCTCTATCACTACGAATTCCTCAATTCGTAGGCTTAGTTGATTTTCAACTTCTGCTTTGTCGCGCTTATCCGCTTCAACAACTTTATCTTTTATTTTCAACAAACAAAGGATACAATACGTTGTACCATCATCAATAAAGGTCACCAAGTACTTGTCTCCCCCATCTATTTTGTATAAACTTCGAATCACCTATGTAAGTGTGACTAAGTTCTAGAAGAGCGGTGCTTCTTTCGCTATTCCTTTGACAGAATGGAAAGATGATTTTTCCTCTTCGTCTACCTCACATTCATTTTGAGGGTTTATGTCGATAGAAGGCAACAATATCAACTTCATTAGCTTTTGAATGACTTTCTATTTAACGTGTCTTAATCTATGATGGCATAGATGCACGGATTACAAATATATCAATCATTTGGCTACCGACATACTGAACCATTCTTAGTTATTATAGACCTGTTGGACTAGTCTCAAACCAGCTTGACCAACAACGTCCCTTAAACCAAGTTTGGGACATGTATCACCTCATCTGAGAGTGATCCCATTCCCTGAAGTCCTATTGAGGACAACCTCTCCAACCCCTTCTACTTTAGAGGTGACGTTGCTTCACATGAACAACCTCTTGCCCGTAGTTAGGGCGTAGCCGGATCATATGTGATCTGGATACTCTGGCCCACTCCAGTTGCTTTGGCAGACTGAGTGTCCAATTTCTTTTATGCCTTTATTTTGGCCTTCAAATCACTTAAGACCTGGAAACTCTGACCAACTTCACTAGGTGTCCATTACTCTTCTGCCTTTCTTTTAGCCTTCAGATAATTAGAGACCTGGAAATTCTGGCCCACCACACTAGGTGTCCATTACTTTTCCTATGAAGTGAATTCTGGCCCCACTTCAGTCGCCCGTTGGCTTTGTATGACTGAGTGTCCAATATCATCCTATCAAAGAAATTTTGGCCCCACTCCAGTCTCCCATAGCCTATGTATGACTGAGTGTCCAATATCATCCTATGAAGGATCTTCTGGCAAATAGTGTGACAGGCTCAACGTCTTTAGATTTTAGTCTTCTTCCCTTATGATTGGTGCCCAGACAATTCTTGGCGCTTACTTAAGAGTGGTAACATTTTTTGCATAGTCAGCGGATCTTTCTCCCTCGTATGTGCGAACATACGTTACACACTTTTAATAATTACACTTAAAGGAACGGATCTTTTTAAGTCGTTTACAAAATCCAATTTTTAAACGGAAAGGAAGATGAGATTAAACTTCGGATTTTAAAGCGTAAGGAATATAAATTATTTCGGAAAACATTTTCATATTTCTCCTTACTTTAAGCCCTTTTTAATCAGACATCATTTAATCTTATTTTTTGACAAGGAAGAAAAATTACTTATCCCAATTTCGGATTCTGGCCCACTTCAGTCACTTCATCGGACTGAGTGTCCATTTCCTCCTTACCATAATTCGGATCCTTTGTCTGGGACAGATATAGACCTTCTGCTACAAGATAGAACCACATCTTCAGCCTTCTCCTCTTGTCCCAGTTGACATCCCCAGCCTCTCGTGTGCGCTTGTTACCACCACTCTCAGAAGCGGTGACACCATGAACACGTTGACCTTCAACAGCATAATCACAAGTCTCTTCTATCAGAAAACCACAGCCATATCCAGATTTGGTCACACAACTTTTGACCGACATCTTTCGTACACTAATACAAAGCAAGACATGTAATATGGGTTGTTGACTTCTAATGTGCTGATAGATCATCCCCTACCGGATTTAAATGAGTTACCACTATTGCAAGGTTATTATTTTACTTAACTTTTTTTATATAACACGAGTTTTTGATAAATACTAACTGCATATTATTATAACCTATTATTCGAATTTGTGGTCTCAATATTGATGGTGATGTACCAGGTATGTCTTTAATGAATAAAGGGTTTTAGCTATTAATTTATACTATTAAACTAAAATTATAATGCTATTCAAAATAATGGTAGCTTGATTAAATACTTAACGTAATGCTATATAGAAAAAAATGCTATTTTTTCTTTGAAATGATCCGCGCATCGCTCGGGTACATATACTAGTTTTATACTTTATCTCGCCCAAATTATACCTTTAATGGTATAATGCGGTCATTGTAAAATATAGTAACCCAACATAGGTTGGGGTCGAATCCCACAAGGAATACGATGAGAAACTAGTCTATTCGTGCACGTATTATGACTTTACTAATTACTTTACTCCTATGATAACCAAGTTGTTTGTTTGTTTGTTTGTTTGTTTTATCTACTTCAAATTATCAACTTAAAAAATGTTTAAATAATTAAGTAATTGGAATGTTAGGGTTGTGACTCAACTCATGAAAGTGGTGTTGGGTTTAGGATTAAGTAGGTGTATTAGTGTGGTATGGGTAATGGGGACTTGTGTCTAGGTGAAGATTTCTCAATTGACCCACCTAATTTCACTTTAGGCTTTCTCAAGCTCTAAAATGTGACATTTATGAATACCCATTATGTACCCTTAGTTGATTCCCTTCTAATTAAAGTTGAGAATCATTAAATGAGATTTAAAGCCTCAAGTCCTAATCAACATACTCCTTTCCTAGACTCTAGTCTCCTTTCTCAAGTTTGACTAGAGACAATACGCAAGAAAGAGATATTTTCAATTAACCCTTTAACATTAAATATAAGGGGTAGTTGAATCCCATATTAATACACATTTTTCATTGTTTATCAAATACCCCCAACTGCTACATTCATTATTTTATCACAACTCCAGCCTAAATCTAGCCACTCATTGTAAGTAATAAATATGCAACACAATAATAAATGTAACAAGACATAATGAATATAAAAGGATGCTTACAATGATTAATGATGAACAATACTTGTCTTTACACAATGGATCAAGAATCATTTCTTGAAATGATTAACTAAAATATAAATAGTGAAAAATGGGACAAGGAATATTCAAAAGTGGCCATGATATGTTGGAATCTAGGTGTCAAATCATGTGTTCCATCACAAAACCCTAGGCAGCTATATATAAGGATCCAATATTTAGACTACATAATATTACAAAAATGTCATCGCCTGACCATTCTGCGATCGCAGAACAGGACCACATAACAGGTCTATAGTCCGTAGAACGGACCTAGGGTTCGCAGAGTGGTTCCTTGCTTGGACTGTCTTGAACTTCGACTAAAAGTGTGATCCGCAGAACTGAACTGTGGCCCACAGAAATGTCTTGAGTCTTCGCAATATGAGTTGAACTCGAGTTGAAGTACTGGTTTGTAGATCGGATTGTGGTCCGCAAAACGGAAGTGCGGACCGCATTTTGGATCGCAGGGGCTCCAGAATTCTTCGTTCACTATTTGATTATGTGGCATAACTATCATTCTACGGTCCGCAGTATGGTTCTGTGGTCCGCAGAAGTGGCCTTCTCAGCACTTCTTCCATTTTTTTTAGCATTTTTACCATATTTCAGCACATTTCCAAATTCTTGGTGTCCCAATGTAAAAATCCCACAAAAATCAAAATAACATATGAAAAGACTACTACAAATACCTAAAGAACAATAATAATCCATGAAAATGATATCAAATGTGTCGTAATTTCTAGGCATATCAACACCCCTCCAACTTAGATTATTGCATGTCCTCAAGAAACATAAACATCACTAAGGTACGACTTATGACAAAACAAAGATGACTATGGTTGGTTATACCTATAAGTCTACAAGCATGTGTTTTACAAAATTGACAACCCTTCATATTTTCCAAAACAAAGGTACAAAAGTGCATATCTACAATCAATGAGCCCATGAACATCAAGCCTCAAGAGATGTCTAGACGCTACTAGTGACAAGATGCGCCGAGATATTCAACTTGAGGAGCTTTCATTTCACAAGGATCATGCAATTCAATGTGCTCTCACAACAAAAAAGTCTCAAACTCAGTCAAAAAATTCCTTTTCAAAACAAGGGACAAACAAGATCACTCACACTCACAAAGAATGTCAAGTGTTACAAGTATCATGCCATAGTCTTGCCTTTATTTTTAGTCACTACTACTCAAAGAGTGCTCGATTTTGGATCTCTATGGACTTTATCAGACTTGTAATGTAGGCTTAGGGATATGTATGGTATTCATTTAGGTATAAAAGACTTTTTCCTCCTTTGCACTACATGTTTCTCATTTTATAGCTCAACTCCTTCTTTTGTTTTCCAACTTCCTTCTTCACACCCTTTATTAATGTATTTCCCCACTTTATTTCATTCTTTTTGTGGTTCACTTTTTTTCTTTCCTTTTCTCTTATTTTTGCATTTCATTTTCTTCCTTTTCTCAATTTTATCTTTCTTTTTTAGAATCACTCACATCACAATCTTCTTCCATTCTTTTCTTTGCACATCCCACCTCCAACTTAGGCTTTTGCCTTCATTCATCACTTTTCATGCATTCAAGGAGGAATTTGATTCAAAAGATGGTTTATTTCAAAAAAGATTTCGGTTTGTAATTGGTAGCCAAAGAAAAATAAAAAAGCTCAAAGGATAAAACTAGTTCTCTCAACTTACGGGTAGGTCAAAGAAGTTGTTAATCAAGAAGGTTCACTCTCATGTGAAAGCCTTAGTTTATTACCTTAACCACGCAACTCTAGTTTTGCGGTGAAAAACCAACGAGGTAAGTTCTAGATGACACAAGAAAACACAAGATAGAAATCAAGTCCTAACCACTCTATGCACATGAACTACAAGAACCGCTACATTTTATACTCTCTATCGAACACAAGGCTATCATCTCATAAGATTCAAACACAAGTAGACATAGAATCACAAAATAAGGCATGCTTTCACAGAATAATCATTTGAAGGATCATGCTACTGTTGTTTTCAATATTCAATTTTTATGAGGGGTGTCATCAAAATAAAATATAGCTACACATGCTAGAAACTATATATAAGTACCAACCAAGTCAAACTTTTCTATCACTAGGCCATGGTTACTGAACATACACCCTTGGAAAAGAAGCAGATGAAGAAAAACCAAGGGGAACAAAAATAAAAATACAATACGAAAAATAACAAAATACGACACAAAAACTAACAAAATATGAAATGTAACAAAATACAAAACATAACAAAATACGATAGTAGATATTTGTCATTTGTTTTCAAAAACATACAAAGTACCCTACCCCCAACTTTTAAAAACATGTGTTGTCCTTAATGTATAAAATAAAATAAAGAGCAAGGACAAAAAGTTAGGGTCTCCCTGAGGTGAACTAAGCACCCTCATGAGTTTGGCTCACGGACGTGGCTTCTACTGGGGCATCAGTGTCCCGTTATTATGGAGTGGGAACGGGTAACTCTACATCGTCCATTACAGGCTCGTTCTGTGGTGTTGGTGGTGGTTTGGTCTCGGTGGCTGGTGGAGTGATGCCCACAACTGGTGGAGGAGTAGGACCTCCAGTATCAATGTCTTTTTGTGGCTCCTGGGCCGCTCCACTCAACCCAATCAAGGTCTCCTCTCAAGACCATTCCACCACCGGATCAATAACTACTTGCTCTGTCAATAGTAGGTCCTCATCAACTCAACTCTCACAACTGTGCAAGCTTTTCAAGCCCCCTCCTCATAATCTTCATCTACATGCTCTCTTGCCAAGCTCCTTCTCAATCACATCACTGATGTCAATGCTGACTCGACGCATAATGCAAGCAATAAAAATATCTTTTCTAACCGAATATCTGTCTCATTGTGCGACTGTTACAATCGTCTACTCACAAAACTAAGCCAAAACTTAGCCTCGGTGTTCAGAGTGTTCTTGTATATCCTTTTACCCGAGACAATCCACTTCGGGTCTCATTTGTCACAATAGAGGCTGTGCACGCTAATCATCCATTCGGTCCATAATTTTGATAGCAAACTCATTGTGGTCACAATTTATGGCTTGTGTGAATTGCGTTGTTGATTGCGGTACCGTCACCCCAAACTTTAACCCCCATGAACTTCCAATTCTTTAACCAAAGCCTTTGGTTGCTCCTTTGTTTTCTTGGGCATGGAGGCAACATAGAAGGCGTAGAACTCATGAAACAACTCCTCATTTTACTGAGGCAATGGTTCCACAAAACACTGCCACCCATGGAAGACAATCAAATCCAAGACCCTTGAGAACTTATCCCTCAGGATGTTCATAGAAATTTGCTCTTCTCAATGAAGCTCCGGTCTTTGCTCTTTTAATATTGCTCTTTGGAACCCTTCACATCAAACCTCTTGACCTCTTGGGCCCTCTTTTGTCTCAACTCGGCCGCCCGGGCCTCATCTTCTCCAACAACCTCCTCATCAGACTGGGAGGATAATTGTGCAGTAGTATGAGAGATCTGTGACTCCTCATCACTAGATACGACTGTGTTGGGGCGCCTTCTTTAGTTACCCATCCCGACAATTGCTTTGTGAGTACGGACTGTCATTTTCCCTTGGCTTTGGGGTATTAACCGGGCCGTAGTTGGCCTAAAAATCTAGTCGGGGTTGTCGGCTCATTGATAGTGATACCCTTTTATGCTTGCATCTTTTTAGGAGTCATTTCTGCAAACAAAAGACATGATGAGTATTGAACTATGGTACAAAAAACAAAGTAGAATACTTTTGTATTTTTCATAAGGCAATTGCAAGAATGAAACACGCAAAACAAACAAGAAGTTATACTATAAAGCGAAAAAGAAAGAATAAAAACACAAAACTGGAAACAACTTCAGTGATCGCAGACCTCGTCTGCGGGTCGCAGTCCAGGTTTGCGATGTCGCAAACCCAAACCGTGGTCTGCAGATTGAGATAGTAATTTTGCCCAAAACCTCAAATTCACTGGTCAAACTGTGGCCTAATTTGTGGTCTACATAACTATTCATCGACAGCAAAAGGCAACATAGTTTTGCCTTTCAATTATCCAAACTTACTGGCTAATTTCGCGGACTAGGGTGCCCTTCTATGGTTCACAGAACCATCCTGTGGCTCGATTTTCAAAACCCGGTGTTACCATACCCACACTACCACCAGACACACATTACCAGCCTAAAACATGCTTGCAATTAATGCTCGTAGATACTTAGACTTCACTACGGCTTCAATTAAATCAAATTCAACAAACATAGGCATGTTTAGGCAATATTTTATAATTTCGCTAAATTGACAACCTTCCCGCACACATTAAGCACCCAAATTCAAGATTCATGCAATTGAACTCGAGCCCAACCCCCATATGCAATAAATTTCATAAAATTCCAACAATCTCAAATTCACAATATTTACAATTTCTAAACAATAGTGGCATACGAGGAAATGAAGAATAATCACACACTTTCATGGCTACATGGAGCACACATACATGTCCTACAACGAATATTCCACTTCCCACAAGTCAATTTCATGATTAACACAACCCTTTACCTATTCTTTTGAGAAAAAAGAAAAGAAGAGAAGTGAACATACCTTGAGATCGACGAGTACATGGGAAGACGAAGTGATCGATGGTAGTGAAGTGCGTGTAAGAGGTGTGTGTGTGACGGATAGTGACGGTTGAGGAAAATATGGAGCGTTTTGATTTCAATTTTAGCGTGAATGAGAGAATGAATAAAATTAGGGCTTTTCAACCATTTTATATGTGGTCCATTTTGCGGTCTTAGTCGGGTCGCAATTCCAGTATACGGTCCATAGATTTGGACTGCAGCCCACTGACCTTTGTTCCATTTGACTGACGTGAAACCCATTTTGCAATCGTAGAACCGATTGTAGAATCGGACAACGTTCCACAAAAGGGTCAATTTCTCTAAAATTTTGTCTAAAAACTCCTAGGTACACTGTGTTATATTACGAACCAAAGTGCGGTCCATAGACCCATATCATGGTCCGTAGAGTGGACTGCATAATGGTCTTTCTGTTTTGCTCATCTTTCCATACTTCCTCCCTATTTTGCTTATGTTTCCAGATCCTATACACATAACAAACTATCAAACACACAAATGAACTAAGAAGAATAAGGAAAATAAAGTAAAAAAGTTGGGTTGCCTCCCATTAGTGCTTGATTTAATATCGCGGCATGACTAATGTTACCCTAAATTCTTCAAGGTTTATAGAGGGTGATGATTGCATTTACCCTATGATCATCAAAACTCCCCAAGTAATGCTTGACCCTTTAGCCATTCACCTTGAAAAGGTGATCGGCTTTGCTCTCTATTTCAATGGCACCATATGGGAAGACCTTCATCACTTTGAAAGGGCCGGACCATCTTGATTTCAACTTTTCGAGGTACAACTTGAGTCTAGAGTTATAGAGCAAGACCAAGTCCCCGGGTGAAAATTCCTGCTTCAAGATTCTCTTGTTGTGGAGGAACTTCATCATCTCCTTGTAGAACACAACACTTTCATATGCTTGGAGAAGGAACTCATCCATCTCATTGATTTGATCCGTCCTTAACTACGATGCATTTTCCCAATCAATATTTATCTTCTTCAATGCCCAAAGTTCCTTGTATTACACTTCTACTAGAAAATGACATTCCTTACTAAATACCAACTTGTACGGTGACATCCCAATAAGAGACTTCCATGTCATCCTATATGCCTACAAGGCGTTATCAAGATTTCTCGATCAATCCGTCCTCATGAGATTAACCATCTTTATCTCCTGATTGGACACTTCCACTTGATCATTTGTTTGGGGGTGATAAGGAGTTTCCACCTTATGCTTTACTCCATTTTTTTCAAGAAGGGAGGCAAACACTCTATTGCAAAAGTAAGAGCCTTCATCACTTATGATGGCTCTAGGGGTCCCAAAATGAGTGAAAATGTTCTTCTTGAGGAAAGCGGTGACACTCTTCCCTCCTTTGTTTGAAAGGGCTACGGCTTAAACCCATTTGGACACATAATCGATCGCCACAAATATATATTTGTTGGCAAACTCACGAATGGCCCATGAAATCTATTCCCCACACATCAAACAATTACACGGTGATGGAGTACCCACCTAATCAAGCATAGTTTCACGTCCTTCTTTGCCATTAAGTATCGGAGGGCTATATGATCGGAATACACCACCAATTTAGAACCCCATAGGTAAGACCAAAATTTTTCAAAAGAAAAGACAATGGCAAGCAACTCTTGCTTCGTCACCGTGTAATTCTTTTGAGCCTCATTAAGAGATCTACTTGCATAGTAGATTAGGTAAAGGATTTTGCCATGTCTTTGACCCAACATAGCCCCAATAGCAACCCCACTTGTATCACACATCAATTCAAAGGGAAGATCCCAATTTGAAGTCACAATCATTAGAGCATAAACTAATTTCTCTTTCAAATCCTCAAAAGCTTTGAGGCGTGCTTCATTGAACTCAAATTTTGCATCCTTTTCCAAGAGCTTGCACATTGAGCTTGTGATCTTTGAAAAGTCCTTGACGAATCTTATATAGAACCCGACATGCCATAGGAACTTTGAATAACCTTAATGGTTATTGGAGGATGCAACTTGGCTATCACTTCAATATTGGTCTTGTCCACTTCAATACCGTCCTTGGAGATTTTGTGACCAAGACTATATCTTTCGTGATCATAAAGTGACACTTCTCCTAATTCAAGACCAAGTTGGTCTCTTCATATCTTTTCAATACAATGGGGAGATTTTCCAAGTAAGCTTCAAAAGACTCCCCCATCACAAAGAAGTCATCTATGAACACCTCCATAACATATTTCACTAAATCATCAAAGATTGCCATCATGCAACGTTAGAAGGTGGCAGACGCATTGAAAAGACCAGAAGGCATCCTTCGAAAGGCAAATGTACTATATGGACAAATGAAGGTGATATTTTCTTGATCCTCCGAGGCTATTTGAATTTGATTATAGCCCGAGTATCCATCCAAGAAGCAATAATAAGACTTTTCTGCCAACCTATCAAGCATTTAATTAATGAAAGGTGGGGGAACTGATCCTTCCTTGTGGCACTATTCAATTTTTGGTAGTCCATGCAAACTCTCCACCCGGTTACTGTTCTCATTGGTATCAACTCATTTTTATCATTTGAGACCACTGTGATCCCTCTTTTATTCAGCACACATTGCACGGGGCCACCTATGCACTATCAGAAATGGCGTACATGACCCCGACATCTAACCACTTAATAATTTCTTTCTTGACAATCTCTTAAATTGAAATGTTTAACCTCCATTGATGCTCAACACTTGGGGAACTATTTTTTTCAAGATGAATTCAATGAGTACACACACCCAGACCTATCCCTCGGATGTCCGCAATAATCCACCCAATTTCTCTTCTATAGGTTCTCAAGATTGACAATAAAGCTTTCACTTGGCTTTCATTGAGCTTTGACGATATAATGACCAAAAATGAATCATTTGGCCCAATGAAATTGTACTCTAAATGGCTTGAAAGTGGCTTGAGCTCAAGGGTTGGCGGTTCTTCTATGGAAGGTCTAAGAGAAGGAACTCCATGATTTTCCAAGTCCAAGGCCAAACGCCTGGGAGCATAAGAATAGGACCCTTGGCCCTGAAGAGCAAGTACAGTCTCTGTAATCCCCTAAACTACCTCATTATATGGTTTAACAACACCGCCATCAATGCCCCTTCAATGACATCAATTTCAGCATTCAACTCTACC
The DNA here is from genome assembly GCA_029783415.1 of Anisodus acutangulus. Taxonomy (NCBI): domain Eukaryota; kingdom Viridiplantae; phylum Streptophyta; class Magnoliopsida; order Solanales; family Solanaceae; genus Anisodus; species Anisodus acutangulus. The sequence continues at coordinate 29,630,907 of CM056491.1, forward strand.
TCATCATCAATCACATCAATCACCGAAATTACCCCCATATCCATAGATTATTTCATGGATTTGCACACATGGAAGGTGAACTCTTCATAATTCATTTGGAACTTTAACTCTCTACTCTCCACTTCATATACCGCTCTCCCTGTCACTAAGAATGGACGTCCCAAGATTATCGAAACATCATAGTCAACCATACAATCCAATATCACAAAATCAATAGGAAATATAAATTTATCAACCTTCACAAAAACATCATATATGATTCACATTTGTCTCTTCACCGTCTAGTTCGCCATAAGCAACCTCATACTTATATGTCGCAGGTTACCCAAACCTAACTTCTTGAAAATAGCAAACAACATCAAATTGATGCTTGCCCTAAGGTCGCAAAGGGCATTTGCAAATTGGTACATCCTAATTATGTACGGAATAATGTAAGCACCGAGATCCTCTTGCTTCTTTGTAATAGAGGTAGAAACGATGGCGGTACATTGGTGAGTAATATCCACCTCCTCAAAACTCACTCTCCGCTTCTTTGTAATCAAGTCTTTCATAAACTTGGAATACCCCGTCATTTATTCCAAGGCTTCAACAAGTGGAATATTGACCAACAACTGTTTTAATATTTCCAAGAACTTGTTGAACTTGCCATCTTCAATTCTCGTGGAAAATCTTCGTGGAAAGGGAGGAGGAGGCCTTAGAATAGCCTTTAAGGTTTTTGGAGCCTCCTCTTCTTTTTTGTTTCGTTTTTCATTTTCAATAACTTCTTATTTTTCATCAACCTTCTATTTTTCATCACTGTTTTCTTCAATCAAGATAAAATCATCTACCATCTTGTCATCACTCTTCTTTGGTTTCTCAATCTTGACATACACTTCATCTACCACATCTGTCGGTATCTTTGGCTCTTCCAACACCTTCCTACTTCTAGTATAAATGGCTAAACAATGAGACAACCCTCCCCGTTCATTTCTTGGATAATCTACCGTATCACTAGAAAGGGTCCCTTTTTGTCTTGGGTTTAGTGTGAAAGCAATTTTCCCCAATTGGATTTCGAGTTGCTTGATGGATGTTGAATATGAGGATACAAGATTGTTGAGCTCTTTTATGCTAGCGTCAGACTTGTATTGATTTCTCAACACCTTAGATATCATCTCCTCAGGTTTTAAACTAGCGAGATCGCTAGTAGACTCATGATAGTGGCAAGGAAAAGGTTGAGTAGGTTGTTGTAGACTTGCCCTCTTGGTGGAACATAGGTGTTTGAGCTACGATCATGGTACCTATTATTGTTGCTTTCTCTCCATGCCCCTTCATTCCTCTCTTTCCAATTAGAGTCGCCTTGATAATTTCTCCAACCATGATTCCCGCCTTGATTACTAGATTGCCACGGTTGACCTGACCTTGATAATTAGGATGGAACCTCCCTCCCCCCTTGTATGTTATTCACAAAGTTCACATCTTCTTCATTCTCATTGTACCCCCATTGTTCATATAGTACCATCTCAGTTGCATTTTGTGTAGGACCCATGCTATTGACCGCATACACTTTCTTGATCCCTTTCTCCATCACATATTTTGTAGGGACCACACTTTGGGTCATTAGTTGCACCATGGTCTCATCCCTCTCTTCCTCTTTATTCAACGTCTCTCTATATATCACCTTAGACGGACCATCCCCAACTACTTTTGATGATCTCGTATGCCAAACATGGTTTGTCTTCGCTAGCTTGTCAATAAGTTCACTCACTACCGTAAATGAATTATCCATCACAGCGCACTCCGCTATGTTATTGACCACCGTCTTGTTGGCTGAATTGAGCGCCCGATAGAATGTTTGTAGCAAGACATCATCACTCAAACCATAAGTATAACATTGTTTGAGCTTCTTCTTGAATCTTAACCAAGCCTCATGTAAGGCGTCACCCGACATTTGATGAAATGTCAAGATTTCATCTCAGAGTTGGAGCATGCAAGCAAGCTGGAAGAACCTCTCAAAGAATGCCTCCACCAACTCGGTCCATGTAGTGATGGACTCAGAAAGAAAGTCATTCAACCAAATAGTAGCCTCCGTCGTTAGATTGAAGGGGAAGAGCCTTAGCTTCATGGCTTCTTCGGACACGTTGGAATGCCGAAAGGCAAGGCACACCTCATTGAAATTCCTCAAGTGCCTATTTAAATCGTCGGATGTCGATCCTCCGAATATGACCTTGTTGTTGAGAATGTGGAGCATGGTGAAAGTGATATAGAAATTCGCATTCTCTAGAATTCGGGGTGGCCGGATGGCATTAGCAAATGTGGCCATTTTTATATTTTTCTCATCATCTGATAAATCTTCCATAGCACATATAACATGAAAATAACAAGAAAACGTAAATTTAGAAATAAATCTCTTAGAAAAGTAATAACACAACAAATGGAAAATTTCAAGACCGTATTCCCCGGTAACGGGGACAAAATTAATCTCACCCAAATTACACCTTTAATGGTATAACGTGACCATTATCAAATATAGTAATCCAACATTGGTTGGGGTAAAATCCCACAAGGAATACGATGAGAAACTAGTCTATTTGTGCATGTATTATGACTTTATTAATTACTTTACTCCTATAGTAACCAAGTTGTTTGTTTGTTTGTTTTATCTACTTCAAATTATAAACTTAAATAAGGTTTAAATTATTAAGTAATTGGAATGTAAGGATTGTGACTCAATTTATGGAAGTGGTGTTGGGTTTAGGCTTAAGTAGGTGAATTAGTGTGATATGGGTAATGGAGACTTGTGTCTAGGTGGAGATTTCTCAATTGACCCACCTAATTTCACTTTAGACTTTCTCAAGCTCTAAAGTGTGATATTTATGAACACCCACTATGTACGCTTAGTTGATTCCCTTATAATTAAAGTTTAGAATCATTAAATGAGGTTTAATGCCCCAAGTCCTAATCAACATACTTCTTTCCTAGACTCTAGTCTCCTTTGTCAAGTTTGACTAGAGACAATAGGCAAGAAAGAAATGTTTGCAACCAATCCTTTAACAATAAATATGAGGGGTAGTGGAATCCCACATTAATACACATTTTTCATTGTTTATCAAATACTCAACTACCACATTCCATTATTTTATCACAACCCCAATCTAAATCTAGCCACTGATTGCAAGTAATAAATATGCAACACATTAATAAATGTAACAAGACATAATGAATATAAAATGATGCTTACAATGATTAACGATGAACAATACTTGTCATTACACGATGGATCAAGAATCTTTTCTTGGAATGATTAACTAAAAGATGAATAGTAAAAATGGGACAAGGAATATTCAAAAGTGGCTATGATAGAAAATCTCGTCAATAAAATAATCAAAAACATCGGTTGTCCTCACTAAGAAAAGATCCACAATCTCTTTTGCAATGAATATGAAATGTTGGAATCTAGGTATCAAATCATGTGTTCCATCACATGGTAGATATATATAAGGACATAATTTTCATATTACATAATATTACAAAAATATCACCGCCTGACCACTCTGCTATCGCAGAACAGGTCTGCGGTCCGTAAAACGGACCTAGGGTTCGTAGAGTAGTTCCTTGCTTGGATTGTCTTAAATTACGGTTGGCAAGTGCTATCCACAGAACTGAACTGCGGCCCGCTGAAGTGTCTTGAGTCTTCGCAATCTGAGTTGAACTCGAGTTGAAGTAGTGGTTCGCAAATTGAATTGCGGTCCGCAGAATGAAAGTCTAGACCGTAGTTTAGGTCGCACTTCGAGGCTCCGAAATTCTTCTTTCACTTTTTGATTCTGCGACATAGCTACCATTATGCGGTCCGTAGTATGATTCCGCGGTCCGCAGAAGTGACCTTCTCAACACTTCTTCCATTTTCAACATTTTTTACCATGTTTCAGCACATTTCCTCATTCTTGGTGTCCCAATGTAAAAATGCTACAAAAACCAAAATAACAAAAGAAAAAACTACTACAAATGCATAAAGGACAACAATAATCCACGAAAATAGTATTAAATGTATCGTAATTTTTTGGCACATTAATACTTAATACCAAAAGAATTAATAATTTCCATTTTTTTCTACTTGAATACTTCTAATAGTATAATATTAATGACCAAATTTTGAGCAAATAACTTATAGCCAAATACGAGGCACTGAACACCCCTTCTGAGACATGTGGGTCACCTTTTTAACTCGACCCACCTTTTAATTCGGATTTTTACCCTGCCCCCACCCCCCCCTTAAAAAAAATTCAAACATTAAGATTTGCTCTGCCTTGTCCCTGCCCGCCCCATTTTATTATTCTGCTGCCCTGGCCCATTAAGAATTTGCCCTGCCCCGCCCTATCGTAATTGTTATCCCTAGTCACAGGTTCTATTCTACAAGGTCATCTCTAATCCTTGTCCTTGTTAACATTACTCGTAACACATTTTAATTCTAATGCTAGACGGTTGATATACACTATATTTATTTATTTGATTAGTCATGCATGAGATAATACAACATAAAGAAATTAAATTATTTTTCCAAACTTCTAAAATCAAATTATTCTGAAAAGTATTTTTGGTCAAAAGCAATTTGTATTTGGCTAATTAATTTGAAAGTATTTTTGAGTAACAACTAGTGTTTAGTCAATCTGTTAATCATTGTTTCTAGGGAAAATGACTACTTTGGTCCCCGTGTTATTGTATTATTCCTCCTTTAGTCCCTATAATATCTAACTAAAAACATTTGACCTTCAATTAAGTAATGCGTGTGTTTGTACTCCTTTTACTAACGGAACGAACATAGAATAATGGATTGTTAACTCTATGAAGGGTAATTCGGTATTTTCAAGCTAAAATCTTCCAAGACCTACCGTTTTAATTATATTATCCGCCATACAATGAATCTCTTTTCATTCTTTGCTGCAGAGTTCTTCAAGTGAAGACCAAAAAATTCTGAAGTTCACTGGTAACTTATCATTGTGATTGTCTTCCATTTACTTCACAATTTGATACGAACTTAATTTTTTTTTCTCATTTACTGCTGAAGGGTGTCAAATGCATTGGGAAATAAAAACAAGAGATGAAATAAATCAAATGCCAATTTTATTTCAGAATGTCGTCAATTATGTCGTCTGACACCAGTAACAACACTTAGTAAAACAGTAACTTTAAAGAGTAAATGCAGCAGAATTTAAAGAACACAACGGTTTAAAATTTTCATAAGTTATATAATATATATAACTTATGATGGTCAATGACCAGATGTATTGTATATATATTATATACAAAAAAAACAAATTTCTTTCTTTACAGATTCACAATATAAAATGAAAAGGAATTAAAAGTTGAAGTCGCAGATGACTTATGTCTGAAAAATCTAACTAATTAGACATAGAAAACCTCTCATTACAATAGCTCTATACAAAACTAATCTAGAATCTAAATAGCAATTGTAATGTTGGACAAATGTTGTGACACACTCAGGCAACACTTGTGATCCAGATTTCTGAGAAGAAATCCCGAGAGCTCTCTTGGTATTTTTGCAATCTGATTTTGGATATCGATACATTATTGTGGCTTCTCTATTTATAGTAGAGAGTTCCCTTGAAAGACTCATCGATCGGTTGTGGAAGTTGAGGAAAAGATGGATAGCTTGTGGTAGATGATTAAGGAGTGAAAATCTTAACAACTTTGACTTGTTCCTTACTCGACTTCTTCCCCAAGATTTGACTCTTTCTCCCACGTTTTACACAGCTCCAATTCACCACGCCTAAGTCATTTTTACCTCACAGTAAAATAAAATATTACTGCTTAACGTGAAGTAAGGCAAAATTATTCTAAAAAATGTTGGTCCGAATGTTGCGTAACATTTGTCCCAACATATTTACACATACATAACAATACTCAAAGATATATGTTGGTACAAATTTCACAACCCTAAATGCAACATTAACAATTTCTCCCTTTTTACCTTTCTTCACAAAACTCATTACAAACTTAAACTGACTTAGGATATTGAGACAAATGGTGTCCGACATTTGTGATCAATAATATCAATGCTATGCTCCCCCTTAACCTGTGATGGCTTTCAAGTAATCATGCGTGTACTGATTCATAGGATTAGAAAAGAAGAAAGATGTTAGCACATATATACATATCATCCACTTACATAGATTTATATACATACCATAAAAAGAAATATTCCATTGTCCACATAAATCAATATCCGTCCTGTCGAACAGTTAACTCCTCAGATTGAGCAACATTCACGACCCTCATACAGTATCAACTAGTAGCAACAACTCCTCCTAACTCATCATACAGCAGCAGCAGCTTCCAACAAGTTTCTACTCCTACATAACTGCTTCTCTGTACAGTACAACATCTTCTAGCCTTCTTCCTCAGCTCCCCATGCATCAACACTTCCACTCCTTCCCTCGGCTTCAGCAGCATCATTTTCCCCCCCTTTTTGTGAAGAAAGCAGTAGCATGAAATAATCTCTGGCTTGAATCAGAGCATTCCTCACAATATCAACCTTAGAGATTTGTTGGTTGATCTTTGCAATTTGATTCACAAGCCATTGAGTATACAGTGGAGACTGTCTTGGACCAGTGTTGCCAGGAATATTGGTGACATTCCTGTCAACATCTGCACTATTTCCTTCCATTCTCCAGGGTAAATCGATGACTCTGTCTCTACTCTTCAAAACTGCTTTGTTTACTGTGTACAGTTCATGAGCCTTCCCTAATGTGTCCTCTCTCTTAGGCTTAAGACATTGGGTAGTTAAAACGTTGTATATCAGAGAGGGATAATGGAGGATTGAGGTTGATTCTTTTTGTGCCAAGCTGACAACTTGACGAAAGATTATTTTGCCCAGAGGAACTCTCAAACCTTTCCCAATTTTATACAATAGGGTGACTTATTCTATTGTTACAATTGACTCATTCATTGAAGAAATCCAATTGTGTATAACAATTTTTTGAAGGGTGGCAAACAGGGCTGTTAATTTAGAGGTTGGACATCTAGAGATCCACTTATGCATTATACCTCATGTGAGGTACTCAATTACTTTATATTTATTATCCACTGCAGGGTCTGCTTCTCTAACATTCTCCTCGGCATTTAATCACATACATTGGTTTATAATAGCAAATGTAAAAAAATATATTATGTTATAGAGATATACCTTCCCAAATTTCTTCGAGGAGGTATCCTCTATAGCAGAATTCAAATTAGCATAAAACAACCTGACTATTTCATCAACATACGGTCCTTTCTCAGTAACAGATCCTAAGAGCTGTCTTTCTTTTAAGAACTCTACCAAACCATATTCTAAACAAGAGGCAATGTCTAATACTTTTTCAGACCTAATAACTCTATGCTTGTACCAGTCCCAATTATCATAATTAGTTTTAGAATAAAATTTGTCTGAGTAGATAGATACCTCAAGGTCTGAATCAGATTCAGTTTTGCTAGAGGATGTTGGTGTTTGTGTCTCTTCTGATGTTGGCTGGAATATTTCCTGAGATGTTGTGGCATCAGTGGCAACATTCGGAGCAGCACTCGATTTAGAATATCTGGGAATTCCTTTTGGAAAGAATTGCTTCAGTGGAGTTTCATCAGGAACTTCCTCGTTATTTTGAGACACATTTTGCAGTACATAAGTAGTTGGTTCTTCTTCACTCTCTTTAGTTGAGAGCACAAAGTTTGTGTCGTCACCGTTACTGCTCGAGCAAGCAGGTATAGATGTATCAAATCTGGACCTTTTGTTGCTCAACTCTTCATGAATAGTTCTCTCAAACATTCTACTCGATCGACGCGTAGAGAAGGTGAAAGATCTTGGTCTTTTACCCAATGCTAAAAAATCAAATATTTCATCAACATCTATTAGATTGTTGTCATCACCTAGGTAGCTAATATCTAAAGGTTCATCTAAATATTTAAATACTATATCTTTGGACAAGTCCTCTGTGGATGATAAAGAAGATAACCGACAGGGTTGCTGCGTTTCATTTTGCTCAGACGATTCAGTGTTCATAGGAGGACTTATACTCATAGGTGTGTTGGTTGGAGTGTTGGCTGACATTTGAGAGGATTCCATTGGTGAAATTGTAAAGAAGGTTTTGGGAATTTAGAGTTTGAGAATGGAGTTTGGAATAGTGATCATTCCATCAGGTAGGTAGGGTTATACCCGAGGTGTGATGTGATTTTCCCCTTTTTCAAATTTTTTAGAGAAAATAAAAAATGATAAAGAAATACCAAATGAGAGGTATATTTATATACATGACAAACCTTTCTAAGCAACAAAAAAGTCCTTAGTTTTAAGAGTTTCTGATTTATGTAATAACTTATACCTATAATTTTGGGATAAACATCACGGTAGGAATTCAATTTAATCTTACCATTTTAAAGTTTGAAATTTCTATTAAAATAAGGTATAAAAATAGGGAGAATATGATAATTCAACGATCAGATAAGCACAACATCCCAACACATATCACCTTCTGAAAATGTCAACGACATTGTGGGCAACATTTTGGACAACATAAGTATTTTGATCTCACAAGAATTTTTTGTTTTGGCAACACATCAAGACACATTTTATACATATTTCATGAGTTTGACCACTGGACCAATGTAATATTTTTCCATCGTGTCCTTGATCTAATCATAAAACACATACAAAAAGTTTTTCGTGTAAAAAATAAGAATACTTATTTAGTATTCTCAAAATTATTTTGAAGCACTCGATACTCCTATAGAATAGGAACGGTATCTTTTCAAGGGCTTTGCCCATTTTGTACAGTTACCAAATATTTGTAAAGGCTTTGCCTTATTTTGATACTCTTTTTTATGAAATATATGTATTTATATATCATTGCAGAGAACGGTATCATGTTGGAATCACATTCTTATTGAAGGATCATGCTTGTGTGATCAAAAGTTATGCACCATACAACAACAATAATCAGTCAGTGATATTCCATAGGTAAATGTCACCCGAAATATTAGACAACGTTTCAACCGACATTCACCAAAAATGCCTTCTTTTAGATATTACAAAGACCAAGAGATTTCTTCAAACTAAAAAATCTGTCATGTTCCAAAGTTTTTGTAAAATCAGCTAGTTGATGAAGAGTGTCAACATGTTCAATTTTAACTAGCTGTTTTTAACCAAATCTCTTAAAAAGTGATATCTAATATCAATATGTTTTGTACGTGAGTGCTGAACTGGATTTTTGGAAATATTTATAACACTCAAATTATCACAACACAAAATCAAAATGTTGCTAGTAAATCCATAGTCGTCTAACATGTTTCTCAGCCATATGAATTGAGAGCAACAACTTCCAGCTGCTACATATTAAGATTCAGCAGTTGAAAGTGAGAAACAGTTTTGTTTACGACTATATCATGAAACAAGATTATTGCCAAGATAAAAATATCCTCCACTTGTACTTTTTCTATCATCCATATCTCCAGCCCAATCTGAGTCACTGAATCCTATTAAGTTAGGATTAGTGTCTTTGAAATACACAATTCCCAACTCACATATCCCAGCAACATATCGAATAATACGTTTCACATCATTTAAGTGGGACATTTTGGGACAGGCTTGAAAACGTGCACAAAGACAAACACTAAACATAATATTTGGGCGACTAGCAGTAAGATAAGAAGGCTACCTATCATAGATAAATATAATATTGGTTCGACATTTTCACTAATATTATCCTTACATACCTTCTGCGATAAACCCATTGGCGTATTCATTTGTTTAGCATTCTTCTAACCAAATCTCTTAACTAGATTCTTGGCATATTTACTTTGTGAGATGAAAATTCCATCATCACTTTGCTTTATCTGCAAGCTTAAGAAGAAAGTTAGTTCCCCAATCATGCTTATTTCAAATGTCGATGACATAGATTCAACAAATGACTTTAGATAAGACTGTGAGGTCGAACAAAAGACTATGTCATCTACGTAGATTTGATCAATAATGATATCTACACCGTGACGTTTAATGAATAAAGTGACGTTTAATGAATAAAGTACAATCAAATTCACCACGGTTAAAACCAAATTCAAGAATGAAGTTAGTTAGACGACCATACCATGCACGAGGGGCTTGTTTCAACCCATACAGAGCCTTATTGAGCTTGTACACATAGTGTGGATGGTAAGAATCTTCAAATCCTTTTGTTTGTTCAACGTAAACTTCCTTATCTAGATAACCATTTAAGAATGCACCTTTTACATCCATTTGGTTTAAAGTAATTTTCAGACAATAAGCAATATCAAGTAAAAGTCTAATTGACTCAATTCTAGCCACATGTACGAAGGTTTCGTCATAATCGATTTATTCAACCTAAGTATATCCTTGTGCAACTAGACGAGCTTTGTATCTAACAAATGTTCTCGATTCGTCTGATTTATTTTTAAAAATCCACTTATTTCCAATTACATTTGTATTATTTGGATGTAACTAAGTTCCAGACTTCATTTCGAGAGAATTGTTCAAGCTCTTCATGCATTGCTTGAATCTAAAAATTATCTTTGAGTGCTTCTAAATCATTTTTTGGTTCTAAAGTAGATATAAAATAAGAAAGACTAACCTCTTGGTATATGGTAGACATACACACATACCTTACCATTTATCTGTAGTTGAGTGGTTCTTTCCCTCTTATTTTAATTCCTTCAAAAACTCCCCCTATCACCTGACCCGTGGGATGATTCTTCCTAATCCTTGATGAGAGGTCCCTTTGAACTTGATCTGATAATTCAGCATGTGACTCTTCATCCATGGCCTCTGTGTTCTCTATTTCAGGTTCAGATGTTGCTTCGGGTGTGGCAACATATAGGGCAACATCTGATTCTTCACCAGTTTGCGCATTTTCCACTTTCAGACAATCTTCATAGATAGTTTTTCCTTTATGGCTAAGTTTGGATAAGCCTTTAACCGCTTCATATGAGACATTTTTTTCTAAATTGAGGTAGTTGAGATGCCCCAACTTTTGACGCCATAGTGTTGTGTCATCGACCTTCGTATTATTGCATGTTTCATGTCTTACAACAAGATAACAATTGTCACCTATCCTAGTACCTGTCATGACACGTACATTGGCTTCATTCGTAACCACACAAGCATTTTTATTGAATTTTACCTCAAGATCGTCATCACACAGTTGGCTGATACTAAGCAAATTAGGCATTAAGCCCTCAACGTGTAAGACATTCCTTAAGGCTGGAAAATCAGGAACATCTAAGATCTCTTTTCCAATTATTTTTCTTTTACTACCATCTCTAAAAGTCACGTTTCCTCCATTGAATGACTCATAATTCTTCAAAAAAGCTTTAGTACCTGTCATGTGGCGAGAACATCCACAATCAAAGTACCAAGAACCTGAAATGTTAGTTCTTAATGTAGTTATATAGACATTACAAGTTAAGTCTATTTTAGAAACTCAAACTCTCTTAAAACAATTTTTATTTTTTCACTCAGAAATGTTTCTTCGAATGTTATCTGAAATGTTGGACATCATTTTAGGCAACATTTTGCTCTTAGAATGTTGAAGTTTGTAACAGTATGGTTTTAAGTGTCCAACGAAGTTACAATAACTGCACACAAACTTCAGATTATTCTTTGACGTATATGAGAAACTCTTGTGCATCCCCTTTTCTTTTACAAAACATATTTTCTTATTATTATCAAAGAATTTAAAGAAGCCAGTTTTAAGAGTGTTTTTGTACCCAAATCCTGCATGTGAAAGTTTACTAAAGTTAAGAATCTCATTCAATTTTGAAGTCCCCGCGTTGAGCTTATGAAAGGTAGCTTCGGCTAAATCTAATTTTACACTGATCTTACCAAATTCAATATCATTTTTGGTAAGTGCACCCTCTAGTCGGGTTATTGTGCCTTTTAAATCTACATTCTCACGAGTTAAATATTTTACCTTTGTGTCAAGTTTCTTGGATTCTATGATTAAGGCTTTACAAAGATTTTGTAATTTGTTAATTATATCATCTTTGGAATCAACTTGATCCACACAATTAGTCTCGCTAATAGAAATAAAACCACTAAAGCAATTAACATCAGAATAGTTAAAGAATTCGTACCTCTCGGATGTCGTTGCTGATGTTGAGGCAAATGTTGTGACATTTGAGACAACATTGTCGATGACATCGTCATTGTCCGATAGAGACTGTTCAAAAATAGTAGCCAGCATTTCTTGTGATTTGACTTCTTGATCTCCTTCCTCTACTCCTTCGTCGTCACTAAGAGAAAGCCATAGACTCTTACCAAATTTTCTAAGTGTATTTGCACATTAGTTATCATAATGAATCCAACCCGAGAATGCATGACATTGCACGGACTCAAGTTATTTTGGATCAAATTTGGTACGATCTGAGTTGTTTTTTCTCAGTTGGTTTGCTTTTTGTACATTTGAAAGAAATCTAGTGGGATTTTGATTGAAGATTTGGTTTTGATGCTCTTTAGATCAATTTCTTTCATTGTTGAACTTCCTCACCATCGAATTGTATTTTCGAGTGAGTAAGAAAACATTTGCACCTTCACCGATTTCTTCAAGACTCTCATCCTCTTCTTCGATTTGACTCTCCGATGATTGAACTTGAAGTGCCACATTCTTGCTTTTATACAATTCCTTTTGATTCTCAATGTCCATCTCATAAGTTTTGAGTAAGCTCATCAAGGTATGCAGGTCCATTGGGGCAAGACTGTGAGCTTCTTCAATAGCACAAATCTTTAAATTGAACTTTTCAGGAAGAGAACAGAGAGCTTTTTCAACAAGTTGAGTGTTGGTTAATGGTTCACCAAGCACTTGACATTCATTTGAGATGTCAATCAACTTTTTAAAATAAGATTTAATATCATCCGCTTCTTCCATCCTTAAAAGTTCATATTTACTCATGATCATGCGTAGCTTTGCTCGATGAACAATTGAGCTACCTTCACAATGATTTGTAAAGTATCCCATGCGTCCTTAGCCGTGTGGCAGTTTTAAATGAGTTTGAACATGTAAAGATCAACCCATCCAAAAATTACATTTAAGGCCTTTTCGTTAAAGCTAGAATAATTGGTTTCCTTTGTAGTCCATTCAGATTCAGGTTTAGTAATAATGTCACATTCTTTATCCGGTGGCAACATTGGAAAACATACCATTGGTTATAGATCTCCATGCCCTAATATCGATTGATTTGATATGAGAACATAGGTGGATCTTCCAATAGGCATAATTTGATCCATCTAAAATAGGAAGCCTACCAATAGTTGGATTTGCCGGATCCATAACTTATGACAACAGGACCAAACACTTATTGTGTTAAGTGTCGGCTCTGATACCACTTGAAGGGTGTCAAATACTATGGGAAATAAAAAAAAGAGAAGGAATAAATCGAATGCCAATTATGTTTTAGAATGTCATCAATTATGTCATCCGACACCAGTAACAACACTTAGTAAAACAGTAACTTTAAAGAGTAAATGCAGCGAAATTTAAAGAACTAAATGGTATAAAATTTTCATAAGTTATATATATTATATAACTTATGATGGTCAATAACCAGATGTATTGTATATATATTATATACAAAAATACAAATTTCTTTCTTTACAGATTTACAATATAAAATGGAAAGGAATTAAAATTTGAAGTCGCAGATGACTTCTGCCTGAAAAATCTAACTAATTAGACATAGACAACCTCTCATTACAGTCGCTCCATACAAAACTAATCTAGAATCTAAATAGCAATTGTAATGTTGGACAGAATGTTGTGACACACTCAGGAAACACTTGTGATCCAGATTTCTGAGATAAAATCCTGAGAGCTCTCTTGGTATTTTTGCAATCTGATTCTAGATATCGATACACTGTTGTGGCGTCTCTATTTATAGTAGAGAGTTCCCTTGAAAGGCTCATTGATCGATTGTGGAAGTTGAGGAAAATATGGGCAGCTTGTGGTAGATGATTAAGGAGTGAAAATCTCAACAACTTTGACTTGTTCCTTACTCGACTTCTTCCCCAAGCTTTGAGTATTTCTCCCACGTTTTACACAGCTCCAATTCACCACGCCTAAGTCATTTTTACCTCACAGTAAAATAAAATATTACTGCTTAACGTGAAGTAAGGCAACTGTTCTAAAAAATGTTGGTCCGAATGTTGCGTAGCATTTGTCCCAACATATTTACACATACATATCAATACTCTAAGATATATATTGGTACAAATATCACAACACCAAATGTAATATTAACAAGTGCCACCATAACCTCCTTAATCATCTGCAATTTCTCCATTCCAATTTTAGATACACTAAAATGGCAAGTTACAAAGTCTAGGTAGAGTGAAGTTGGAAGCAATTGCAGCGGCTGCTCGGGGTTACGGTTCTCGACTTCTACGACATCTTTTATATTTTCACAATCCTCACAAATTACTATCAAGTTAGCGTAACTGAATTATAACTTGCTTTGATTATTCTGGGATCTGACACAATTATATTTGAGGAATGAACAAGTTTCACATTAATAAAGATGTATCAAAAGATAAATCCGAGAAAAGAATATGTTGGACTCGGACACAAGGGCGGCTCAACAGAATTGGAGGCCTAAAGAGAAACTTTAATTAGAGGCCTAAACCTTAAACAAACTTCATAAATATTTTATTTGAAATCTAGTTTTCCAACTTTTTTTTAGATGTAAAACTATTACTTATTATTTTTTTTATAATCGATTTCTTTGAATAATTTTTTGTTTTTCAATTATTATGATTTTAATGTTGAAAAACATTCTTCCGCTGAGACAATTACTACAGGAACTGTTAACGTAATTCTATTAGCAATAAGTTGATAAATTTTCATTAAAATAATAGAGTTAGAATGATAGAATCCAATTTGATAACAGGGCTTTGTATAGACAGTCTTGAGCTTTGACCAATGCGCAATAAAGGATATCGATTTCCGATAACCACTTTCGCCCGATCCAATTCACCTCCATCGAGGCAGCGAACTAGTAGATCATCTTTCCTGAGGAATGGAAGGATGTAGTGGTATTCGAATTCTCCGGCTACACGATGAGAAAAAACATCCGTGAACTCCTGTCGGGTCAAGC